>CM031948.1:32103848-32633848 GCA_018749465.1 Paracanthobrama guichenoti
TGGCAGAATATGGATACATTTTTTCATGTTTTTGAAAATTGCTCTCACAGAAGCTGCATTTATTTGATCAAAAATACAGTAAAATTGTGAAATATAATTACCATTTTAAAATTAACTGTTTTACAATTAAAAATATGTTAAAATATAATTTATATCCCGTGATAAGAATTTATCATCATTACTCCAGTGTCACATGATCCTTTAGAAATCACTCTGATATGAAGATTTGAAACATTTATGATTATTATCAGTGTTAAAAACAATTGTGCTGCTTCATATTTTTGTGGAAAACATTATGCATTTATTATTTAATAGAACGTTTTAAAAACAGCATTTAAGATAGAAATCTCTTATAACATTATAACGTCTTTACTGTCACTTTTGAACAATTTAACACATTTTTCTTTCAACAGCTTTTCAAAGTTTTTTTTTGTTGTTGTAATTTTTCAGTTATTTATGAGAGGATATTGTTTCTGTAATTTAAAATTGCCACATAGAGTGGATATTGCATGATCAATCAGTCAGTTAATCCTTCATGTAGTGTTCTTCTGTCATTTTTGACCGAAAATGTTTACGTTTTTTACTTCATCGGAATGGTATGAAATTTAGTAAAGGTTTCGGCACTTGCTATGCTAACACACACACTCAAAGAAAATCATGGACATGATTCGAAAAGCTTAAATGGTCCTGAAAAAATGAGTCACACTTGTGTTCCTCATGAACAAAAATGAACGCATTGGAAATTAATGGGAGGCAAATTTCATCTAGTGGAAACTTTTGGTAGTGCGCCCAAACGAAATCTGACTGAAAGCTAATTTTTTGAGATATCAAACTCAAATTTGGAACTTGTTTAGATTTATGGCTTTGATTTTCTTGCAGTTTTAGAGTAACATGTGTTTTTGAAAATATATATTTCATATAAAAAAGTTAAATAGTATTTTTGTGCATTTTTTCACCTTTTTAAACTTTTTTTTTTTTTTTTTAAATAATCTGCCATGTGTCGTCTTTGAAAAGAAATCAAACTAAAATCTGTGCTCTAAAGCATTCATGATTTATGACCATTTAAGTTGGAAGTAATGGAATAAATGGAGTATAACTACTGCATAAATATGATTTAATACCATAAAATCCCCTAAAAAATACAGAATATTAGATAAAAAAAACATTATTGAACTAAATTATAGTACATTAATTTCATTTAAATAAAAAAATAAAAATAAAAAAAGGTAATTTCTGACCGCCATGCGAAGAGCACCACTGTTACACTTCTGGGAGAAAATGTAGGCCCGGTTTACCGACAGGGTTTAGACCTTTAGGACATTTAAGGTCATTTTGACCTGATATTTTGACCTGATAAAAATTGAGTGTTCATTGGAGTGGTCCAAGGACTTTTGTTCCCTTCCCTTTTGTTGCAATTCCCTTAGGAATGAATGGAATATGAGGAAAGCTTCTGTACACATAGAAAAACCTAAAAATGCTCAAAATTCAAACTAAAAATGCTAACATTTTACCAAAAAATTATTCTATAATGTCTACATGTGTATCTGAATACATACTGACTTTAGGACCCAGCGGAACAGCTCATGTGCTCCATATAGAGCTCATATAAGAGTCTAATAAGAAAAATCTTATTTATCTAATAAGAAAATATCATCGTATAGTATTATTTTTCCACAAGAGGTCAGCAAAGACACCCAATGTGAGATATTCTGAGCTGAATTAAAAGGGTTATCTATGAAATGAATCCATGTTATTTTGAATTTAAGTTGAAAAATGTGAAGAATGTGCTTAAATTATTATTTATTGGTAAAATCTAATAATTAAAAAAAAAAAAATGCTTTAAAAATATTACCAAAATGAAATTATATAAGCTTTCTGGACCAAAAAAAAAAAAAGTATAATTTTAGGCCTTCGGGTCATTTTGACCCGCGAGGGAAGGGTGAGGGTTAAGTAGCTTTTATAAATGTGCTTTATAAAAAAAGACATCACTGGTGTTGCATCTTGAGACAAAACAATGGCACTGACATATTTAAAGAGGGTTGGTTTGAGTTAAAACAGCTCAAACATGCTGTGAAACTGGGGGTTAAAGTTTTAAAAGTAAAAAAGCTCTGAGTTCACAATCAAAGCAAACACCAGAGCTTGATGTTTTACAGCAATTTGGCGTTACCTCATTAAATAGCCTTGCCTGAACTGATTTGACTGAAAATGAAACCGTTGCGTCCCTAAAGTGTGCTTGGACATTTCTTGATATCTCTCTCTCTCTCTCTCTCTCTCTCTCTCTCTCTCTCTCTGTCTGTCTGTGTTTCTGTAGGGAGTGGTATCTCAATGGAAACTACTTGGTGGTGCTCGTGTCCGTCTCCATCATCCTGCCTTTGGCTCTAATGAAACAGCTGGGTGAGTCCATCATTTCTACTTCAGTCCATCTCCTCACTCTCCTCACCTCACGTGAGCTCACCGCGTGTACCTTTGACCCAGATCAGTGGACCGTTTATGTTACAGAGCACTTTAAAAGCACATTCTGTTCTCATATGAAGCAAGAAGTTCAATCAATAAATACAAACCTGTAAGTTGGGACACTGTACAAATTGTGAATAAAAAAGGAATTCAATAATTTACAAATCTCATAAACTTATATTTTATTCACAATAGAATATAGATAACATATCAAATGCTGAAAGTGAGACATTTTGAAATGTCATGCCAAATACTGGCTCATTTTGGATTTCATGAGAGCTACACATTCCAAAAAAGTTGGGACAGGTAGCAATAAGAGGCCGGAAAAGTTAAATGTACATATAAGGAACAGCTGGAGGACCAATCTGCAACTTATTAGGTCAATTGGCAACATGATTGGGTATAAAAAGAGCCTCTCAGAGTGGCAGTGTCTCTCAGAAGTCAAGATGGGCAGAGGATCACCAATTCCCCCAATGCTGCGGCCAAACATACTGGAGCAATATCAGAAAGGAGTTTCTCAGAGAAAAACTGCAGAGAGTTTGAAGTTCTCATCATCTACAGTGCATAATATCATCCAAAGATTCAGAGACTCTGGAACAATCTCTGTGCGTAAGGGTCAAGACCGGAAAACCATACTGGATGCCCGTGATCTTCGGGCCCTTAGACGGCACTGCATCACATACAGGAATGCTACTGTAATGGAAATCACAACATGGGCTCAGGAATACTTCCAGAAAACATTGTCGTGAACACAATCCATCGTGCCATTCGCCGTTGCCGGCAAAAACTCTATAGGTCAAAAAGAAGCCATATCTAAACATGATCCAGAAGCGCAGGCGTTTTCTCTGGGCCAAGGCTCATTTAAAATGGACTGTGGCAAAGTGGAAAACTGTTCTGTGGTCAGACCAATCAAAATTTGAAGTTCTTTTTGGAAAACTGGGACGCCATGTCATCCGGACTAAAGAGGACAAGGACAACCCAAGTTGTTGTCAGCGCTCAGTTCAGAAGCCTGCATCTCTGATGGGATGGGGTTCATGAGTGCGTGTGGCATGGGCAGCTTACACATCTGGAAAGGCTCCATCAATGCTGAAAGGTATATCCAAGTTCTAGAACAACATATGCTCCCATCCAGACGTCGTCTCTTTCAGGGAAGACCTTGCATTTTCCAACATGACAATGCCAGACCACATACTGCATCAATTACAACATCATGGCTGCGTAGTAGAAGAAGGATCCGGGGACTGAAATGGCCAGCCTGCAGTCCAGATCTTTCACCATAGAAAACATTTGAGCATCATAAAGAGGAAGATGCCACAAAGAAGACCTAAGACAGTTGAGCAACTAGAAGCCTGTATTAGACAAGAATGGGACAACATTCCTATTCCTAAACTTGAGCAGCTTGTCTCCTCAGTCCCCAGACGTTTGCAGACTGTTAGAAAAAGAAGAGGGGATGCCACACAGTGGGAAACATGGCCTTGTCCCAACTTTTTTGAGATGTGTTGATGCCATGAAATTTAAACTTATTTTCCCTTAAAATGATACATTTTCTCAGTTTAAACATTTGATATGTCATCTATGTTGTATTCTGAATAAAATATTGAAATTTGAAACTTCCACATCATTGCATTCTGTTTTTATTCACAGTTTGTACAGTCCCAACTTTTTTGGAATCGGGTTTGTAACTAAAGTAATGGCAAATGTGTTTTTCTAAAAGAGCAATAGCGTTTTTAATCGTGCACAGCTGTTTTGATGTGTTTTTAGTAATTGAATCAAGTTGACCTTGTCAGTGTTTGTGTCTGGTAAGCTCTGTCAGCAGAGATTAGCTCCTGAAATGAGCGATACCTCACGGCGCTTTTCTTAGCACATGCATTCATAGTTCAGGGATTGAGGTTTGAATGCATCATGACGATTGACAATAGCACTGGCATACTGACGAGCTTCACTATATTTACATTTTCAGGTTACCTTGGTTATTCCAGTGGTTTTTCACTCAGCTGCATGGTCTTCTTCCTTAGTGCAGTAAGTATTTGCCATCATCAGTCAATATGGAAACAAAATTCATTAGACATTCATAAATCAATTATTTGGTACAAAAAATGATACCCAAAACTCCCTTCCATCCTATCTCTGTATCTTATACTTCTAAACATATTTCATGTTGATTCACAGATTCACATAACGGTTCGCCCACACACTTTTCCCAGAGGTATTTTAGAGGAAGGAATATTATATCATGTACACAGAGCAATGCTGACTAATGAAATACTGGCTCAGACTGACTTCAGAAGAAGATGACTGAGGCTTTTAATTGGTTGTAATTGGTTGCATTCTCTCGGGATAAATGTAACGTTTGTCAAAGGGTGTCCGACACTTTGAAGAATATTAATGTTTTCTGTTTTGGCTTTTTGACGTGCATTAGGGATCGTTATTTTTAACCCATTGTGGCTTTATATGCAGGGGTGCACATAAGTGGTGCGCATGCGTGACCAAAAAAATAAAAGGGCTGAATAAATGAGTTCAGACCACTCGTTTGTGTACCGACATGGTTTTTGAACTGAATGCATAATAAATCTGCCGGTTTCAGAGCAAAAAGCAAAGCTGTGGCTGAATCCGAAATCGCCCCCATACCCTCAAATAGGGCATTATTTGAGGGGACAGACATTTGTCCATACTGGATGTTATTGAGTGCACTCATTCAATCCCACACTGCACCGCGATAACAAGTGTACAACTGATGTACACACAACGGCTGTCGTTTTCATTCACTCCTTCAAGTGGACTATATTAGTGGCCTAACGTAGGGAATAGTGGATGAGGGTTTAGGGGGTGATTTCAGATTCAGCCACTGACGTTCACTGACGCACTTCACTTGGCAGTGCTAATACTTACTTCCTGGAAACCCGCCAAAATAAAAGCATGCTGATCTTAGATTTGAAAATTTTGAAAATTCATATTAAAAAGAAAAAATGTAAATGTAAATATTAGCATTGTATTTTTAAGTGTATAATAAATAATTGTATGTTTATTTAATAAAAATATTTTTATTTTAAAATATAATAGTTTTCTTAAGCTTTTGTTTATTATTTTATTAAAACTAACTAAATAAAGTGCGATAATGCTATTATTAGTTATTACATTTTTATAACTACATTTAAATATATTTATTATCACACTTTATTTATTATTTTATTATGTTATTAATAGAACTAAATAATGCAATAATGCTATTATTAATAATTTTATTTTTATAGCTACGTTTAAATATATTTATTATCACACTTTATTTTATTAAAATAACTAACTAAATAGTGCAATAATGCTGTTATTTTATTTTATAGTTAAATTGAAATATATTTATTAAATTTATTATCACACTTTATTATTTTGTTTATTATTTTATTAAAAGTGCAATAATGCTATTATTAATTATTTTTTTATATCTATATTTAAATATTTATATTTATTATCACACTTTATTATTTTGTTTATTTTATTAAAAGAACTAACTAAATAAAGTGCAATAAATAATGCTATTATTAATTATTTTATTTTGTATAGTTATATTTAATGGGTCAAACTATGTGAAGTGTGAGCACCAAACTGAATGTCCAGGTGCTTTTTGTAGTCTGTTTGGTTTGACGGCAGTTAGTTAATACACACAGGTCGTTCTCAGGATCTCAGATGAATTATAAGGTGAGTACTCGTGTAAACAAAATAGCCAACATGCTCACATTAGCCGTCTTTTTGTTTGAATTTCAGTTGTTTCCATTTTCACTTCTGTAATGTTGAGGTGGGCTTAAAAACACACATGGGTAACAAGACACACCCGGGAAAACCATCCCGAGGGACCAATCATAAAAAGAACTACAAAACCAAACAAAACAGAGAATGTGTGAAACTCCATTCTGTGTCCCTTTCTTTATTTTTAGGTCATCTATAAGAAGTTCCAGATCCTGTGCCCGTTCGAGGAGTTCTCGGCCAATAGCACGCTGGCTCACGCACATTCAAACGTAACCGTTAACCACGCCCACAGCTACCATAATGGACATGTGATGACGGATGACTCCCACTGCAGCCCGCAGATGTTCACAGTGAACTCACAGGTACTGTACAGTTCAAAATTTTCGTTTGTTCCGTTACATTCAAACTATTAATTAAGTTGGCTTGAAAAAGCCAAATTACTCATACTGTACTTAATCTTATTATTATTCCGCTTAACTATTTCCATCCATCCATCCATCCATCCATCCATCCATCCATCCATCCATCCATCCATCCATCCATCCATCCATCCATCCAATAGCAACTACCCAGAACACCCTAGCAACCACCCAGGACACCATGGTAACCGCCTACAACCACCCAGAACACTCTAGCAACAGCATAGCAACATCCTAGCAACCACCCCAAGTGCCCTAGCAACCAATTAGCAATACCCTAGCAACCATCCGAGTACCCTAGCAACCACCTGAGTACCCTAGCAACTGCATAGCAACATCCTAGCAACCACCCTGAGTACCTTAGCAACCACATGGCAACACCCTAGCAGCCACCCCGAGTACCCCAGCAACCACATAGCAACCACCCTAGCAACCACAGCAAGACGTTAGCATCCACTCAGAGTACCATAGAAACCAAACCGCATGGCAACCCCCTAGCAACCACCCCAAGTATCTTAGCAACATCTATCTATCTATCTATCTATCTATCTATCTATCTATCTATCTATCTATCTATCTATCTATCTATCTATCTATCTATCTATCTATCTATAGCTAAACTAAAACTTTAAACTATTTCAAACTTCAAGCTTTTCAAACTATTTCAAACTTTCTGGCTAGGCTTTTTCAAGCCAACTTAAAGTTTGTCTGCAAACTTTTTTATCTAGTTAAATAATTGACAGACTGAGGTGGTCTTTGTAATTCAGAGGCCACTTTCAAAGAAAACCAGCAGGTGGCGGAAAATCATAGGGTGCATCCAAAATTGCATACTTCCCTGCTATATAGTAGGAGAAAAACAGTATGTGACAAAAGAAGCATGTCCCGAATTCACAGTAGGCAAAGCGTACCCGGATGACCTACTACTTCTGGTGTGTATACGATGGACACTTTACTATCCCATGAGGCCTCTGGAGAGGATTTGTGAATGACAGTGAAGTGACACTGGTAGAACATGGCGAATGTAGCATGTCCGGATTACATCCATACTACATGCATTCATACTTTTTTAGTGGCCCAGAAGTAATTATTCAGAGTAAGTACCTACTCAAGAGAGTATGTGATTTCAGACGCAGCCATTTTTCACCTACTGTTTTTTGAATACTATGTATTTGGACCTACTACTCTTTTGGTGCACGGTTTGTAGCAGTGTTAATTTTGACAGCAAATTTTGATTTAGTTTTAGTCATAGTCTTTTGACTGAAAAGTTTGTCATATTTTAGTCGCCTGAATTGTTTTAGTCTAGTTTTAGTCTAAAAATCGAATGAGTTTAGTTCAATTGTAACGCATTCATTGTTGACCGTTCAAACGCAAAAATACACGAAATTCACGAAATTCTATATAGTTTTTATTATTTTGTATTTGTTTTAGTTAGTGTATCAGGTTAAGCTAAAGCTTCAAATAAGTTTGTTAATTTTTTTATTTCAGTTAACATTTTTTTAATTTCAAGCAATGAATATTTTTAATGGTTTTAGTTAACTATTATAATGCTGATACTTTAATGAATAATGTGTGTCAAATACTTTTCTTAGTCTTTCCTCCTGACTATGAATTAAATGGGAATGAGATTAAACACAGTTTATTGTGTAACCAGAAACATAGAAATAATGCGTGACTTTTAATTATAAACAAGCTCGAAATACACCGGGACTCTTATTTTGAAATGCTTTACTATTGCAGTTGCAGCTGCTCATTTAAGTTCAGATGAGGGAGATAAAATATGCATCGTTACAACCATCTAAAACATTACTATATAAATATGGTATGTGCGTTATCCATTGATTGAGCCGCTCGTTACAATTCAAATGTGTGCATCCGTTACTCAGGACATCAGTTCTGAAGTTGAAGTTGAAGTTTATTCGTCATTACACATGTACAAGTACAGTATAACGAAATGAAGTTTGGAGCAAGCCTCCGGGCCGCAGCCGATTATTCTGATGGGATCTCTTTCCTAATCCTCCCTCCCTCACATTTTCAACTCGTTTTTATTCGTTGATAGTCATAGTTTTTGTCATCCTAAACTGGTTTTTATTTAGTTACGATATGTATCCTGATATTTTAAGCCAAAATAAAGTTTTTATTTTTTATTTTATTTTTTACTTTTTTACTATTATTAAAATTTTATTATTTATTATTATTAGTGTATTATTATCAGGACCCACAAATATTCCCCCAATGCATTACTATACATTATATTCAACATATATAGTCGTTTAATGTAATAATGTCCCTGAAACTCCGTAAACTTAATTTTTTCTCCTCACGCAATACTCGTGCTTTCAATGCAGGCAGCATTCTCTCCCGTGCTCGCTATGTCCCGCCTCTCTCGCTATTAATGCACTATACATATAAGAATAAACCTTCTAAAATGCTGTGAATAATCACACTACCAAAACTAAATGTGATCCGATGATTTAAAAGATGTTTGCGCGCTCACTTTGAAGAGTGCCGTTCTTTTGATTGTTCGATTGATTGCTTTGATCATCGGAAATGCACGCGCTGCCGGTGTTGTGCCGAATTTCGACCCCCTGCCAAATTATTACCCTGTCGTTTAAATCACTACCTGATTGCCTAATCCTAACCCCACCCCTAATCCTAACCCCTCCCCCACAACTACCGGTGTTGTGCCGAATTCCGACCCCTGCCAAATTATCACCCCCCCCAGTATTGGTAGGTTTAGGGTTAGTTGTGGGGGAGGGGTTAGGATTAGGGGTGGGGTTAGGATTAGGCAATCAGGTAGTGACTTAAACGACGGGGGTAATAATTTGGCAGGGGGTCGAAATTCGGCACAACACCGGCAGCGCGTGCACTTCCGATGATCAAAGCAATCAATCACACTTCTAATCGCTAGAAAGTGTGTAAAAATGGCCACTCTCAAACTGTAAATGTAAAATGTTTTAATTCTGCATTTACTCACTCTCATGTTGTTTCGCGCGTAACTCAATCATTTGAACGTCCGTGTGTACTACAGTATGTGTGTTGTTTTGCTTGGATGCTTGGATTTGGATTAGACCACTCGATTAGTTCTTTTTTACAATGCCTTTATGACATTTTTTGGATCTTTTAAGTTTGAGAGGAATGGGCTATAAATGGAGGGACAGAAATCCCTCAGGTTTCATAAAGAATATCTTCATTTGTGTTTGGAAGTTAAATGAAAAACGACTTGATGGCGAGTACCCGATGACAGAATTTACATTTGTGGTACATTTGTAAATTTGTGTTTGGGGGAATTATTCCTTATAAACAGGTCTACTACAGCAAGTTGAGCCTTGGATAAAACAACTCCATATCGCGAATCATATAATTTCCATCAACGATACATACATGTCATTTAACGATATATCTTACACGCCTATTGGGAAATATTCGATTTCTGACGCAGTGAGTGTTTATGAGTGAGGCGTTGAATCATTCATTAGACCAGTTTGATCAACAAACGGATTCATTCAGTAATGAAACATCACGGTGTTGCTCAGCAGACGTGCAATGGCTATTTTTGTTGGAGAAATAGAAGTGTTTATTGAACTGTAGTATAAAATCAGTGATATTGTTGCTGATATGGTATTGCTTAACTAATATCCTGTTACAAATATTAAAAACAAGAACTCATACAGGGGCATTTTTAGCCCCATATCTTGAATTTCAGGGGCATTTGTATTCATTTTCAAGTAAAACATGGTAAGCATAGCAAAGGCTGCTACTGTTGGTAGATAAACGTATATCAGAATGCATTAAAACAACACTGTCTGTTCCACAGACCGCATACACCATCCCCATTCTGGCCTTTGCTTTCGTCTGCCACCCTGAGGTCCTTCCCATCTACACAGAGCTTCGCAAGTAAGTCGACTGCATTAAAGCAGCACTGTAACTGTATTTGGTTTCATGCAAAAAGAGAAGGAATCTCATACTTTTCTCCCTGCAGCCCAACTCAGAGAAAGATGCAGCATGTTTCCAACATTTCCATCCTGATCATGTACACCATGTACTTCCTAGCTGCTCTCTTTGGGTACCTAACATTTTACAGTAAGTTTCATTATTCAGATGAGATCGCCCTGAAATATTAAAATCAGAATGCACCACTCAGCATGTGTTGTAAAAACGGTGAACTAAGTAGACAAATTCCTTTATTTTCCCACAGCTAACGTTGAGCCCGAGCTTCTGCACACATACAGCAGGATCGACCCCTACGACACTCTCATCCTCTGTGTGCGATTGGCTGTGCTCACCGCCGTCACGCTGACTGTGCCCATCGTTCTGTTCCCAGTGAGTTTCACATGTTGTTCATATGTTACATATATATCCAATCTAAGGCCACGCTCTTATTGTTTGAGCTACAGGAAAGGATCAACACAAGGGCAATGAACAAATCACAAAATTAGAATAAAACATTGTCTGCAAAAAATATACCAACACCAAAACAAAATATCAGAAATAATGCAATAAATCCAATCATAAGAATCAATACCATTATTGTAGAAAAGGGCAAATATTAAACTTTTTGTTAAGACCAGTAGGTGATAATGTTTTCAAAGTGTACATCCAATATGCTTCGTGCTTTAAAAGCAACCCCAAATCACCCCTTAATTAATAAAATCTTAAAAAGTCATGGAAATTAAGCTCTAAAATATTTTATCAGGTAAAAATGGCTGAGAAATTGCTATTTGTGAGATAATTGCAATCTTCTTCAAATCTCCTGTAATCACAAATGGCTTGAAAATTATGGAATTAAATGATTTTCAATTTAATTATATGTAATCGTTTTATTTCTTTCTTTATATTGCCACACCTAGTTTCTGTAAATAAAGGAAGTAGTTGAGAAACGTTGAGAACCACTGATGTAATATTGACCATTTTGGGATGAAGAATACAGCAAAATAACTATATTTATACATACACCGTCATTGCAATATAAAATGACTCATGCCGCCCACTTTTAAGAGGAGTATTGTAAAATAGACAGATTCAGCCAGTGTACAGGGGCTCACATGTTGCATAAAGTCACTTCAGTCATTGAAAATGAAATAATTTAAATGATCTGCTACTTTTTCTCAAAGGTACGGAGAGCCATTCAAGAGATGGCGTTTCCTAATAAGACCTTCAACTGGATCCGACACATCGCCATAGCCGTCGTTCTCCTGACTCTCATCAACATGCTGGTCATCTTCGCCCCAAACATCCTGGGCATCTTTGGCATCATTGGTGAGTCCTTCGATCCTCGCTGGCCCAAGAGTGCAACATCCAGACAGGTCAAATGTGCTTTGAGAACAGAGGGGAACAATTTTGTGTTCAAACGTGTCTGAAATGCCAAAGCAAAGACTCACGTTGGCGTCACTTGTTTGTCTCGCTTCCTCAGTACCTGACACTGGCATGGCCGGCGTCTCTGGCCTTGAGAACAGCTTCAATTGTCACCGTTGCTTGTTTGAACAGATAATGTTGTGCTGTTAAATCAATATTTTTGTGTTTAGCTCATATTACTGGAAAGAAGGTGAGTGTCAAGGTTCCATTTGATCATAATGAAGAGGAAAACAAAACAAATCAATGACATGAAACTCTCTAAAAGTTTCTAAACTAAAGAAATCTTGTGGTATTTTTTTAATTCTGAAAAAAATGTATGGCACAAAATAATCTCATTGAAAGGCTGAAATACTGATGTTTACCTAGTGAAAATGCATTGGAGTATACTACAATACATTTACTTAATATAAATACCCTACAATTGTACTTTTGGTATACTAATATAACTAATTTTGAAAGTGTAACTATTGAAAGTATACTTTATAGGTGCACATTGTATAATATCAGTCCTTAAATGCAAAATATTTAGCGATCATACTATCCTTACTAATAGTGATATTAAAACACATTTTAGGCTTTATGCGCATCGTGTAATAAAGAAGTACTCCAAATAACGTTTAATTATAATATTTATATCATTAAGTCTCAAGCGATATGTCAGTAGTTATGCTAATGGTTTGTAGTATACTTAAGCCCTATTCGGACGGTAATTGTTTCTCATGTGGACGTTCGCAAAATGGTTTTCTGTCTTGTCTTTTATCTCAAAATAAAGGATGTAATTTTATTCCACATGGAAATGAGCGGGAATAAGTGAATACGGCCTCTTATTCACATGAGGTAATCATAATGCTGCGGTTATTTTAACATGTATAATTGCTTCAAATGTTCACGTGCTTTTCTTCTCTTTCTCTTTTGAGCGCTGATGAAATATATCGCTCTTGTCAATACCAGCATTTCAGTACTAAAGGTCTAGATCTTTAAAATGCATCCAAATTACAGTGAAGCGCAGCCGTACGGTGCTCTGCAGGGGTCAAAAAGGATATAAACAGTGATCTTTTTCTTGAAAACTCAGAGATGTGGATTCGGTGAAGATGACCACATGACCTTGGTGTTTGTCAAACAGGAGGTAATCCAGCCGGGGATTTTTACGCGGGTGGTGGGAGAAAAACACGGACATTCTGGATTCAGACGGCAATAAAATGACTGACAAGCTCCTGTCAATGATGAAAATGCATTACGACCCCACGAGAAACAATTACCATCCGAATAGGGCTTTAGTATGAAATAAATACATTTTGGTATAGGTATACATTTTTTCACTAAGGTAGGCATAATCTTTTATTGTCGTCTAATATTTTTTACATCCTCTGAAAATGTTACACTCAAGGTGTATATTCAAGGTGTAAGTAAAATGTGAGTACTTTTAAAAGATTATTAACCAATGAGTCTTACTGTGATGCGCATGAAATGAGACATGATGATGATATTTGGTTCTCATTTAACTTTTCCATTCTCATTTTCATCAGCAAAGACAACGCCGCTGGAATTGTAAATTGTCATCATGTTTAATTGTAATCAGTGTCAGATTTAATTGGATTCAGTTGATTAGCTGATCTACATTTGTCCTGTTCTTTCTCCTCCAGGTGCAACATCCGCTCCGTGCCTTATCTTCATCTTTCCTGCTGTCTTCTACATCCGTATTGTTCCGAAGGATAAGGAGCCAATGCGTTCTACTCCCAAAATCTTTGTGAGTTATGCTTGTATGATTTATGGCTACCCGGTTGGAGAGAGAACTACTTTTCCAAAACTGTTCATGCATCATCAGGCGTTTACATCACACTTATCCATGGTTAGACTCTAGCTATGTTTCCATCCAAATCTGCAAATTTAACTTATGTTTTAGGCAATATTCCAATTTTGCACACATGCGAATAAGCACCATTTCAATCCCATGTGTTCAAGAGAACAAAATCGTCACTCAATGGGAAATTGGCTCAAGATATCTTTAACAATAATGGAAGTTGGTCCAAATTGGATTCAAATCAGGGAATCCTATATAAAAATTATTATAAATTATTATAAAAAAAAATGAATTAATCGGCCATTATTTCTGTAATTTATTGTGATTAATCGCGATGAAAAATAAATGTCTAAGCGCATTCTCTTTTGTCTTGTCGCGCTTGAATGGTTTAAAAGCGGAAAGCTCAATTGAGCACATTTTTTTATTTATTTATGCACTTCTTGGTATTCCCAGCCAGTGTCTTTTTTTGTGTGACATCCCAAAAATTGCATAAAAATAGCTGGATGGAAACATCTTTTGATATAGTTGTTTTCTTTGGCTCTATATCATCACATTACATAGCATTTATCTCTCTCCTACTGGAAAAAGACAGAGATGCATATTAGAAATACTATTTTTTAACGGATTCATTTGAAAATCAGTTTATAAAACACATTTTATTTGGTTTCTCTCTTTTTCCCAGGCTGCCTGTTTTGCTGGACTGGGCGTGTTGTTTATGATAATGAGCTTGAGCTTCATCATCATTGATTGGACAACAGGAAGCAGCAGTGCTCTGGGCGGCCACTAGGAGGCAAACTCTGATGAATGTGTTTGTGTGCGTGGCGAACGTATAGTTAGTGATGTAACATACTGGAAGATGATCTGATTTATTTTTATCCGTATTTTTCTGCCTGTTGTGACGCAGAGAATGCACCGTCCCACTGTAGGAAGGGAAAGGTGAGAGGGACCCAAAACAACATCCCGTTTCCCATAGATAACCTTGACGGGGGATGGCTTTATTTTAAAACACTTTTGATAACTTCAGACTGATGTTATATATTTTAAACATGCTGACCGTGTCAATTATTTATTAAAGGTTTAGTACATCCTCACTTAGGAATATGGAATATGCTGTTATGGCACAAATTAGCTTGTCATAATTTTTATTGACTCTCACTCTCTGTTTTATCAATCCAGAGCCCTTATACTTGACACGACTGTACTGTAGAAACATAATCGCACCCTTCTAGATTTCTTTGAAGTGACAGCAAATGCATTGTACAGTAGTGACCTATATCAGATTTTTACATATGCAATCTGTGTATTACTTTGCCCATAGAGCAACGAGATTGTAGAAGTTTTGATCGCTCTATGAATGAAGCCAGCTAGTTTAGTAAAGATGGGTCGGTAGATGGTTTACTCTCCAGCGGGCTTTGGACAATCAACGAGTCACATCACCACCTATTTCAGGTACTGCACGGTTTCAGTGTGCCAAAGCAAAATATTTCCATAATCACACTATCATAAAGTATATTTTCTGTTTTCCTAAAGTATGCACAGTAGACATAGAATGCAAGGCTTGCCTTGATCACATGGAGATTTTAAAAGCTTATTTATTTAAATGTATCAAATATATTTTGCAGTTCACTGGATGAGTATTAGTGTATGCGATAGTATTGATGACCGTGTCCTTTATCGTTTTTGTGCGTATTGCGTGGAAGATCTTAAAGGCTAAAAGTTCCCGCATACTCGAGGCCATTTACGCAAACGCTAGATAAGGACCTCATATACATATACAGGTGTGGTCAGAATTATTGGCACCCCTGATAAATATGATCAAAGATGGCTGTAAAAATAACAGCCATCTGCATTGTTTATCCCTTTGATCTTTCATTCAAAAAAATCGAAAAAAAATCTAACCTTACAATGAAGTGTAAGAATTGATACATTTCCCAAGATAACAGCTCTGAGTCTTCTCCTGTAATGCGTTACAGAGTTTGGAGATCAGAGATCATTCCTCCACACAGAATCCCTCCAGATCCGTCAGATTCCCAGCTCTTCTCTTCAGTTCCTCACTCATTCTCTATAGGGCTCAGGTCAGGGACTGGGACGGCCATGGCAGAAGCTTCATTCTGTGCTGTGACACATTTGTGTGTTGATTTTCATGTTTGTTTTGGATCGTTGTCCTGATGGAAGATCCATCCACGGCCCATTATAAGATTTAGCAGAGGCCGTCAGGTTTTGATTTCTTTATTTGCTAGAATCCATGATGCCATGTATCTGAAGAAGAAGTCCAGGACCTCCAACAAAAAAAAAAAATAGGCCCATAAAAGCTGTATTTAACCGTGGGCATGGGTCTTTTTATCCCATGTGGTGTGTTTGCTGCCAAAAAGCTCTGTTTAGTGTCATCTGACCACAGAACCAGGTCCCGCTCTGAAGCTCCAGTCGTGTCTGACACTGAATATGCTGGAGTTTGTTTCTGGATGAGCGAGGAGGATTGTTCTTCAACCCTCCCAAACAACATGTGGTGATGTAGGGGTCGTTTGATCAGTTTTCAGTCTTTCTGACCCCAAGACTCAACTAATCTCTGCACTTCTCCATCTGTGATCTTGGAGAGTCTTTGTCCACTCAAACGCTGCTCCTCTCGTGCATTAGGACGATATACACACACGTCAGATTCAGAACATCTTTAGTTGACTGAACTTCTTAATTATTGCCCTGATGGAGGCAATGGGGATTTTCAGTGCTTTAGCTGTTTTCTTATTTTGTGAAGCTCAACAATCTTTTGCTGCACATCAGAACTATATTCTGTGCTTTTACTCATTGTGATGATGATTAAGGGAATTTGGCCTTTGTGTTTCCTCATATTTGTACTCCTGTGAAACAAGAAGTCATAGCTGGACAATTTCATGTTCCTAGTCACCCTGGTGTGCTAAAAAAAAAGTAGTAAATATTAGTAGGAATATACTTTACAAATTCTAGGGGTGCCAATAATTGTGGAGAAAAGCATTTATTTCATAATGAGATTTTCACCCCACTTTCAATTAATTAACTTCAATGAAAAGTTAGAATTTTGCTCATTTTTGAATGAAAGATCAAAAGGATAACCAATGCAGATTTATTTTCTGCCAATAATTCTGACCACAACTCTACATAAAACTATATTTTACTTGAAATAGACGTAATCTCCCCTGTATTAGAATTCAAACAATCATATTAAGCATTTCACCGCAGTGAAGTTTAAGTGATTTAGTTTGGAAGCTGCTTCTGAAGAAATATCTCGCATGAAAACGGTTGTAAATGTTTCGTTGTTTCACATCTGTGTGTTTAACTTGTTTTACAGTTCATTTTCTTGTAATCTGAGTATCTATGGACCCTGCATTCGGTGTTAGCAGTAAACGAACCAGCTGAAACGTGAAAGACATCAGTATTTCTTGCTAGTTTGAAGGAAACCATAGGCTTATTCTGTGTTTGAAGTCTCTCGCTCTTACTCGGTAGTTCACGCGATGCTTTCGAAACTGGAATTCTGCCAATATACTGTGCTGTGCAATCCTAAATTGTGCTAATATGATGTGCCGACTAATGACTAGCTAGTGGCAGATAGTGGTAAACCATGAGCAAACAGATGCGAGTATGCCTTTAATATCACCACATTAACTAATTAGATGAGAAATAGACTTGACATGGCATTGACGCTGACGTCGTAGTTCAGTTTGCACTGTCAACAAAACAACAAACTGAACTTTATGCTGGGGATTGAAGTTTAATGTCAGTGGTCCAATTGTCACTATTTAACATGGCAATGATGTTCGTTATGCAACTCTTGCTTTATTCTCCTTAATCTGATTCTTATTTGTACTTGGAAGTTTTATAAATCTTAATATCCTAAAGAAAAAGTGCCTCACATTACAACCAGCTACCTTAAATACCCTTTAGATACTACCTAATTTTTTTATTTTGCCACTGATCACCATATAGGTGCTGGTTAAAAACTATTTTTTTTTTTGTATCCTGGTTACAATGAATGCTAATTTGTAATGTTATTATTACGCTTACCTTATTCTTTTGCTGGGTATATTATATTTGCTTCAACCAAAGTAGCATTAGATTGAAGATTGATTCAAGGTTACTGAATATTGTGATTCATACGGTATGCAATGCAAAAATAATAATGACTGAATCGCTGTAAATGTTATTTTGTTTCTTCAAACAAGTATTTGTTTGGGACAGATCATCTGGAACTTTTCCTCTCATTAAGGAAAGCACAAACCACAGATTGTTTTCAAAGCATTATTTACACACTACACTTATTTAATCCATACAGTTGGGTTCATATGATAGATTGTTTAGTTCATTCGTATATATTGTATATAAATGTGAACCGCTTTTGTGATGCATATTTAGCTTGTATAGTGTAAATAGCAGAACCACTTTGACAATAAAAAAGTTTTTAAACCTATATGTGAGTTTTGTATTTAATATCCTGCCAAAAAGAACATTACGACTTTTTTTTTATGGGTCAATATCAAAAACTAGTATATTTACTTGACTACTTAAAGGGATAGCTCACCCAAAAATAAACATTCGGTCATTATTTACTCACCCTCAAGTTGGTCCAAACCTGTATGAATATTGAAAGATATTCAAAGGAAGAATGTTTGGATGAACCAAGCAGATCTTGCCATAGTGGGAAAAAAATACTATGGTAGTCAATGGGGGGGACGAGATCTGCTTGGTCACAAACATTATTCCAAAGATCTTCCTTTGTGTACAGCAGTACAAAGAAATTAATACAGGTTTGAAACAACTTGAGGGTGAGTAAATGTGGGGGAACTATCCCTTTAAGGCTTCCAAGATTGTAAAATAATGTGATTAGTTTTTCTAACACTTGAGGGCGATGTTTTGCAGATCCAAATGACAAAGGTCAGATATGATAACTTAAACTCGCATTAAGTGCATTTTACATGTAGCCCATTGTTCTTATTATTTATCTGCATAAAATGGTGTGATTATTGTTGAGTATTTGAGTGGGTTTCTCCGAGGCACAAACGTGCTGTCAATCCTGATGTCGCGAACGACTCGTTATACTGAGTCGGTTCTTTTCAGTGATTCATTCGAACTGATTCGCACAGTTCATCACTCAGTCTTGGGAGTGAAACGTGAGGTGAGAGACATAAATGTGACCACTATATAACATTATGGATTATACATTTGTAAACACTATTTAACTAGCCTAAATGTAGGCTATTGTACAAAATAGAATAAAATGCCATATATATATATAATTTAATAAATATTTATATTTAATAAGCTTCTTTATGATTTGCATGGTAAACAAAGTAGCAAATTAATTATATTTAGTACCCAGGTTACTTGTGTTATGAATATATATATATATATATATATATATATATATATATATATATATATATATATATATATATATATATATATATATACATTAAATTATGAAAAGAGTATTACATCGATAAGATGATAATATTATGTAAACCAAAAATTTGTCTTTTCTGTGAAATGTTTCTTATTGTGCATGTATGTAGTATATTTCACCAGTGTGTTAATAATAATATATAATTATAATAATAATATATAATTTAACCTTGAATGATAATTTAAAAGAATCAGTGAATCATTTTTAACGAGTTAATTGAATCATATGAGCAAACCGATTCGCTAAAATGAATCAAACATCCAATAACTTAGTTGTTCGGAATCAGCAGCAGAAAACTACTGCATTTCCCACAATTCACGGGCAGTCGTTCATCAGTGGGTGGGTGCTGCACGCTTTGGCTTTTTCACATTCTTACGCTCTGTTTATTCCTCAGAAGAAAGCAGCGCGAGCGGAGCGCCACGCCGGACGCTGCGACGTTCTAAATTTGAATATTTAAATGTTTAGAATTCGTTCTAAATAGGCGTTCGGATCGATATGCAGAACGTTTGAATTTTTAAATAATTACGGGAAAAATACCAGAGCTGTTTGGCGGCAGAATTTCTCAAGAGTTGGATATATTTTCGCGTGGACAGAGCGGCACCTGATTCAGTGCAAGCCAATGATTTTTACTTCAAGAACTGTGAGCGGTAACAGATGAAAGCGCCGACATCGCGGCTGCTCTTTGATCTCAAAGGAGGCGCTAAAGGAAAGAAGATTGATTGATTGATTTGGTGGAAAGCTGAAGCAACTTTTTAATCGCGTCTAAATATATTCTAACCCTCCTGATTGATGGAGAATCACAGGCCGGGCATTTTCGGAATCAACCCTTTTAAACTGTGACACTTTGCGCCTTTATATCACATCTGTCAGTCCACGCGAGCCTATAGTTTACAGTTCTTGAGCTGATCTGACATATTCTTTGAAGTTAGACGCGCGCACGGTTCGATCATGGGATGCACGGTGAGCGCAGAAGACAAGGCGGCCGCCGAGAGATCAAAGATGATCGACAAAAACCTGCGGGAGGATGGAGAGAAGGCGGCGAGGGAGGTGAAACTGCTCCTGCTCGGTAAGTCATGGCACGTCGTGTGTGTGTGTGTGTGTGTGTGTGTGTGTGTGTGTTCAGAAGGCTCCCGCGAAAGATTTCGCTTCCCAGTGCTCTTTGTCACATGCTTGCATAAAAACATGCCAGTGCTTTGCAACTCGTTTGGAGATACAAATATTTAGCATGACATTGAGGTTGAGCATATGATGTGCGGTTCGCCTCGATTAGTGATGGGATGCAAACGCACCAGCCATCTAATGCGCGAGACCTCAAACCACAATAGTGTATATATATATATATATATATATATATATATATATATATATATATATATATATATATATATATATATATATATATATTTATATTTATATTTATATATTTATATTTATATATATATTTATATATTTATATTTATATATATATTTATATATTTATATTTATATATATATTTATATATTTTATATTTATATATATATTTATATATTTATATTTATATATATATTTATATATTTATATTTATATATATATTTATATATATATATATATAATTAGTAAGAAATGCAGTGTTTTTGTTATATACCGCGACAATACAATACAACACAATTGCTTTCCATATAAATTTTTTTTTTTTTTTTTAAACCGTTTTCTAGGCATGTTTATATGATCCGTGATAAGACATTTGCGCACATGCTCATACATTCCCCATCGAAGCACATTGGAGTACCATGGTATGATGAGATTAGGTGGTGATACTGTGCAAGGTACTTCCAAATGTATTATGGCACTTTTCTTTCTTTTTTTTTTTTTTTTTGTGTGTGTGTAAATTATATGAAAGTACCATGATATTACCATCTGTACCATGTGCTCCTGACACATGTTCAGGCATGGGGATGCATGAAAAACCAGCTCTCCTGTATGCCACTGTTATATGACAATAAATATAAATAATAGTTTGCAGAGTGCATAAGTGATGCTGCATATTGTGTGTCATATAGTTATATCATCATTATCAGTTATTGTTTAGGTCAATTTCAGATGTTCTCCAATGTAACCACCTGCAATAAAACATTATGTAACTCTTCTACAATACGTCCATTAGCTATACTCACCTCTGCATGGGGAAAAAAAAACAGTTATCAATGTTTAATTATGTGGTTTCCATGGATTCTGCATTGTCCCTTATGCTGGTGTTCAGGCCTTGTCATTAATATTCTCAGCTGTCTTGTTCTATTGCTATTTTGCATCAGTAGCGTGGCATTATATGAAGTACACGTGCATCCAGGAAGATTCTGTTTGACTTTTAGCAAGACGACCAGGTTCGAAATAAACACGAGTCTGCAGGTAGTGCCCTTGTCGAGTAACCCTGCTGTGAGAATCAGATAAGTACAGCTCCAAACAAAAGACTTCACCATTCAATTATACTTCATTAAAGCTGAGTGCTCCCACTGTAACCAATCCATTTTTATTCTTTCTGGTCCATTGGTGGTAAATGAAAGCATGCTTGATTGTGAAAACTACTTGGGGTGGGGGGTTTATACTGCACGATTCTGAATGTTGATGCACACCTGTCAGTGGATGTTCTGGTATGTGGATCAACAAAATGATCAGTACAAAAATGTATTTTACACTCTATTAGATATGCTGCAGAATGCACGAGTGATGTTTACAGTGGGCTTTTATGGCCAATAGACATTAGTTAGATTTGTATCCTTCACAGCCTTGTTTTCATTCCTGTTAAAAAATAAATGGCACTACCCTGATTATGGTTTATAGCACAGTCATTATATTTTTTTGCATGGACTTTTTTTTGTTGTTATACTTGCTTCCCAAACGCGGAGAGAACTTTGTCAATTTAAATACATCAACTGGATAAACACTGTAGCGTGTTGGGTGCACAAGGGCTGTAGTATAAGCAACGAATTACACCTCGGTTGTGCATTAAATTTCAATAATTCAATTATTCCGTTTATACTGCGGTTACCACACCTCAACATTCAGATGTTGTATTTCAAGACATTTTGTCCTTAAAATGCTCTTGTGTGTAGGAGTAATTTCGCATCTCATCCCAAGCCTCCGTTGCTAATTTCAGAATGTCATTTTAGAGCTAGTAACGGTTTGAGCCACTGATAGCAGAATAATGCCGTTATTAATGCAGTTATTAGAGAGTGAGATTAAGCGTGCGTATTACCTGAGTCTGTGCGTCTCTCAACAGTGTTCAGCCGCAGCGTTTCTACTTATAGCGAAATGTATGTTTATCTGCTTCAAGAATAGCACCGTTATTTCCTCGCTAGTTAGAAATGTCATGTCGCTTTTAAGTTGTTAACCTTTTTACTGATAAAATCGTCAGAGCCTCAACACATTTCTGTGCGAGTGTGTCTGTACTGTGTGTATGTTTGAGTGGGAAACCGTACAATATAAACCACCTAATAAAAGTAATTTTGTGGCAGAGAACATGGAAATAATTTGTGTTTTTATCCTATTGTTAACTATATTTATTTGTTTGGTCAGTGTCACTGGGTTTTGGTTCTTTTGCTGTTGTCGGCTGTAAGGACCTTTTGAAATGACTGAAATCATTTGGTGGAGTGATATGGAACTCTAATGCGGTCAAAACCTGTTGGAACTACTTTAGCACACCTTAGAACGTTCGTCAACCAATCAGAATCAAGCATTCAACAGCCCCGTAGTATAATGTAGATCAGGGGTGTCCAACCCTGCTCCTGGAGGGCTACCGTCCTGCAGATTTCACTTCCAACCCTGCTCCAACACACCTGTCTGTAATTATCAAGCAGCCCTGAACACCATGATTAGCTGGTTCAGGTGTGTTTGTTTCAGGTTGGAGCTAAAATCTGCAGGGTGGTAGCCCTCCAGGACCAGGGTTGGACACCCTTGATGTAGATCGGCTATATTGCCAAAAGTTTTGGGACGCCTGCCTTTACATGCACATGAACTTTAATGTCATCCCATTCTTAATCCGTAGGGTTTAATATGGAGTTGGCCCACCCTTTGCAGCTATAACAGCTTCAAATCTTCTGGGACGGCTTTCCACAAGGTTTAGGAGTGTGTTTATGGGAATTTTTGACCATTCTTCTAGAAGCGCATTTGTGAGGTCAGGCACTGATGTTGGACGAGAAGGCCTGGTTCGCAGTCTCCGCTCTAATTCATCTCAAAGGTGTTCTATCGGGATGAGGTCAGGACTCTGTGCAGGCCAGTCAAGTTCCTCCACACCAAACTCGCTCATCCATGTCTTTATGGACCGACGCTTTGTGCACTGGTGCGCAGTCATTTTGGAACAGGAAGAGCTGAAA
Source organism: Paracanthobrama guichenoti (assembly GCA_018749465.1). Lineage (NCBI taxonomy): Eukaryota > Metazoa > Chordata > Actinopteri > Cypriniformes > Gobionidae > Paracanthobrama > Paracanthobrama guichenoti. The sequence goes on from CM031948.1 coordinate 32,127,397, forward strand.
TTGGGAGCATGAAATTGTCCAAAATGTCTTGGTATGGTGAAATATTAAAAGACTTGCAAGCAAAGTTAAAAAAATTGTTTTATGGTGTTGTTAATTGCTTCAGTCTATTTAAAATTTTCCAAAAATAAATCGATTTGTATGAATGATTCAATGACTCACTTTTTGCATTTACTGGATCAGCATTTTTGAACGACAAATACATTTCACTTGTCGCCACCTAATGGAGCAACAATGTAACTGATAAAATCTTTATATTTGATGCGTCAGTTTCACTTTCAGAATGTGATTTGCTTGCTACAGTAGACATGCATTAGTGCTCATATCCGAACTGTGAACCTTTATCCTAGTACTTCTGATATAACTTGAATACTGTGTAGCTGAAAACAAGCTGTTTCATACCTACACGACAACTCCTCTCTCTGGATCAGTGACGGCGTGAACACAGATCTGAATGTTCGCTGTGATCGTACTTGTCAAAGGTTTAATATACAGCCAAACTGCTGTCATTTACGAATGAGATTGTGTGGGTGTTTGAATCAATCATGATCTTTTAACAATTAATCATGCAGCTCTACGGTTTATTGACAAGGTTGTAAATAGATTTTTTTGCAGTGACACAATGTGTCAAATTATTCCAAATAATGTCTGATTCTCTAATCAGGCTGGCTGATATCAGAATATCTTGTATGTGTCAAATTTCATGCAGTCTGGTTAACATTGCTCAAGGGAAAGAGAGGACAGTTGTCTGGTTTTTAACCTATAGTGCACACAATTTTTCCCCAGTTTGACATTTCGCTTGAGTTTAGAAGTATCAGAGTTTGTCATAAGGCAGATTACGAGACCGTTAATCTCTTAAAGTTAGTGTAGTTGCTAAAACTGTGGCCTAATTCTGCATCTCCTCTCCTCACACTTCAGTGCCGCCACGCCACCCTGAGCTGGAGTGCTTGTGTCTTGTATGTCATATCCTGTTAGTAGCGCAGCATGTGTGCTCTGATGCTGACAGCGTGGGGACAGGTGTGACAGCCGCGCTCCCCTCAATACGCTTTACCCTATGGAGAGAGCAAGCCGGAGCGAGAACACTGGGAAAACGTGTCTTGGGAATAGGGGAGATGTAATCAAAAAATTGGATGAACTTAGCTTGACACTGATTCCCCCTAGGCAACATATAACATGTTCAACTTTAAAAATATCTCTATGTAAATAAATAAAAGCAATAGAAAGCACATATGCTGCATTATTTAGGTCTCAGGCTCATAGTGTTAAATCAGAAATGAGACGCTCAAGTCCTGGCTGGTTACAGTGTAAATAGGGATTTCCACAGACCAGTGTTTACTGAGCTCCAAATAATGACTTCATGTACGGTCCGGTCTGAAAATGATAGATGATCATGCTGTTATATCCTGTAAACACGGTGCAATTTCTCGTCAGCACCATATTCTGCCTTATTCAGCGTTTTCACAATATTGCTACTAAACGCACATCGTCATCATCACTTTGAGGCATTCTGACTGTGAAAAGGATGCTGGCCTGGTTACTTTCCATTGTTTACTGACTCAAGCACCTGTCTTGGGTTGTACAGGTAGTCGTTTTAAAATTCGGTTGTTTAAGCCAAGAAGATGCCTGTTAAATTGTCACATTTCATATTAGTGTTAATAAAAATCCAGCACTAGCAATTAGTGCTTACTAGCGTAAGTTATTTTTGCTTTAAGGTTTTTATGAGATGATAAATTGATACCACTGAAATTTCATAATTCTTATCATCATTTTGAATCTCATAAAACGAAACTTTCTAAAGACAATTAAACCGTGATAAAGAAAGAGCAAAGAAAACAAACTACAATAGAACAAAGACCTATACCTGAAAAATGTCAAGCTCAATAGAGATACTACATAAAATGTATAAAAAGCAATGCATTCCTGTGTAAATGTACATTTATTCTTAAAGTTACAAAAGGGATTCAGTCAAGAGATCTCTTTGTTGTTTGATTAGCATTAATAATTCAGCAGGTAAATCTGGACGCTGTCACTTTAAGTCCGTCTGCACGGATCCGATATACTTTTGCATTTTCTCTCTCAATTGCTAACGTTCACTTAAGACAAAAATGACTCTTACTTGTAAATACATGTCACATTGACACAAGTTTGTGAATTTAAGCGTTCAAGCCCAATTAGGCGGCAAAAAGCATTGAGTTCAGTTCTCACGCCACGTCTCTCAGACAGCGCTGACAAAGGAGTTGTCTTTTGCTGCTTATTACGCTTCAGCGGTTTAAAATCACTTGTTTTTTTTTTTGAGCTCACAGCACAGCAACGATAGTCTAAAATCTCTACCGGTATATCGCTCACCTCTAATCTGAATTGTAAGATGATGCACTTTGAATGCATTTACATGTGTTTACCTTATAAATACGTTGCCAGAATATTGACCGCAATCATGCATTGAAGGCACTCGATGTTCAGTTCATTATAGAAACGTTGCTGTACATTTCTAATGGAATCAGTGTTTGAAAGATAGATAGTTTATGATGACTGATTTTTAGACTTACTTCAGTATAATTTTAATCAAATGAAATCATGTAATATCATTAGAAGCTGATTAAGTTTATATTTAAGCATACTTTTTTTTTTTCCTTCTCATTGCTGTGCATTGTGGGGTTTTTCCCACAAGCATTTTACAGGCAGTGTAATTTGTTGTCTACAAATTGAGGACCACACCTATGATGCCTACAAATGCTGTCTAGGTAGGAGTCTCACTAGATTTTGTGACAGAACTGTGGTTCAGACAGGCTTTTTTCCCCTAATAGCCTCTTTCACTCCTTACTCAGTATGCGTCACATGTTTGAAACCGCTCTGGTCAGAATTATTGACCTCTGCATGTCTCTGTCTATGAGCAACTCATCATTATGACGCATGTCTGGTGTTCATGGATACTCCAGACTCTTATCAGTTGGGTTTAATTTAGCAAGTTGGCAGGACGTATCGTTGAGTCAAGCTCTTTTTCGCTTTTTTTTTTTTTTACCCTCCAGAATGCACATGGATGGCAAGTGTTGAATCCCCAAACAATTGAGGAGTCAAGGTCATGTCACAGACTCCGAGCAAGTACTTTGTGGTCTTGTTTATGTAAACCAAGCTTTCCTCATCACGCCTAAACATCTCAGGTGCACTAGGTTGGCAGAACTCAAGGAAATTCCAAAAGACACATGCTTTCCAAAAGAATGATGAGCACTTTCTTTTGTCTTTTAGTATTTTTGAAAGGAGAATGGCCAGTGGCGGCAGTTACATCACATAACTAATGGAATTGTGCCATGGAATGGGGGCAAGTGACTATCAGGAGGGTTCATGTGCTGGAAGCTACTGTTATAGACACTCATTTTTAGAGGCTATTCTGGACTCCTTTATGCAGGACCCTTTTTAGACATTTCTATGTGTATATTGTAAATCCCTGAGGAAGAGGAATTTGCAAGGTTTTAGCTGCGCATCATTTAACAGCAGACAAGGGTTTGGCAATATAGCTAGAATATGTTAATATTCTTCTCAAGAATCATCTCAGTGGCTGTTGAGTTGGAATAATGGCTAAAAAAAAATTCATATTTATTTTAAGAAATGTACTCCTTTTTACCCCATTTAAATTCTAAAAATTATTATTATTATTTGTTTTTAGCAAATACACATTTAGGCTGCTTCTGAAAGCTTAAAAATATCTGTCCGATGTTAGATTCACTTCCTGTCTACTGAAATCCCTTCATCTGATTGATTTCATAGGTGTATCCTTTGCTGCTTTTGATATCCCACAATCCTGTGTGTTCCATTCTGTGTTTTGACGTTTTTAGTCTACCAAAAATCCACTGATAATTAAGTTGAGGACAATAACTTGCTCTCAAACATGCATTTATAAGAATCTATATTTGAGTCAGTTTCAGGGATATTTGGAAGATGGGATTTTGTTCATTTGAACAGCTTCTGAAGCCACCAACAGCTCAAATACGCAGTATCGTAGCTACACGTTACCATATTGACATCCCAATATCTCTGGGATTGAACCATATAGGGCCTGAAAAATGACGATTCCAAAAGAAAAGCTTCAGAAGAACAAGTATCGAATATGACATTAAAATATCTTTAACACTTCTTGAAATAAAGACATGTAAACTTAGGAAAGATGATTGTTTATGGTGTTGTATTCAATTGTTTAGATGGAAGGAAAGAAGATACATTTCTAGTTTGTGTTGTTTGTTCTTCAGACATTCTTCTTTAAACACAATAACTATCAGCTGTTTAAAAAGTTACCTACATTTGGTTCTTGACCATTGAAAATGGGTAAAATTCAACAATTTGGACAGTGTCACCAGTATCTATGGGACTGAACCATATAGGGCCTTGAAAACGAAGATTTCAAAAGAAAAGTTTATTAAGAATCTAGAAGGATATTAAGATAGTTGAATACTTTTTGAGTAGGGCTGCACGATTGACAAATCATAATTGTCGATTATTCCTTGAAATTGTAATTTCGATTATTAAATATGATTGACAATTTACATTGAATGGTGTTTTGAATAGCTTTATACCACTGTTTGAACTGCATGATATGTTTTTATATGAAAATAAGCTTAAAGCATTCTTCCTGAAAACCTTTTATTGCTTTGCATTAAATCTCAAATGTTAACTATACATTGGTTTGATTTGATTTATTTTTTTAATAATAAAAAAGTAAAAATGTGCATGGTATTAATTTATAATGTTATACTAAAACAACTAAAATAATGCAATGGATAATAAAACGATGGGGAAAAAACCTTAACCCGTAGAAAGAAAAAATACACATCAAGCACGCAGAGTAATGCAAGTGGTCTATTTCTTTCTTTTTGTAATTTAAACGATTATGTAATTGTGGCATCTGCAATTGTAATCATGATTAGAAGTTCAATTAAACTTGCAACTCTATTTTTTAGATATAGGCATGCAAACTTTGGAAAAGGAAGATGCATTTCTAGTTTCAACATTTGTTCTTCAGACATTCCTCTTTTAAAAGAAAAAAGTATCAGCTGTATGCAATTGCAAAGTGACCCACATTTGGTTTTGGCCACTGAAAATGTGTACAAATTACTCATGGAACCACATTAGCATGTCCATATCTCTGGGATTGAACGGTCGAGGGCCTTTAAAATGAAGATAACAAAAGAAATGTTTATTTAGAACCAGAATCTTAAAGGATATTAAGATATCTTTAATACATTCTGAGTTACAGACATGCAAACTTGAGGCAAAAAACACAAGATGTGCTCTTTCCCCATTTTTGAACGGTCACTGTTGGCATATAATGCAACAAAGATTGATGAAGTCAACAGATTTTACTAATAGACCTGCCAATCTCTGTGTGAAAATAACAATGATGCTGCTGTCTTTCTAAAGTCATTTTTACACCTCTGTAATTTGGCTCCAAATCTCAGGTGAAAATTGTCTTTTTGACAAAATAGTGGATTACTCTGTATATATACATCTGTGACATTTAATATTTTGGCTTTCATTACAATTTATGTTTGTCTTTCTACAGAAAAAATATGAACAAAATAAAAAATTTGAGCTGGGGACCTCTGGTTGAGTTGACACGAAATGTCCCAACTTCAGTTCTTTATATATTTATGTAGCAACAGGCTAGCCCACGTTGTCCAGCGGGAAAATGCTTCAGATGGCCAGTCCGCCCCTGAGCACAACTGTTTTCAATGTTAAATCCTCATATTAGAATGGTTTCTGAAGGATCATGTGACACTGAAGACTGGAGTAGTGATGCTGGAAATATATTCAAATACATAAGTTATCTTAAATTGTAGTAATATATCACAATATTACAGTTTTACTGTATTTTTGATTCAATATATGCAGCTAAGTTAGCCTAAGACATTTAAAAAACATAACATTTTTACCAATCCCAGTCTTTTGAATGGTAGTATATATAATCAGATGAACCAATATTTTAACGTACAGCACAATTTGATGTCATCAGATAAGCAGTTGTTTTGTTGTATAGATCATCAAGAACACACTCGTCATTTCACATAAAGCTTGACACAGCACACTGAGAGGTGAGTGCTTTGGGACGAAAGCTGGTGTATCTGTTGTGAAAAACCTAAGGCGAGTGGCTTCAGTGGTTTTATCAGCTGCTCTGTTTACACTTGCGATGTTGAGTCATTGTGTTGTGTCTGTGTAACTTTGGCTCATGGTTGGAAAGAGCAGAGGTCAGAGCAGGATACTTCCTGTCGGTAGACGTCCAGCACAGAGCGACAGTCCCAGACAGTGATAAAACAGCACCTTCTCCTTTTTACCTTCAGATAGAGTGCAAAAACAACTCGCCAAGGTGACTCCTCACAGAACAGGTGACAGCTTCCCGCACAGTCAAACTGACACACGCGCACACACACACACACACACTTCAGAATGAGACTGCCCTCCAAAATCCTCTGTGATTTGTGCTTAGTGCACACACACACACATTTGAAATCAGATGTCTGACTTCTAGGTTTCCTATTTCAGCTCGTCTCAAAGGTCTTACATCAACCTTGCTCAATTTGAAAGTGTCTCCTGTTATTTCATACAGTGTCAGGTCTTCAAGTCTCAGCATGAAATATACCAAAAGTTTGTGTTGCAAGTGGTCCTTTGAAGCTTGAAGAAACCTATATGGCTATGTTGTGATGTTTGTTTGCTCCATGTTTTATGAACAAATAATTTATATGACTTGTGCACTAGATAAGTGCTCAGAATCCATACGATAGCTTTGTGTGATGAACGGAGCAGTGCTTAAGTTATTTATTCACTGATCACCACCACAAATCTCATTTCTGTATGCACGCACACTGAAAAAAATTAAATATGCATGCAAAAGAAAAATTAAGTAAATTTCACACATGGAATTAAGTGAACTCTACTTAACTAAGTTAAGTAAAATATACAAAGAAAATAAGTAACTAACTTTTTAGCCAGTAAAAGGTTGAGTAATTTCTACTTTTGAAATACTTTTTACTCGCACAATATAGCACTAAATTAAACCATGCTTTTAATATGTATGCTTTAGAAACATCTTAGTAAGTAACACAATAGACATTGTGTAGAGACCATATCTGCATAATAGAAGTGACACGGCACATAAACGGAGACCTCTATACTTTGTACACAATGACGATAACATTTGATGGATTGTTCTTGAGTATGAACGTATCATTTTGAGTAGAAAATTAACTGCAAATGTCAAAATGGCAAGTAACTAAACCTATAACAACAAACGCAATGATAAAACACAGCTGGAAAACAGTCAAACCTTATTAATTATAAGCAGAGAGGCTAGCTTTGAAAGCATAAGATCCCACCCTCCCTTCAGAGCGTCTCCAAAGCCATGCCTCCTCCAAAACACACAAGCGCAATCATAAGTGTCACGAGACAGCGTTAAACTACCCTAATGTCTCAAAGCATGTAACATTAAAATAATGACCATAACTTAAAGAGCACTGACCTGTGTCACCTGACTGCTGCAGATTGATTTTGCCATTGATAGTTTTGCCATTGAAACACAGGCATTCGAGTCACAAACCGCTCCGAGTATAACGTCACAGGTTTCCATCTCAAATTACAGTAGTTATTGTGTGAACGCAGCATACGCTGGTTGTTTCGGTTCAGGGGGAACTGTAAAAGGCGGCTGATGTTTCGTTTGCGACGCTCAGTGCCTTGACATCCATCTAACTCTGCATAGCAAACACACTGACGTGCAAAATACATTTAGACCACTTAACTCTGTGATTGATATCAGGATGTGAAGACACCCCCAACCAGCATAACAAAAATGTTTCTGGAACAAATCGCCCTACCCTGCTTTTAATGCATCGCGATTGGTCACAAGACACAATGGCCATTGGCACCACTGGTCTGAACCCGTTATGTCAACAGAAAAGACATTTCAGTGGCAGAGAACGTTATTTCGAGGATTGACGAAATGTGCTGAGATCATCCACGGTAGATGTTTTCTCTTGTTTAGTTGTTTACGGCAGCTCTACAGTAGTTGTTCCTTTATTGTCGTGTGTATTATTCGGGATGTTGTGCATTTATTGATCTCCGCCTGTTGGGACTAAAATGCTTGCAGCCATTTACCAGCGACCTACTGTGCTGTTTCTGTCATTATAGGCTGAATGCATCAGCCGGTTTGCCAGTTTCTCTCACACTCATTGTCAGTCCATTCCTGCAAAGCTCAGAAAATAGACGGAACCTCCTGCAGCCGTATTGTGATCTGTGCCGTGCCAAATGGAGAGGGAAGAAATCAAACATTGTTCCATCTTAACACAAAGAAGATTTACACAGTGTATACTGTGTGCACTACTGTCCGTTTTAAAATGACGGGGTTGGTCAAAGAAGTCTCTTATGCTCATCCAGGCTACATTTATTTGACCAAAAATATTGTGACAGTTGTGCTGTGGAATATTTTGGTGGAAATGGTGAGAAGAGCACATCGTTGATTTGAAATGGAAATCTTTTGCAACATAAATCACTTGTTGCATGTTTCACAACTGTTCCAAAACCACATGTGCAAAGTATGTGTTCCACATGTGAAATTCATGTGGTTTTTCTGTAAGGATACGGTCACTTTCGATGAATTTAATGCATTCTTGCTGAAAGTGTATATGATAGCCAGAAATACTGAGCCATTTTGAGATTGTTAGTGTCAGGTGATGCACATTTGATTTATTATTAGAAATTCTGAACTTTTGATTTTTATTTACCACGTTCATCTCTGCATCAACCATTGAAAAACCCACATCACTAGTACCATATAGGAGCCCTCCTGGTTTGAAACACTCTGGGTAATGTTAGTATTCATTTATTAATGTACTCATGCAACATAAATGGATCAAAGTAAATCAATCAAATGTATTTTGTGTTATGAAGATTTATGTTTTTCTTGTGGTTATAGTGGTGGTTTTCCTGTCACATGCTGCTAAAATCCCTGCTGTTTCCTGAGCAGTCTTTCGTTCAAATATTGTTTTTGGTTTTGTTTTCATAGCCGGGGTCAGGTACATGAACATAGCCATTATGTTAAGACTGTGTTTGACCAATTAGCAGTTGGTTAGGGGTAATCTTACTTTTCAATATCAAATTAGACCAATCTACTTTTTTTTTATTTTTATTTTTTTATAAACTGTCTTAAAGAAAAAGGCTTCATGTAATACTAGTCTTAGTTTATGCAACCAGCCCCTGGTGTTACACCAAATTTCCCTTTTAATGTCCTTGTGAAGCAGCAGTCCATTTGACAAAGTCTCCTAGTGCTCTTTTGTCCAGTAAATCTTGACCATAATTGGCGTTGGTGTATCTTCATTCGCTGACTTCACGTCGTGCCAGACGGAATGTCGAGGGAACTGCAAAGCCCATCTGACACAATGCCGTCAGCCCTCCGGTGGAGGGTTTGAACACTGCTCTGTAGGAGTGCTCTTTGTGAAGCTCTCCTCTTTTTGAAGCACGCCTCTGTTCTCTGCTCGGAGATGTAAATTGGCTCCGGCTCTGATTAGGCCACTTGACGGGTGGCAGTGTAGAGCCGCGCTGAAGATCAAAGACATTGGCAACGCTGCGGACGACTCTTTGGATGACAATGCTCTAAATTGGTATAATTGATCACGGTAGTGAATGCTGTCATTATGGACGCCCTTCTCAGCGTCTCAAGAGCGTCATTTTCTTTGAGAGGACACTATGGACATGCAATAAGTATACTTGCCATCTGAAAAAAAAAAAGTTTAAATTTAAAGGGATCATGAACTGCATTCTTTTATTGTTTGATAATGTTTCCTGTAGTGCACTAATGTTAGTATGATTTTTACCCTGATTTTAGCCTCTGATTTGAATGCTGTGTTTGCAGGGGCGTGTCTGCTGTGAGACTTCAGTGTAAACGCCCACTGCTGTGATTGGTTGCTGTGAGACTTCGGTGTAAACGCCCACTGCTGTGATTGGTTGTTGTGAGACTTCAGTGTAATGAATCAATACATATCAGAAATCACTGGTCTCAGATCAGGCATTAGAATTAATACGGTTACTCACATGTTGTGGCATTACTGTCGAGTCCATTCATTCCTAGCATTAGGATCCTTTGGAAGGTAATGTTATTTTTAGTGCAGTGATCCTGTATTGCTCTTCTCTCCTCGTCATCTCACTAACACACCAGTGGGCGGGGCCAGCGTTGCACTGATGAAGTAGGTGTTGATCTTCTGCAGAGGTGGCCTTTCACCAGTAAACAGGCTCATTCCACAACGAGTCGTTCTCTGGGCTTGGTTTCAATAAAAGATGTTTTTGGACTAACAAGGAAGTTTTCAGTTCTGAAACGTACCGGATATTCTTATAGTATGATGACCTCTTATATGTCAAAAACTCTATAAAAATTTGATTTCTCAGTTCATGACCCCTTTTAAACGGTTTCTGAAAGTAAACTGCTGCTTGAGTTGTCGCTGAGCGCAGGATTTGACACACATGGTCATGCTGGCAGTGTGAGTTCAAATCTAGTTTGCACCATTACTCAATCCTCTCCTTTGCTTTTTTATACCTACTATTTTCTGTTCTTTTGACTTATCAATTAGCATTAGCAGTATGACCAAAGTCTTATTAGTGAACACTATAAATGTATTTGCTGGAAATATATTATTGGTGCTCAGTTATTAATAAGAACCATTATCTGTTAATAATATATATTTTTAAATGCTAACCCCAAACCTTTGCTACTCTCAAAAAATGTCAAAGACCAAAAAAAAAAAAAAAAAAAAAAAAAGAGAGAATGCTCCTAGAAAATCTGTAGACAAAGGAAAGTTTGTAGTTTATTTGTATCTTTACAGATGGTTTCTGGTACATGCCATCTAATCCCACGTTCATTTATTGAATTGATTAGCTATGCTACGATTCGTTGTATTCTGTAGCGTGTGAACACAGGTCTCTGGTCAAACTGCAATCTAAAACTCCATCCTCGTGATTTATGAGAAGACTTTGATTGCATTGCGCATTCTGAGTGCATCTCCGTAAATCCCAGCCAATTTCCCCTGTACATTGTGTGCTGTACATTTCCCAAGCTCATCACGCAATGATCTCTAGTTTCCCTCTTTCATTTCATGTCAGGTTTTGTTCTTGTTGTTCTTGAAACAAGCCTCATGCTGCTTACAATGAGATCCTTTGATGTGGACAGAAATAAGCTAATAATTAACATGGAACAAGTACATTGAGCAAACAGGCGGGTCATAGAGACTTATGTTTGAGATGGTATTGATTTATGGTAACACTTTATTTTACAGTGTCCTTGTTACATGTAGTTTCTGTAGCAATTACTATAAATTAGTATTGTTTATTGTTTGAGCTTTCCTGTAGCTCAAACAATAAGAGCATGGCGCTAGCAACGCCAAGGTCATGGGTTCGATTCCCAGGGAAAGCAAGACCCGACAAAATGTAAAAATGTGTACCTTGAGTGCAATGTAAGTCGCTTTGGATAAAAGCGTCTGCCAAATGCATAAATGTAATGAATAATTTCAGCAACTAAACCAAACCTAATCCCAACCCTATAGAAAGTACATACTCACCTAAAGGATTATTAGGAACACCTGTTCAATTTATCATTAATGCAATTATCTAATCAACCAATCACATGGCAGTTGCTTCAGTGCATTTAGGGGTGTGGACTCCAAACTGAATGTCAGAATGGGAAAGAAAGGTGATTTAAGACATTTTGAGCGTGGCATGGTTGTTGGTGCCAGACGGGCCGGTCTGAGTATTTCATCTGCTCAGTTACTGGGATACTGCTCAGTTACACGCACAACCATTTCTAGGGTTTACAAAGAATGGTGTGGAAAGGGAAAAACATCCAGTATGCGGCAGTCCTGTGGGCGAAAATGCCTTGTTGATGCTAGAGGTCAGAGGAGAATGGGCCGACTGATTCAAGCTGATAGAAGAGCAACTTTGACTGAAATAACCACTCGTTACAACCGAGGTATGCAGCAAAGCATTTGTGAAGCCACAACACGCACAACCTTGAGGCAGATGGGCTACAACAGCAGAGGACCCCACCGGGTAGCCAAAATTCTCGCCATTGAAAGCCATGTCCCAAGCACACAATTATAATGTTTTTTTTATGTTATGTCGCCTATATGACAGACTTGAGCCGCACGTGCTGCTCTCAAGAGTATTTTCCTTTTTTGAAGTGATTTGAATCATATTTCATGCAATTCAAAACCATCATGGTGAACAGTGCGCATCTGAAGTGTCTCATATACAGATGTCTCAATAAACGTATATCGGCTGATACCGAAATATCATGCATCCCTAATTACACTGTAACAAGGACACCTTAAAATAAAGTGTAACTTGTAGTAAAACTTTTTTTTTTTTTTTTTTTTTTTTTTTAACCAGGATATCACATTTTGTGTTTCTTTTAACTTGGGCTGGTAAGAATCGCCATAGTAAGCACCGAGCAACTAGAGCAGAACATGATTTGATGTGACGTAACCTCATGTTTTGGCACAAAGTTATTTTGTATTAATTAGCATGTTGAAGCGATTTGCCAGTAGCAAACTAGCAAGTCATCGAAAGGCTTTGTTGTTTTCCTCTTGTCATGAGTGAGAAAGTTGACCGTAGAATGTGTGCATTGAGCCGCCCTGTGTTGTGCTGGGGCCCGTTTCAGGAGGTTAAGTGAAACCTGAGTTTGTAAACCCTGAAATGCGAGATATCAGTTTCAGAATGGGAGGTATGTCAAACCCGAGAAAGCAGGGTAAGTCAAGCCCGTATCTCAAAGAGAGGTAACTTCTACTCGCAGTCAGTTATCATGGTAACTTACTCTGTGAACCTAACCTGGTCAGGAGCAGGTTTTCTTTGGTAAACCCAGAGTTTCTTTCCATCTCCTTCCCCTTTTTAAAGCATCGGCTGTGTTTAAATACTTAATTCATTCATTCACGCTGCACAAATGCTTTTCTTACTGATTATTTTTGTCTCATTTCAAGTACAAATATCTAAAAATTATACATTGAATCTAAAGTAATTGCATTTTACTTAAAACAAGTAAAATTATATGCCAGTGCAGTAAGAAAAATAATTTTAATGCAAATAGAAACAAGATTATTTTTCTTATCCCATTGGCAGATACTTTTTCAAAATAATAAAATTGCACTTAAATGGAATGGCCGGACGTCAGAAGGAGATGTACGCCGTTAAATAAACACACTTTATTCACGCTTTATATGGTGATTTTATTTCCTACAAATGCTTGATTCTTTTTCCTGTTGAATTTTGATATTGTTCCTCCACCTCCTCTTCATCTGTCAGTGGTGCTGGTGTTTTGCGAGCCTCTTCCTTCTTGCTGTTGGCTGAGTAGATGTCAAAATGTTAATTTCATTACGCTAATTAAGAAATGTAACCGGTGGGATCAGATAATTTTTAATTATGTGAAAAGAGCATTAGACTATGTGTGAAAAGCTGCTGCACATTGAAATAGACACTGAATGAGATTTATTTAATATGTCAAATGTTTGTAGAGTCATGAAACCTATACCCATTAACTTTTTATGTTTAAAGCGTTACCTGATTGACTTATGTTTTTATACTTCATTTTTAGCTGCTGCCACATTCTTTTTTTGGCTGTGGGATACCATGAAAATTAAACTAAGAATTAAACTTCCATATTGACTTGGAAGTATGCGGACATCTTTTGTCAGGTGCTGTTGGCGGCTCCATTGATCATGGCTTTTCGTAGTCGTGGTGCACGCTCTTAACTCAGAGTCAGTCCACTCAGAGTTGATTGAACTGACTCAATTCAGCTGTTCTGAAACCCAAAACTCAGGGTTTCCCATCTCAGGGTAAGTCAACTCAGAGTTCAAGTTTAAATTCAGAGTTGGTTGAACCTCTTTATTGAAACGGGCCCCTGGCCTGATCTCTATAGATCAAATTACGGTTTACAAGCAAACGTTTATCTGCACCTCTTCTGGCTTGTCTCTTTGCACGGTGCCTAAGGAAGATTTAGTGCTTCGATTAAATAGAGCAGTGTGCATCCCATTCTAGAAGTCCGTTTGAGATTTGGACGAATTTTGATTTCTATCATTATCAGTGGATCAGGACAAATCTGCTTGGATCGCTCTGCTCTAATCAGACCAGGTAACTCAACTGATCCACGACTGGTGTCTTTCGATAGTTGTTAGTTGCAAATAGATGATTTTTAACTTTGAAAGCACCGTGTTGAGAAATATCAGAGCAAATCCTTGAACATGGGGCAGGGTGTTCCTCGATTAAAATAATAACAAATGTTCAATAAATGTTTATGCACTATGCAAATAATGCTGCACATGCGTTCTGCAGACCATCACATCGCTGCCAATCACACTGGTGGCAATCATAGATGTATATACGTAGATGCCTCATTAGCGACTGTTTCTATGGGCCGCTATACGTTAGCCAGCCTCCATTTTCGAAAGGTCAAAGCCGGTCGTGAACGCGTGTTGTGATTTTTGTGAACATTCAAAAGTTGCCTGTGCATCTTGCAACCGTAGTTATACGCATGCATGTATGAATATCTATATCTGCAGTAGACTGAAGCAGAGGATTTTATAGGGTTTAGTTTAGTATAGTTTACTTGATGGTTAGTTTAGTTTTATCGTTCTATCCATCGTTCTATCGATCATTTTAATGTTTCTATCTATTGTTCTTTTGTTTTAACAGTCTATCGTTTTAATTCTATCTATCGTTTTATCATTCTATCTTTCTGTCTGTCTATCTAATGTTCTCTGTTTATCATTTTATCATTCTATCTATCGTTTAATCTTTGTCTGTCTATCTAACTAATGTTCTGTTTATCATTTTATTGTTCTATCTATCGTTTTAACATTCTATCTATCGTTGTATCGTTCGATCTAATGTTCTGTCTGTTCTATTTCTTTTTCATTCCATCTATTGTTCTATCGTTTCATCGTTCCATCTATCATTTTATCATTCTGTCTATCTAATGTTCTGTTTTTCTATTTATCATTTTATCAGTTTAATGTTCCGTCTGTCTGTATCTTTTTCCATTTTATCGCTCTATCATTTTATAATTATAATGAAATGATGATTGTTTTTGTCTGTCTGTCGTTCTGTCTATCTCAGAAGTATTTTAATGTTTTCTTTTTTTCTTCTGTGCTCTTTCTATAAATCCTGCTCTTTCATGTTATAGCATGTCTCGCTACAGGTATTCTCACATTCTTCTCCTCACCACACCATTATTTCACACCTTGATTTTTCACCTTGTTTTTTACAGTCCCACTATGTTGCACTGAAATCCCCTTTGCTGCAGACCTGCTACTTTTTTTCTGCCGGAGGAGATGATGTAAGGTGGTTTAATGGAAGAATAAGCAAATGAAAAGCAGCTGAATCCGGTGTTTATGGGGGCAGCTGTTCAGCACATGTGGCCAGTAGCTGCTTCATAAAGACAGAAATTCTCTTTAATCTGAGTATGAGAGAGAGAGATGGGCAGACAGCCGTGGGTGAGTGTAGACTAGTTCCCTGCCTCAGGAAAAATACTGCGTTTCCTCCCTCCACTTCCACCACTCCATTCCATTCTACGTGGCATTCCATACTGCCTTACTTTAGCCTGGCTAGAGCTGCCTTCCCAATTTTCCACGAGGGTTGGGAATGTTAAGGAATTATGATTATTTAATGGCTCTGAATCCTTAAATCCCCGTTGTTTCTTTTTCAGACAGATATTTAGCACGGTTGTGTCCTATACAGTGGGACTATTGGCACTCGCCATAAATATGAGCAAAACAGACCATAGAAAAATATCTGGTTTGGTGTCTGGTTGAAATATTCTGAATGATACCAATCCACAATCTTACTTGTCATGCAGCCTGGAATCATAACCACACCATGTTGATTAGTTTGGCCGGAGGAGAACTGGTCCCCCGATGAGCCTAGTTTCTCCCAAGGTTTTTTTTTCTCCATTTCTGTCACAGATGGAGTTTGGGTTCCCTGCCATTATCGCTTCTGGCTTGCTTAGTTGGGGATACATAAGATTTCGCAATATTACTGATTTGACTACTGACTCTACAGAGCTGATATAGACGCACGTCCTCTTAGTTAACATCTCCAGTTGATTTAAGTGTGTGTGTGTGTCACTTTATATTTAGAGCCAAGTGAAACAGGAAGTCATGGTTTACCACTTAAGTGTTCCTAGTCACTAAGGTGAACTTACCAAAAACATACCATATGAATCTGAAAATACTATGAGAATATTTTTCAATTAGAGATTAGATTGTGAACGTTTTGAAAGACTGAGAAGTGGCAAAACCTATTTTTAACAGTCAGTTTTGCTCATCTTTACCAAGGGTATCATATTTGTAGAGCCCACTGTAAATATTCTTTTTAAAATGATCTATCCCTGCCATTGACGAGGTTTTACGGCTTTGTGTTTTCACTGTGATAATTTAGGGGGCGCTATTACACATCTCCTGAACGAGTATGGTATCTCCTGATCAAAACAGGAAAAAAGGAGCAGAAACGAGCGGTCTCATATGAAAGTAGATGCATATGAAAAATAATGCACTCATCATTAAACAGCATATAAACCAGAACGCCCTAATGTTACTGAATGAAATGTGGACCCAGGATGAGCTTTAGGACTGAAGCTTTGGGGTGTTGATGGACTCGATTGACTCCATTTGTGTTTTGATCATCGCTCTTGAATCCCATCCAGATGTAGTCTTAAGCTGCGTTCACACCAGACGCGACTTGCGCGAATAAATCACGCTATTCGCGTGTAGTTGGATGCTTGAAGATTTTGAGTTTCCTCGCTTATTTTGTGCGTGACATTCACTTCACAACAGATGCAAATTCGCGTCATGGGAGGGGCTTCTGCCAGCATCTCGTCTCGAAATGGCTGACATGGATTTTTAAAATACGGCAAATAAGCTCAATTTGACAGCTTTAACCTGCTTGTAGTCTAAATAGGGTGAATTCAGGGTGATTGAAACACTTTCCAAGTGCAAAATGTGTCCCAATCACCCTATATATAGCTCAGTTTGAGTAAAGGGTGTTTTTTAAAGCTTACCAGATTGTCCGACCTCCTCACTTTTTATCCCTGTTTCTATAAAGTATGAAGATGTATCGTACAGCTCCGGGTATTCACATATGAGTGGTCCTCATTGTCACTACTAGAGCAAGGTCCTGATTGGTTAACGTGGCCTGAATATCCACCAAAGTTCAAACGCTTGTGTCAAACGCTCAATTTGCGTCATTCGTGCGAATTGCGCTGCAAAATGTCTATTCGCGTCTTTGCATTGTCTTAACATGTAAATCACTCACACTTATCGCTTCATTCACATCTGGTGTGAACGCACCATTAGACAAAAATGAATTTTGAATTTTGCTCAAAATGTTGCTTTTTTGTTACTTGCTCACAATCAAAAAAGAATGCATGAAGCTGGAATAAAGCAGAGGGTCTGTTCTTTCTTTTGATGTATATCATGTTCAGATATTCATAAAACAAAATATTCTGGCCATGACATTGTGGTGAAAATGACCAAAAACACTGGCAGTGGCTGGCAAAAAAAAAAGTTACAGTTCCATTTAATAACAAAAAGATATACATTTAGAACAATTTTGTATTAACAACCAGTTAGTTCTGATTTAAGTCTGTTTGGTCTGTTTAATTCCTAGCTTGACGTTTTCTTGATCAATTCATTAAAAAGAACCAGTTCATGAGAGACGGTTGTTCGTTCAGGCTACAATGGTTGTGCTATATGTTTGCATGGACAATGCAACAGTCAGATGCTTTGTCTTTTGCAATATGCTTTTGTGGTGTCCAGTAATTTTATTTTAGAATATTCAATCCTGTCTTGTGTGGTGCAGGAAGCACTATTCTCAGTTCTCCATTTTCCACAAATACCTCATTATGAAACCAGATCTGACCTCATCTCAAGTTATGGCTTTAATAGGCTTGACGAGAACTTGAACGCGCCATGTTAGTTTTGAGACGTCTGTATGCCATCCTCGGTCAGTTTGTGCAATGACACTTCCTTTCATCCCCAAGCTTTCGTGCATCTGTTTTTGGTACCCCACGGACCAGAACAGCTGGAAGCAGCGCTCTCTCAGATACTGGCATCCTCTTTGTGCACTGAGATTATCCATCTGGCCCTTAATTAATGGGACTTGTCTTGATATGATTAAGGGAATAGCTGAATTTGTTTAGCTAGTGCCGGTTGCGGTGATCCGTTTAGCTTAATTCAGTATGATGATTATTAATGATATATTGGGGATTGTCAATGGTATATTTTCATTGATTGACAGCTAGTGGCATGTGCATATGAATTTTCACATGCTTGCCAGCACTTGATGTACGTGCAGTGCAAAACCCTCAGATGGAAACACAATTTCTTTTTCTGAGCAACGGCAGAGCATCAATAAATACTTGCGGTGGAAATATTTCATGTTGTGGTGAATTTTGAGAGAGAGAGAGAGAGAGAGAGTAACAAAGACACAGTAGAAGGAAAGGGAGAATAGAAACGCACACAGCAGTTCAGTTTAAAATGAAATCGTTTCTCTTAGTGCTTCAGGTTGAGCTGCAATACCTTGAAATCTGGTTTAAATTGAGCATGCTTCAGAAACAAAGGCAGAGATTTGTTGTTTGGATTTGGTTCGACCCGTTCCGTTTTTGTAATGAAACGCATAGATCACACACATGCATGTGCTGATACCTTGCAGAGGAACATTTGCACCAGCTTCCTGTTGGCAAAAACAGGAAGATCTGTGCGGTTTCAGAAAGAACATGCAGATTATATTAAAACGCTGTTATTAAACGCAAGCGTTTCCATTGTGGTCTGTAACAGACTGTAGCATGTTTTCAAGGTTTTCAATCCACAAAGGAGGAGAACGTTAGCATGTGCGTCTCGTTTGTAATGTTACTGTCTGCTTTTTACTTCAAGTCACTTTAGATTAATGTTGAACTATTTTTGGTATATGAATACTTTGTCACGCTGTGTGGCAAAATAGCACTTTCTTTCATGCTTTAAAAAAAAAAAAGTTATTCAGGCTGCTGCTCAATCATGTAATCACTGTTATTTAACAGTATTATTGGTGGGGTCATATGATGGATTTTAAATGTAATTAAAAACTAATTCTTTGGTTAATTTAATGCAAGTAAAAGTCTAGAAAAAGTTAAAGGAAAAAAAGTAAACCGTTAGTAATACAATACAAACAAAGAAACTAAATTACAGACAAAACCGACAAAAAATACAAGACGACAAAAACACAAATAAAATAACTGGTGCTTTAGGTTTTCAGATAGTAATAGCCTACAACAGAAACTGAATAAAGTAAACAAATGTAAAATAACACTGCTGTATACATTAAATATAGACTAATCCTTATTAAAACTACAGTTTATTCATTCAAGAGCAGTGCGTGATTTTATCTTTGTGTTTTATTATCATCAATGACTGCAGATGATTTATTAGGCTGCTGTCACTTTAAGGGCTAACACACGGATCCAATATACTATTACACACACGTGTTTACATTCACTTAAGACGTAACCGACTGCGTTTACGAGGATACTTACCAAAATGGCATTTCGACATATTTGTGTGCAGGTTATGTGACCGTTTAGGCCTGCGTCTGAATCCACAGTATGCTTGCTTATGCGTGTTCAGCCCCGTCTCGGAGCGCACAGGAGGCCGCCTGCCTGGGGAACAGTATCTCTTTCTAATACGCTTTTATTAACACTGTTTAATATCAAACACGTCCTGCAGTTTAGCAACAGTAGACTGCATTTTACAGCACTCATTCGACTGATTTGGATGTCAAGTTTTGGCTTTTAGGGTAAGGAAGGTGTTCTGGATTAATCCGCAGCCCTAGAGTGTCTTTTAGTGCCAGATTGCAGTTTGTAATGTTTTGGAGGTTGGGTTGAGATCGCTAATACCTCAAAGGTTTAAGATGATGAATAAAAAAAATGTGTATTTAACTAGTGTTGTCAATCGATTAAAAAAAAATTGCACGTTTTTTTTTTTTTAAAGGCCAGAATCACTGACAGTAATACTGATACTGATGTCTCTATGAACATTAATGATAGACGTTCAACATTAAAGAATAATTGAAATCTATATCAATTTCAACATTTATTGGGCTTTAGAAAATAACTTTTAATTGACGTGAACTTAAAACAATCTTCACATAAACCCATTATAATGTCATATTTACCTGTGGCCTTCATATATAATCAATATACAGAAAGTGTTTGATAATAAAGTTATCAAACACTTTACAGTCTTAACTGCATAAATAATAAATTAAATATAGATTAATCCTTATTAAAGCTATAATTGTCTCTGTTCCCTTTGTTGTTTGATGAACATTAATGACAGAATCACAGCGGCTGGTTTATTAGGCTGCTGTCAAACATGACGCGGATCTGACGCTGTCACGCGCATCTCATTTCCTCACAGTTCTTTAAGTTCATTTAAGACGTTATTGAACTCATTT
Source organism: Paracanthobrama guichenoti (assembly GCA_018749465.1). Classification (NCBI taxonomy): domain Eukaryota; kingdom Metazoa; phylum Chordata; class Actinopteri; order Cypriniformes; family Gobionidae; genus Paracanthobrama; species Paracanthobrama guichenoti. The sequence goes on from CM031948.1 coordinate 32,147,887, forward strand.
AAGATGCTCTTATGAGAATATGAGACAAAACGGGCATTATGGCAAAATTCTGTGTGTTATTGTTCGTTCAAGTGTGAAAGAGAACTCAATACTGGAGCGTCTTTCTGAGTGTGTGTGTGTGTGTGTGTGTGTCATAGTCAGGACATTCACAGACAGCGCGTTCTCTTCTGTCTTTCTGTGTGTTGTGCGTGCGTGTGTGTGTGTGTGTCATAGTCAGGACATTCACAGACAGCGCGTTCTCTTCTGTCTTTCTGAGTGTCGTGTGTGTGTGTCATAGGACATTCACAGACAGCACGTTCTCTTCTGTCTTTCTGAGTGTCGTGTGTGTGTGTGTGTCATAGTCAGGACATTCACAGACAGCGCGTTCTCTGTCTTTCTGAGCATTGTGTGGTGTTTGTGTGTGTGTGTGTGTCATAGTCAGGACATTCACAGACAGCGCGTTCTCTTCTGTCTTTCTGAGTGTCGTGTGTGTGTGTGTCATAGTCAGGACATTCACAGACAGCGCGTTCTCTTCTGTCTTTCTGAGCGTCGTGTGTGTCATAGTCAGGACATTCACAGTCAGCGCGTTCTCTTCTGTCTTTCTGAGTGTCGTGTGTGTGTGTGTCATAGTCAGGACATTCACAGACAGCGTGTTCTCTTCTGTCTTTCTGAGAGTTGTGCGTGCGTGTGTGTGTCATAGTCAGGACATTCACAGACAGCGCGTTCTCTTCTGTCTTTCTGAGCGTTGTCGTGTGTGTGTGTGTGTGTGTCATAGTCAGGACATTCACAGTCAGCGCGTTCTCTTCTGTCTTTCTGAGTGTCTTGTGTGTGTGTCATAGTCAGGACATTCACAGACAGCGCGTTCTCTTCTGTCTTTCTGAGTGTCTCGTGTGTGTGTGTGTGTCATAGTCAGGACATTCACAGTCAGCGCGTTCTCTTCTGTCTTTCTGAGTGTCTTGTGTGTGTGTCATAGTCAGGACATTCACAGACAGCAGCGTTCTCTTCTGTCTTTCTGAGTGTCTCGTGTGTGTGTCATAGTCAGGACATTCACAGTCAGCGCGTTCTCTTCTGTCTTTCTGAGTGTCTTGTGTGTGTGTCATAGTCAGGACATTCACAGACAGCTCGTTCTCTTCTGTCTTTCTGAGTGGTGTGTGTGTGTGTGTGTGTGTGTCATAGTCAGGACATTCACAGACAGCGCGTTCTCTTCTGTCTTTCTGAGTGTCTCGTGTGTGTGTCATAGTCAGGACATTCACAGTCAGCACGTTCTCTTTTGTCTTGTCGTTCTTGAATGATTTAAAAGTAATGAGTAAATGAGTAAAGCATGATCATAAAATGTAATGCTAGCCAAAGGATGACAGGAAAAAAACGGATGCTGTGTTAAATATTTTTAAACTGAAAATTAATTGCATGTAATTTGCATTAGTAGCAAATTGCTAATTTTGACAGCACTAATATTAACCTCAAGTATCTGTTTTTTCTTTTGGTAGAGATTATAATCTCATTTGAATGGTGACCATGGATTTATCTCTAATAATCCGTTCTGCAGAATTACATCGGCTCAATCAAATATAGAGATATTTGTGAACATTGAATGCATGTGGTTTTGTGTTTGAGCAAATCTGCTTCTGTTGTTCTCAACATAGATCAGCATTCGCAGCTCATTTATATTTGTAATAATGTGATGTATTTCCAAGTGGATAGAACAGGAAAAACGAGTACAAATGTAGGATAAGAGTGTGATTTGATTTTTCTTTCGGGATTCAGGAATTGGTTTGCCTATATGGCAGTAGAAAAGGAACACAGTTTCAGAATTGAAGCAAGTTATTACATTTTGATGAAAGATTATGAAGGCACACATTTGATTTTGTGCTCTGCCTTAGAGCATGTGTATTAAGGAGTCTACAGTGAACAGTAGGTTAAGGACATATTACTTAATTCATATTACAAACACATTCACATTTGAGGTTTAATATAAGAATGGTGTGTGAGAGATTTGACGGTTGTGTGGATTAAGGGGGTAAGCCGTGCTCCGAGGAACGGAGAGATCAGAGATGCTGGGTTAGCCTGATCTTCCCTGGGGAGATGTGATCGTGCGCTGCTGTTTTTAGCCCCTGTCTGCAAGAGCAGACAAGAAAAGGACATTTCAGAAGCGCCACACCAAGAGTGATTCCAAGCGTAGTATGCAAACACATCTTACATGGATGCTTTGAAAGAAGACATGTGAGAGGTGAACTAATCATTTCTCTTTCCGGTATAGACTGCTTAGCCTCCATGGGGATGTCACGTGATGAACGAACGAATCGGACTCGAATCAGAAGACTCAAACCGTGAACTAATCAGTTCTGTTTCCTGTACAGAACCTATGGGATGTTGTGCATGCGCGGTCAACACAAAATGAACGAATCGCTCTCTGAAACAGTTTGTTGTTCCAGAGTCATATTAAAGATTCATTCAAAAGGAACGAATCGTTCATGACCGACCCATTACTATTAGTCGCACCAGTGCGAACAGTGGGAATAATGACATCTGAAAGCTGAATCTGAGGGTGCAAAAAAATCTAAATATTGAGAAAATCACCTGTAAAGTTGTCCAAATGAAGTCCTTAGCAATGCATATTACTACTAATAATACATTTCTGATATATTTACGGTAGGAAATGTACAAAATGTCTTCATGGAACATGATCTTAATATCCTAATGATTTTTGGCATAAAATAAAAATGGATAATTTTGACCCATAGAATGTATTGTTGGCTATTGCCACAGATATACCCGTGAGACGCAGGACCGTGGTGAGCTCCAGGGTCACGTATAGATATTTGGCTTGCAGTCTAGGCAATGTTAGCCGGAAAGGAAAATCATTTCAGAAGTACGTTTTCAAAGAATTACAAACACAAAGCTTTTTTCTTCTTTGGAATGCTGTGTACTGATGAATCGCTCACAATACATGTATTTAAGACGGTAAATGAATGACTGTAATTGCAGGTGTTCTGTTGAGGAGGTTTGGTGTCCATTACATCTTTTAGTACATCATGGTATTACTGCAGTATCTGATCCTCTGTAAACAAACCTTTCCATTTGGATTAAGCTTCGCCTTTGGTTGTCCTGTTTATTAACTCCAATCTGTCTCTTGCTTAGCCATACAATTACAATTCTTTATCGGCTCAATCTGTTTGTCTAAAGCTTGGGCTATTGAGCCTGATAGCTGCATAAATTAAGGAAATGCACCTTCGGATGCCTGTCTTAATTCCTCAGCTCAGCTGGATTCAAACTCAAATGTTGTCAGTGTGTGCGGTGCAGCCTGGATTCGCTGTGGAAGTGGGAGTTGACGTGCTCGCGCACCACCGCAGTGCAGCATGCAGAAGTGCTGAGCCGCTCTGGGTTTCTGACCCACTTTTTCCCTGTCTTTCATTTGTTCCACTTCAGGATTCATTTCACACGCTGTACCCGGTGGCACGACTCAAGAGTGTGTTTGAATGACAGGAATAGTCTGTCGGGCCTTTCACGTTGATAGAAAAGAGGATCTGCAGAAATGAGGGGTTTTGTGTTGGAAAGATGAAGCTGGATGTAATCGCTGACGGTCATGTTTCATCTGTGCTCGAGCTTGCATGGCTTTAGCCACTAAGCAGAGCAATAGCAGGCTCTACAAGACAATACCAGCAGGCATTATGAATGACAAACAAAATGCATTATCAGAGCATATACTGTATAGTGTAGATGGAGTTACGAACGCATTATGAATTATTGGATTATTCCTGTGCAGAATCTGATTTGGTTGGGATTAGTGCTCTATTGGGATGGGATTTTCAATGCAAGCAATACTATTTTACTGTATATTATTATGGTTTGGGGTTATGTAGTATTTTTTTGGGTAAAGTTTCTAGATGGCAACCATAACCATAGGGTTATTATTATTATTATTATTATTATTATTATTATTATTATTATTATTAAATGATAGTAATACAGATACAGATAATACTAATTCTACTTCTAATAACAATATACAACGCACTAAGGATTGATGAGCTGCTGGGTTCATGAACATAATCATGTTGTCATGTTCGCTCAAACTGATTTGCTGAAATCAAAACAGAGATGATGCCAGCCAATGAGATTGTGGTTTGTGCATAAGTCCCGCCCACTACTCTCTCTCTCTCTCTCTCTCTCTCACTCACTCACTCACTCACTCACTCACTCACTCACTCACTCACTCACTCACTCACTCACTGATTTTGGTTTGTGCATTAGTCCCGCCCACTACCTCGCTCTCACTCTCTCTCTCTCTCCTCTCTCACTCTCTCTCTCACTCACTCACTCTCTCACTCACTCACCACTCACTCACTTTCCTCCTCACTCCTCACTCACTCACTCAGTCCACTCACTCACACTCACTCTCTCACTCACTCACTCACTCACTCTCTCTCTCTCTCACTCACTCACCTCACTCACTCCCACCACTCACTCCTTCACTCACTCACTCACTCACTCACACACTCACACACTCACTCACTCACACACTCTCTCTCTCTCTCTCACTGATTGTGGTTTGTGCATTAGTCCCGCCCACTCTCTCTCTCTCTCTCTCTCTCTCTCTCTCTCTCTCTCTCTCTCTCTCTCTCTCTCTCTCTCTCTCATAAAACCTAGGATAGCTTGTGGGCGAGTAAATCATGGGCTAATTTTCATTTTAAAGTGATCTATCCTTTTAAGTATGTGAAATTGTATATTAACATGGGGCTATCAGTGATTTCAGATGTTCCGCTAACAGCCATGGAGAGCTATAAAAGTGAGGTCTGATTTCCATGTTTCAATCTTCAGGTTTGACCGCACCGGTCATGTCAGGTTGGGTCAGGTCGCAGGGCCTGCTTTGCAGGCTGGATCTTAATGCCAGTGCAGACCTTTACTGCCAACTCTAGTTTGCCATTTTCTGCTCACTTCCTCCACGGCTACTGTACGACATGAGGCAGTTGGGAGCTGTCTGTCTGAATCAGACACACAGAGGAAGCTGCCATTGTATTAGGATGAATAACAGAACTGGAGACACAAAGGTTCTTAGTCATCATCGTTCTAGAAGATGTATGTGTTTTTATAATAGAAAACCGAATGGAGCTTCTGACCTTTAGGATGCTGGTGGCATTATGAATGCCTCACAGCACTGGAGAAACGCATACCTATGCCGTACATTGTAGAACAGCATGTTTTTGATGTTTATCGCTGAACTTATATCATGTTAATAACATGTTCTTCATCCTTCTATTGGCAAAGTTTCAGCAATCTTCTCTGCTTGCACTATTACATTCGAATTTGATGATTTCAGATTTTCTTTGTGCATCATAAATGCTTGTTGGGCAGTTCTGCTGGCTTTGAAGGGTAATCCTCAGTCTCTGAGCTGTGGAAATGTTGAATAGAATTACTTTTGGGTAAACATCTACATTAAGTTTCCAGACTGCCACTAAAATGGTCGCATTTGTGACCAATAAGTGAATTTTTTTTAGTTTTTTTTTGCGCTGAGATTATCACTGGCTACAATGTAAATGTACATGTTATAATTTAAAAATGTACAGTTGTGGTCAGATTTATTAGCACTCATGGTAAATATGATCAATTGAAAGTGGGGGGGAAATCACACTGAGATGTTTTTCTCCAAAACACATTAAAACCCCTAGAATTTTTTTATGAGTAACATATCTCTGAAGTATATTGCCATTTAATTTAAAAAAGCCATTTTTAGCACACCAGGGTGACTAGGAACATGAAATTGTCCAGCTATGACTTCTTGTTTCACAGGAGTACAAATATGAGGAAACACAAAGGCCAAATTCCCTTAATCATCATCACAATGAGTAAAAGCACAGAATATAGTTCTGATGTGCAGCAAAAGATTGTTGAGCTTCACAAAATAAGAAAACAGCTAAAGCACTGAAAATCCCCATTGCCTCCATCAGGGCAATAATTAAGAAGTTCAGTCAACTAAAGATGTTCTGAATCTGACGTGTGTGTATATCGTCCTAATGCACGAGAGGAGCAGCGTTTGAGTGGACAAAGACTCTCCAAGATCACAGATGGAGAAGTGCAGAGATTAGTTGAGTCTTGGGGTCAGAAAGACTGAAAACTGATCAAACGACCCCTACATCACCACATGTTGTTTGGGAGGGTTTGAAGAACAATCCTCCTCGCTCATCCAGAAACAAACTCCAGCATATTCAGTGTCAGACACGACTGGAGCTTCAGACGGGACCTGGTTCTGTGGTCAGATGACACTAAACAGAGCTTTTTGGCAGCAAACACACCACATGGGATAAAAAGACCCATGCCCACGGTTAAATACAGCTTTTATGGGCCTATTTTTTTTTTTTGTTGGAGGTCCTGGACTTCTTCTTCAGATACATGGCATCATGGATTCTAGCAAATAAAGAAATCAAAACCTGACGGCCTCTGCTAAATCTTATAATGGGCCGTGGATGGATCTTCCATCAGGACAACGATCCAAAACAAACATGAAAATCAACACACAAATGTGTCACAGCACAGAATGAAGCTTCTGCCATGGCCGTCCCAGTCCCTGACCTGAGCCCTATAGAGAATGAGTGAGGAACTGAAGAGAAGAGCTGGGAATCTGACGGATCTGGAGGGATTCTGTGTGGAGGAATGATCTCTGATCTCCAAACTCTGTAACGCATTACAGGAGAAGACTCAGAGCTGTTATCTTGGGGAAAGGAGGTTGCAAAAAGTATTTAATATTTATTTCATAATGTGAGTTTCCTCCCACTTTCAATTCTTTTGCTTCAATGAAAGGTTAGATTTTTGTGAACTTTTTTTTTTTTTTTTTTTTTTTTTTTTTTGGAATGAAAGATCAAAAGGATAAACTATCCAGATTTATTTTACAGCCATAAAGTGGTGCCAATAATTCTGACCACAACGGTATGTATGCCTTTCTCTAGCCTATCACATCCTTTGTTGTGTTTGATGTGCATCAAAGTTTCAGCGGGGACAAAAAAAAAAAAGGATGTCACTATAGCGCGCCTCCCATCCAATAAGTCGCAATAATCTTTGTGCTTTACTATTGATATGAAACCAAGTCTCCGATTTCAAATTACGTCCATTTTATTACGAAATTCAAAAACATAAATAGCGTTGTGGCGCTGTGGCGTGAGATTGCTCTGAAAAAAATGCATGGAACAAAGTTTTATTGGTTATTGCAGCTGGTAGGCAGCAGCATTAGTGCAAACAGAACGAAGGGCATTGTCCATCCTTTTCCAATGAGCTCCTGTCATTGATGAGAGAATATTCAATTCAAAGTGTAAATCTATTGTCCAAAGGCGGCAGCAGCAACACACAGCACGAGTCAAATGAAAGCAAAGTTGCCTTGGTACAGTTATTAGTGTTTTCACTGGAAATCTTAAGTTAAACTATAACATAACATTTTAATTTAACAATAACTAAAGTCATTTATACCATTGTCTTTCTGAATATTCGACTCTGACTGGCTGGAAGGTGTGCAGTAAAATCCTTCAATGCACAGGTCCAAGTCAGATGAATCAGCGTTCTATATTAATGCACTGTTTTCATTATGAAGCACACGCGCCCATGTCACTCGCACTTATCAACGCCGCTCCACGACTTTTAGCAATAAAATAGCTTTGCTACTGGATCACTACAGTACATTTCTCAGCAATGATGGGGTTGCGTCGCTGTTTTTAAGTAATAAACGCATATCTTCATTGTTAAGAGAGACGCTGAACAGACGCAGGCACAAATCTCTCTTTCTCGATAATTTATGCAAATACTGCTATAATCCATTCATTCAAATAAACGTAATCTTACGCACTACTTTATCTCTGTCTGATTCAGAGGAAGCAGAATGCTGGATCTAACGCGCCGTAACTGACGAAAATAACCACCAGTGTTACCCTTCCGGTCAAATATCGCGCGACACACATCAATAACATCTTTAAGTTGTCAATGTTATGTCAGTTGTCAAGAGGGCTGACCTTGTAACCAAGTAGCTTCTTTTTAGGTACTAAATCGTCATGGGAGGCTGACATGCTGCTCTTCGTGTTACTCTCAGACAGGTGTTGTGCGCGCTAGGGAAAGTCAGTGCGCCATACGGCATCGCATCGCTATATCAGTGATATCGCGATATGACACTTTTCTTTTTTTTTTGGTCATGTAAAAATTTATACCGGTATTATCATGGACGGTATATGGCACACCCCTACCAGTTACAGCGTGAAATAAACATGAATGAGCATCTGAACGTGTTAAAAGATACAGTACAACTTACCGAAATCCGCATCGCGTCACATGAAATCACTCAGTGTTTCAACCATGGAAAGACGTCAGTAAACTCTACAGAGGAGCATTTTGCTAAATATAGGCACCATATTACATATTCATTATATATTTTTTAATCAATTATAGAAATTATAAATTTAGAAATGCACTTTTACACTTCATTCAGAATTGTTGCATTTTCACCTAAGCACAAATCACGAGAATGTCGATACGCATGGTTTATTTTACCTCATCTAGTCTAATGATTTATTACATGCTGTTTATCATATAGGCCTTCTTCTCAAAAAATGTAAAACGGTGAAATTCCACAGTTTTTCTATTAAAACAACAGCCACAACAGGTTGTGTATGTGCAGTTATTCAGCAAACACCACTGCAGATAGTCGAGAGATCCATGCTTGGGTTTATTACAGTTCATCTGAGAAGGTTTGATGGCAGATTTAGTTGCTCAAACAGCACAAGCTGCTCGTGAGTCATGACAGAACACAGACCGACTGAATGACACTCATTTAAGCAGAACATCTCAAATGGAGATTGCTGAAAAGCAGTTTACTATTGTCTATTGGTGTTTTCAGATTAGAGGCTCGCATGCACATAAGCCAGGGTTGCCAGGTTGCAAATTTTAAGTAAAACAGGTTTTTATTGACGCACATTTTAGTCTAGTCTTTCAAAAGGTCTTAGTAGAAAGACATGGTAGCATGTCTTTCAGTATATATTAGTATCATATCAGTTTAATATTTTTTCCCATTATACCAAGATCTGTATGATGTGAGTGTGACAATGTATTGCACAGCAGAAATGAGCCTCCTGTGGTCAGTACAATCATTAAGTGCATGATTCAGCATTTAAATATGACTGAGCATTGATCATAAGATATATGACACTGTATTTAATTATAGGGATATCATTCACAGGCAGATGACCTTTTGAGTGTAATTGTAATATAGCGGGTTTTTTTTCATGTAGCAACTGTGTGTTTATGTCAAGAGTGTGTGTGCGTGTTTGCACTTGATGGTTGCTGCATGCAATGCCATCATTTAATAATCAGGAAACAACAAATCTGCATTAGGAAAATGTAATGGATTGCAGAGAAGATGAAGGAGCCTCAGGAGGCAGGCGAAGTTGAGACTCTCTGACTGACTCATTACAGTACAAAAAGTGATCAAAGGAGAGAAAAGCAAGTGCAGGAAGAGAGCGCTGGGCCCCGGGAGAGCGAGAGGAGGCGCTGAGGGCCCCGCCAGGCTTAATGCCGGACTAAAAGAATTAGGAGAGAAGGAAAATAAAGTCTCATGGAGAGTTAGAAAACAAGAGCAGCCGTTGTAATTGAGCTTTCCCCGAGGCTTGATTTAAGTTATCTGATTAGGATTCCCCGCAGATATCATTACAGTCCTGCTCTACGGGGACACTGAACTTCCTCTATCCGCAACAACAGTGTCACCTCGAAAGACAAGGGAAGACAATCTTCATATTCATATCATATGTGCCTTTAAAATAGTGTGCATAATAAATGAGCTCTGATGGATCACGTACATTTTGTTTTCAGTGTTTTAATGAAAATAGAATAAATATTGTGTAAAATGTTTTAATAATTTTAGAAATTTTTTGTATGTCTCATTTACAATCAGTAATGTGTGTGTGTTAGGGCTGGATAATTAATCAAAATTTTCCCATGTCGGTTTTAGTCACGTGACTCCGCCCCGTCAGTCACATCAAGTGCATTTTGCAGGCACACGGAAAGATTCAGGAGCAGTTATCTTTGTTTGTACAATCTGGATGCTCAGAATTACTATGGTAATTGCATGTTTTACACGGTTTATACAGGTAAGTTAATCGCCGTTCTTGTATGCGCTGCTACACGCACGCACAGACGGTGCACGTAAGCCCGAAGCCAGATCACTTTCACTTGCGTCCTCACAAAACTGTTTTAAGGCCTGCCCGTTTGAACATTGAAGCGATTTTAGACAGTCGAATGTGTATTATGTTGAACTGATGCTTGATATATTGTGACACGAACACTCATGCAGACAGTAGCTCGCACTGCACATGACGTGAAGATCGCGCGTGCAGAGAGGAGCGCAGAAACTCAACGCTGTCCTGTGATTTATGTATTTTAAAATTGCAAAGAAATGCACTTTTTCATTTGAAAAAAAGGTAGCACCAATTATTTCTCATATCGTTGCTGTTGGGCGGAAACCTTGCATCTCCAAAAACACTGTACTTCAGAAAATAGAAAAAAAATATATATTTTAAATAATTAAACACTTTGGTCTGGCTTTTGGCATGTTTTATTACATTATTAACATTTGACCATCTGCCTCAAATGAAACGCTGCACTTCTTCAAAGAAACTGCTCTTTATTTACCCTTGCATTGCGAACAAGCAGTTTTCAATACTTTTCATTGGTTAAATATTTGCAAAACCCACAGGCAGATGTACAGGGTGACCAATAGTAATGATTTATGGAGAAATATAAGAATGGTCAAATGGAGATTTAGTGACATTAAGAGTGATTTCTGAAGGATCATGTGACACTGAAGACTGGAGTAATGATGCTGAAAATTCAAAAACAATTTTTACTGTATCAATCAAATGAAAGAAATGCAGTGTTGGTGAGTCAAAAGCATATTACCGACCCCAAATGTTTGAGCGGTATAGTGTATATTATGTTTGTTAAAGAAGTAAAGCAGTTCTCCGAAATCATTGGTTAAATAATTGGTTTTATCGTGGTTTATGATTGAGGTCCGTCTGCCTCTGAAAACCAGGTCTCTATTGATGTATTGTCTGCGGTCCAGCTTGAGCAAAGTTTAAACCTGTGACGTAGCGAAGGGATTAATCTAGCTGAAATTACCTGGGCCAGCAGAGATCAAACGAGGCCATTAGTCCTGACCTGAGCAATAGCCATTCTACTTCCTACAACATGAAAGGCAGTTACTCCAGTAGATGCATCCTATAGGAGTTAGTGTTTCTTCCTGCTGGTGAGAAAAGGCAGAGAGCGTTCGGTTTTCATGGATTGCACCATAAAAGATGACATGTTTGCTCTTTATTTACTCTGAGAGGTGGTGTGAACCGACAGATATCCTCAGTTGATTTTTGTGGTGATATTTGGTTCACAAGCGACCAGCTGATGGACGTGTGTCTCCAAAAAAAAAGAAAAGTCTTCGCTATCCAGCCCTGTACGTTTTTAAAGACGATTGGTGGTATTTTGCATCAATATTTTTGTATATTAAAGGGTCAAGCTTTAATCAAAGCAATTTAAACAAGCTTTAATGTTAATAAAAAACACAAACAAACAAAGAATTGCAGCACGTCTATTCCCAGTCTGTCTGAAACGTTCTGATTGAGTTCCATATTCTACAAAGCCCCTCCTTCCGAAAAACGAGTGCTTTGATTGGCCAGCTGACCCAGTGCATTGATTGGCTGTTCTCAGCTCACAACATGGCGACGACACTACAATCGCCTTCGTTCTCTGTATGCCTATAACATCTAGACTTCGATTGAGCCGTTTTTGGCAGGTCTATGTTCTCTGTTAGATAATAAAATAAATAATAAATCCCTTTTGTGGGAGACTAAGTTTTGTGACATTGCAGATCTCAAACATGCACGAACAGATACATTACATGCTAAAGGAAACGCCTCTTTAAAGTTTAGGGTCTAAATATGAAACTTAAGTGCTTTTATTGTAACTGCCTGTTAGAGAGCTTTTACTCGTCTAATCCAATAGACTTGCAGTAAATGTATTTTAATGTATTGCATTACTATCACTGTACCTCTAGGCTCCGCGCATCTTTGGCTGTCACTAACGGAAAATTAACCGGAGGCAAATGATTCTGCGTCACACACACGCCGCACACACACACACGGCGCACACACAGGCCACACACAAAGCTGCGCATTTGCAACTCGATTTGGAAAACCATAAAATGCACATGAATAATAGATGTGGTTAGGAAATTTAGGGGAGAATTATGCAAAAAATGATCAAAATAAGCATCTTTTTGCAAGACAAGGTTAAACGATTAGTAAAATAAACTATAAATTTATAGTGCACGTAAGCCTATACTGTATGTGCAAATACCATTTAGCCTAAAGAAACTCACTTTAACCAGCACATTATCTTAAATGGTAAGAAAAACATGTTGAATGACTGCTGATTTCTGTAGCTATACATTTGTTTCTTTTTTCTATTTTTACAGAAAAATCTGTAAAATTATAATCAAAATTATGTAAAATTACACATTCTGTAAAAATACAGAACATTTCCTCTTAGAAATCTGAAAATTATGGAGCCCAGCACGTCACCTATAGGAGAGAAAGAAACAATCCGTGCCGATCGTTTTGCAATCCGTTCCCTCAGTTTATAAACCGTGATCACACATTCTTAAACCGTTCCCTCGGTTTAACAAATCGTGCCCACGGATTAATAAACCGTACCCACGAATTTCCAATCCGTGCGCTCAGATTTTGCAAACCGTACCGTGATATAAGAATTCATGATTATGGTTTATAAACTGAGGGAACGGATTGCAAAACGAACGGCACGGATTAGTTTTTTTCTCTCCTATAGGTGACGTGCTGGGCTCCGTAGTACTTTTGATGTCATACCAAAATACAAGCAGTTCCCTGTAAATTTAAAAGTCGAAATTTAAATTACAGCAAATATCTGTAAAACAGGCATTTCAATGTATAATGACAAAACCGGAAAATTCCATTACCTGTAAAATTACATTTATTTTTTACAGTGCGCACTGAAATAACGAAATTGCATAAACATGCATTGCTTTAAGTTGCATATTTAAACTGGATATTATAATGTAGTACTCATATTTGTGATATTAACATTTAATGAAAACCATGATCAAATGACGTTACAGTAAGTAAGTGCATCACATTACATTTTCATCAAGTATTTTACCGGTTCTGAAGTTTATTGTAGCTAAATGGGTGCTCATTTTTTCTTCTTCAGTACATTTGGCCAAACTCTCATGATATAAAAGATAAAGCACTATGCACAGGATATTTAAAACGGTATATTGGCTACAACGATGGCAACTGGATGGCTCTTCTCTGCTCTTCAAATACAAAAAAACATTAGCCTAGTGTTTCTTGAGTAAATAAAACTCTAGTGTTGCCAAAAGTACCGACTGAAATTTTACAAATGGGACCATACCAGCATTTCCCTCTAGCGTTTTGTGCACTGTTGAATGGATTCTTAAACACTTCTGATTGGTCATTGTGAAACCAGGCGTCTATCAACGGATATATTAGCGATCCGCTGATCGACAACAGCGTTCAAGTGCTCCCGTATCTGTGCAAGTGCTCGGTGAAGAGTGTTTTTGAAGCATTGATCAGAAATATGTGTTGAGCGTGTGAACACAATGGCCAATCAGAGGAGTTTAAGAGTCTGTTCAACAGTCTGTTCATTTTTAAATTTCAGTACCGACTTGCTACTAACAAGCAGCAATCTCCAAACTGCGTGCCGCGCTTCATTCAGGAAAGAGCCGGATGGAGTCATGAGGTTTGAGGAGCCAATGGTTTAGTCACAAGCTCATTTTAATACTTTTTTTCATTGGTTAATTATTTGTAATACCCACAGACAGGTGTAAAGGATGACCAATAGTTGAGTTTTAAAAATAAAACAAAAATGACAATGTATAGAGGTTCTAGGTTTCTGATTTATTCTTATTTGTAGCATTTATTGTTTTCTTTCTTTTTGTAATTTGATCATTCTCCACGGCACACATGACAACCTGCCACAGCACAGTAGTGGTTGGGAAACACTGGCATAAGCAATACAAGATCCCAAAGTTGTCCAGAAGTGAGCGAGTACAGAGAGGTGAAGCAGAGCAGTAGTAAAAGAGTTTTTTTTTCTTTTTAATAAGATCAAGTGCTGCGGTGTCATGTTTGGCTCTCTGCCCATCTACCGTAAATACTCAATGTGCTCTAAATATAGTTTTTGGCTACAATGAAAAGAAATGCCTCCTATATCTAATTGTTTTTCCATCACAGGTGGATCATGATGCACACACAGACTGATCTCACATGGCTTGTTTAAGTAATGGTGGTGATCTACCGCTGAAGACGGATAAGATTCATGATAGTTCAAACTTTACTCTGTCTGCCCATCAGGTAATTATAGAGTTCACATGATAGTCAGTGCTGAGTTAGACAGTCAGCTGATCTTGCCCTGTAAAGAATTGCCCGTTATAATGTAGCTAAATTAGATAAACATGACGTCAGAATTATATTAGTGGGAGAGAGATTTAGTTTTTTCTTCTTTTAGGTTTAATTAATTTGCTTTTACTTTTTTCAGCTACAGTTTCAAGGTATCAAACTATTTAATGTCAAACTGAAAAGGTTTTATTTTTCATTTTGTCAAGTTTGTTATATTACACCACCCTTTTATCCAAGATATTTTGCAATGTCCAAAATGTATTTTAATATTTAATATTCTGTGCATACCAAGATGTAATCATTCATGTCATTGTGTGAAATGAACTGAAAGTCCTGTATCTGTTCAGTTCAGCACAGCCCTATTAAATAACCATACACCATAAATATATATATATTAAGCAATTTTTATAATTTTGCAACTAAAAAAGTTTGAGTCACATACACTTCTTTTTTTCAACTGTCCTTTCTCTGTCTTTATTATTTCTTCTGCCTCTCTACTTTCCCTCAGTCATTTTTCCGTTATGGGAAACTGGCACACGAGTGCTTTTCATCAGCATCATTCCTTCTGTGCCACTCTCTCAATGCTTGGACATCCCAGCACATTACATCTTGATTTACTGGACATGGGTCAAACTTGAAATAAAAAGGTATTATGATGGTAGACCACATATTCCATCTCAACCACAGTGGAAAAATGGATCAAATGTGTTAAAAGGAGATGCAACTGAACTGAAATTAGTAACTGAAAGCATTTATGAAATGATCTGTTGGGAATGAGTTGAATCTTGTCCGTTATGGCTGTTTAAATTCAGTGTCACCAATAACCGCTCGCTAACAAGTGCATGACGGCAGTTTTGCTATTGCTATTTTTGTGAATCAGTGGTCTGACCTGGGAGAGCAATACTCGTTTAAGCGCTTGTGATTCTTTATTCTTCCAGATGAGTTGGGTTTAGCAGAAGTGTGTTAAATCAGGTGAAGGTAGTGTGGCTTGCTAAAAGCTGCCCACATAGAAATGCAAACAGGCTGATGGTATTAGAGATTCATACGGGAGTTTGTCCTTTTAATTATTAGATTACAGATAGATACTTTTTATTACAGTTAACATTGAGGCTCATTCATAAAACATGAGGAGAATGAATTTGTATAAATCGTAAAATCATTATGTAACTAATTTATATTTATGCATTTGGCAGATGCTTTTGGATCATTCCGTGTCGAATCAACCAAATTTCGTGTTAGCAACTTGCCCGACTCAAATCGTGAAACAGACAAAGATAAATGGTGATAAAAGACAAAATGTATATTTACTGAGTAATCCGCTATTTTGTATTTTGGCAATTTGTAGCCAAATTACAGGGGTGTAAAAATGACTTTAGAAAGACAGAGATTGGCAGGTCTATTAGTAAAATCGGTTGACTTCTTCAATCTTTGTTGCATTATATGCCAACGGTGACCGTTCAAAAATGGGAAAAAAGCACATCTTGTGTTTTTTGCATGCCTGTAACTCAAGATGTATTAAAGATATCTTCAAATCTTTTTATATTTTGGTTTTTAACAAACTTTCCTTTTGGTATCTCCATTTTAAAGCTCCTCGATGGTTCAGTCACAGAGATACGGAGATCTAAATGTGGCTAAATTGGCTATATGGCCAAAAAACAAATGTGGGTCACTGCATACAGCTGATACTTTTTTTTTTTTTTTTTAACCATATGGTGCCTTTAAAATGAAGATACCAAAATAAATGTTTAACACCTTAATGGTTTTAAGGTATCTTTAATAATTCTCGAGTTACAGGCCTGCAAACCTGGGGCATAATGCGCAAGAGGTGCTTTTTTTCCCCATTTTTGAACTTTCACCGTTGGAATATAATCCAACAAAGATTGCTAAAGTCAACAGATTTTACTAACTGTTATTAATTTATTTTCATTAAAATTTTGTAGTGACTAAAATATTTTTAGTAAATGTTCTGTGTTGGATGCTAGAAGAATTTAGAATGGCACTTTTTATAGGGATGCACGATATATCGGCCACCATATCGGGTTCAGCCAATATATGTTCATTTTTAACGTTATCAGCCCAATAAACATATTTGTCTGATATTTTAAAGCCAAAAATAATGTATTTCCTTCAGCTGAGACACTTCAGATGCAAAATGTTCACCATGATGAGTTTGAATTGCTTGAAATCACTTACAGTCTGTCATATAGGCTATACAGTATCGGCCATGATGTTTGTACACAACAGCAGCTATGTTTCCATTGCTATTTCCATTGTGAATTTAACTTGTGTGCAAAATGGAATATTGCATAAAGCATTTCCATCTCATGTGTTCAAGAGAACAATTGGTGCAATTGGTGCAAAATATCTTGCTGCAACTGGGGAAGCCACTGTGGCTCTTTTTTTCCTACGTCATAAATGGCTTGTGTAACTGATCGCATATGAAACGCAACAAACGGCCTCTTTTTGAGGCAAAGTCACCTCTGCTTTTTATTGCGCATCGAGGGATTTATTCGCTAAATGTGATTCCATCGTAGTTTATGCACGTCGTCTTATCGGATAAAAAAATGACTTATGCACATTTTTTAGAATTTATGCACATCTTGGTGTTGCGTCTTAAGACAAAACAATGGCCGTGATGGTTGATTTCAGTTAAAACAGCTCAAACATGCATTTTAGTCTGGGACTAGACACAGACTTGTCTGTGAAACTGGGGGAATAATTTCCAGAGGATACAATGTTATCATATGCATGCATAAATGCATACGGAGTTGTTGTGTTGGTAATATTTTAGTCCAGTTTTTGCATGCATCAGTATTATGCGATAACGTTTTTTGAACAGACTCTTGCGAGTCTGTCATTTCTCTCTGTGAATGAGGACACCATGTTCCCCTCCGCTTACTAATTGCCATGAGGCCAGTGAGGGTCTCATTCAGATGCACTGATGTTTGCCCAAATGATAGCAAACAGAGGCGGTCTATCCTCTCTGCCAGCCAAACGCACATAGAGGGCTTTGTTAGACAAGAGGACCTGATAATTACACATCTCTTTGCTTCTCTTTCTTTAATTCTTTCATTTTTATTGCACAGTTTTACCTTTAAAAATAAAGATCCAAAAGAGGAGTTTTGCAGTGATGCCATAGAAGGACCATTGTTGGTTCCTCAAAGAACCTTTCATTGATCAGTACTTAAAGGAACCGTTTTTTTTTTCTTAGTGTGAAGAACCATTTTAATAATCTAAAGAACCCTTTGTGGAACGCAAAGACTCTGTGGATGTTAAAGGTTCTTTATGGAAACCTCAATTTTATTATTAATGCTTTTTTTGTTTAAGACATCTTTAATGTCCCTGATGTAAGGCAAGTTATTAATAATAATCCCTAACCCCAAGTTTGAGCAATAGTAATATTAATGCAATACGCATTATAAAGCAGCTGGTTTTAATGACCTGTTTACGATTGTTTAATTAGATGTTGTTCTGTTATATTAAGTAATTGTTTATCGTGTCTTTTGCCACCTGATCTTATCCTCAACTCCTCACCAAATGAATAAGCTCCAAAATACTTAGTTGTGTTTGAGTCTGGTGTGTATTAAAACACTTTGTCTCCAATTACACGCTCTTACCCTCTATGGGTTTGTGAATAAACAATTCACTTGTTATTCAAGTCTCGTAAGGATCAATTATTGCCTCTCTTTCTCGATTAGCCATTAGTAAGTATTGTAGTAATATGGTTGAGTTGGTATAATGGTGTATCCCATGAGCTCTCTGTACAGTAGCGGTGCTCGGGGGACGCTGTGTAACGGTGTCTCTCGGGTGTCTGCGCTGGGAGGTGAATGTTTAAATGTGCTGTTCTTCTTTTCCTAAGGCCCTTTTTTTTCCCCCTTTGTTCAAAGTACAGTGGACAATACATTCAGTGCAGTCATTACTGTAGGAGGTCAAAGGTAACAATACAAGTAAATAATTAATCCAGATGAGGACCTGAAACGATTTATACAAGATCACACTTGGACAGAAACAATTTCATGTATTTTAAATTCTATAAATAAATAAATAAATAAATGCACACGCACACACGCATATTTATATGCATGGATGTGTGTATATGCATGTTTAAAATAAAATAATAAAAATAAATACTACATATATTAGTATTTGTATTATTAAATATTTGATTGTAATTAAACACTACCTCAATTAAATTAATAAATGTTATTTGATACTCGGTTGAGATATATTTTCAAAAATGTTCTTATTTTATTTTAACCCTTATTTAAGAAATTACACACTTCCAATAAAATGTCAAACATAATTTATTTTTTTAAAACCCCCTTAAAGAAATGACATGCTCCCAGTAAAATGGTATTTGTTGAAGTTTAAGTTGTCAAACTTTTTTTTTTTAATTATATTTTTAGTGCTGTCAAATCGATCAATCTAACATAAGTTAGTGTTTATATAATATATATGTTTATTATATTTATTTATATATAAATATTATATACATCGGTTTACACACACACACACACTCACTCACTCACTCACTCACACCACCCACCCACCCACCCAGTCACTCACCCACCCACTCACTCCACACCCACCCAGTCACTCACTCACTCACCCACCCACCCAGTCACTCACTCACTCACCCACCTCACCCACTCCACTCACCCACCCACCCACTCACTCACCCACCCACTCACCCACTCCCACTCACCCACTCCACCCACTCACTCACTCACTCACTCACTCACTCACTCACTCACCACTCACCACTCACTCACTCACTCACTCCACTCACACTCACACTCCTCCTCACCACTCACTCACTCACTCACTCACTCACTCACTCACCTCCTCACCTCACCCACCCACCCACTCACTCACTCACCACTCACACTCCACTCTCTCACACTCTCTCACTCTCTCTCTCTCTCTCTCTCACTCACTCTCACTCTCTCTCTCTCACACTCTCTCTCACTCTCTCACCACTCACTCTCTCACTCACTCACTCTCTCCACTCACACTCACACTCTCTCTCACTCACTCACTCACTCACTCTCCACCACTCACTCTCTCTCTCCTCACTCCTCTCCTCCTCACTCCTCCACTCTCCACCCACCCAGTCACTCACTCACTCACTCACTCACTCACCCACCCAGTCACTCACTCACTCACCCACCCAGTCACTCACCCACCCACCCAGTCACTCACTCACCCAGTCACTCACCCACCCAGTCACTCACCCACTCACCCACCCAGTCACTCACTCACCCACCCACCCACCCAGTCACTCAGTCCCAGTCACTCACCCAGTCACTCACCCAGTCACTCACCCAGTCACTCACTCACTCACCCACCCACCCAGTCACTCACCCAGTCACTCACCCAGTCACTCACACACCCACACCACCACCCAGTCACTCACTCACCCACTCACTCCTCCACTCACTCACTCACCCACCCACTCTCCCACCCACTCCTCACTCACACTCACTCACCCACTCCTCCACTCCACTCACTCACTCACTCCTCACCTCACTCACCCACTCACTCACTCTCACTCACTCCTCCTCACTCACTCACTCACTCCTCCTCTCTCCTCTCTCCTCCACTCACTCTCTCCACTCACTCTCTCACTCACTCCTCACACACTCACTCCTCCTCCTCACTCCTCACTCACTCTCACTCCTCCACTCTCTCCACTCTCTCCACACTCACTCACTCCACACTCACTCCTCACTCACTCACTCCACACTCACTCACTCCACTCCTCTCTCACTCCTCACTCACTCACTCACTCACTCACTCACTCCTCTCACTCTCTCACTCACTCACTCACTCACTCACTCCACTCACTCCTCACTCACTCTCACTCACACTCACTCACTCACTCACTCACTAACCTCTCACTCCACCAAATCACCTCCTCTCTCACACTCTCTCACTCACTCACTAACTCACTCACTCCTCACTCCTCTCTCTCTCACTCCTCACTCACTCCTCCTCACTCACTCACTCACTCCTCACACTCACTCACTCCTCACACTCAACTCACTCACTCACCTCACTCTCTCACTCACTCTCTCACTCACTCACTCTCTCTCCTCTCACTCACTCTCTCACTCCTCTCTCACTCCTCACTCTCTCTCCTCCCTCTCCTCTCACTCACTCCTCACTCCTCACTCTCTCACTCACTCACACTCTCACACTCACTCTCTCACTCTCTCCACCTCTCACTCTCACTCTCCACTCTCACTCACTCTCTCTCACTCACTCACTCCTCACTCACTCCTCTCTCACTCACTCACCTCCTCCTCACTCACTCCTCTCACTCTCTCACTCACTCCCACTCCTCACACTCACTCACTCCTCCTCACTCACTCACTCACTCACTCACTCACTCTCCTCCTCCTCACTCACTCACTAACTCACTCACTCCTCTCTCCTCTCACACTCACTCTCTCTCCTCTCCTCCTCACTCACTCTCTCACTCACTCACTCACTCACTCCTCACTCTCTCACTCACTCACTCACTCTCACTCCTCTCACCTCACTCTCTCACTCTCACTCCTCTCACTCACTCCTCCACTCACTCCTCACCTCCTCACCCACCCACTCACTCTCACCTCACTCACACTCCACACTCTCTCACTCACTCTCTCTCACTCACTCTCACACTCACTCACTCCTCACTCTCTCACACTCACTCTCTCACCCACTCACTCTCACTCACTCACTCACTCCTCTCACTCACACTCTCTCACTCTCACTCTCTCACTCTCACTCACTCACTCACTCACTCACTCACACACACTCACTCACACTCACACTCTCCTCACTCACTCACTCACACCCACTCACACTCACTCACTCACTCACTCACTCTCTCACTCACACTCACTCCTCACTCACTCTCTCCTCACTCTCTCACTCACTCACTCACTCACTCTCACACTCACTCACTCTCACACTCACTCACTCCTCTCACTCCTCACACTCACTCACTCACTCCTCTCCACTCACTCTCACTCACCACACTCACTCACTCTCTCTCACACACACTCTCCTCACACTCTCTCACTCACTCACTCACTCACACTCACTCTCACTCACTCACTCTCACCACCACCACACTCACTCACTCACTCTCCTCACACACACTCCACACTCCTCCACTCACTCACACACTCACCTCACTCACTCCTCACTCTCACTCACTCCTCCACACCTCACTCTCACTCCTCTCACTCCTCACTCCTCCTCTCACTCACTCCACTCTCCTCACTCACCTCACTCACTCACTCTCACTCTCTCTCCTCACTCACTCACTCACCTCACTCCTCTCTCACTCACTCTCACTCCTCACTCCTCTCTCCTCTCTCACTCACTCTCACCTCTCTCACTCACTCTCTCACTCCTCTCCTCACTCTCTCCACACTCTCTCTCACACACTCCACTCACACTCTCACCTCTCTCTCTCTCTCCTCACTCTCTCTCTCACTCACTCTCACACTCTCTCTCACTCTCTCTCACACTCTCACTCTCTCCTCTCTCACTCTCTCACTCACTCTCTCTCACTCTCTCCTCACTCACTCACTCCTCTCACTCCTCACTCACTCACTCACTCACTCACTCACCTCACTCCTCACTCACTCCACTCACTCACTCACTCCTCACTCACTCACCCACCCACCTCTCTCACCCACTCACTCACTCACTCACTCCACTCACTCCCTCACTCACTCACTCACCCACCCACTCAGTCCACTCACTCACCCACCCACCCACTCACTCACTCCACCTCACACCACTCACTCTCCTCACCCACTCACTCACCCACTCACACCCACCCACTCACCCACTCACCCACCCACTCACTCCCAGTCACTCACCCAGTCACTCACCCAGTCACTCACCCACTCACTCACACTCACTCACCCACTCCTCACACTCACTCAGTCACTCACCACTCACTCACTCACTCACTCACTCACTCACTCTCTCCTCACTCACTCACTCACTCACTCACTCCTCACTCACTCACTCACTCACTCACTCACTACACTCACTCACTCTCTCCTCTCTCACTCACTCCACTCCACTCACTCACTCCCTCCTCCTCACTCACCTCTCACTCACTCTCTCTCACTCACACTCACTCTCTCTCACTCACTCCTCCACTCACTCTCACTCACTCACCACTCACCTCACTCCTCTCTCTCTCACTCACTCTCACACTCACTCACTCACTCTCTCACTCACTCACTCCTCACACCTCACTCCTCACACTCACTCACTCCCACTCACTCACTCTCTCTCACTCACTCACTCACTCCTCTCACTCACTCACTCCTCCTCACTCACTCACTCTCACACTCCACACTCTCTCACTCCTCACTCACTCACTCACTCTCACTCACTCACTCACTCTCTCTCACTCACTCACACTCACTCACTCACCACTCCTCACTCACTCACTCACTCACACTCACTCACTCACTCACTCCTCCTCACTCTCACTCTCTCTCACCTCCTCACTCACTCACTCACTCACTCACTCTCTCACTCTCACACTCACTCACTCTCTCACTCACTCCTCTCTCCTCTCTCTCTCACTCACCCACTCCTCTCTCACTCTCCACTCACTCTCTCTCTCTCACACTCACTCTCACTCACTCACTCTCTCACACTCACTCTCACACTCACTCACTCCTCACTCTCCTCACTCTCACACTCACTCTCACTCACTCTCTCCTCCTCTCTCACTCCTCACTCACTCCTCTCACTCACTCCTCTCTCCTCACTCACTCCTCACTCACTCTCTCACACTCTCTCTCACCTCTCTCACTCACTCTCTCCTCTCTCTCCTCTCTCTCACTCACTCACTCTCTCACACTCACTCTCTCTCACTCCTCCTCTCTCTCCTCACTCCTCACACTCCTCCTCTCTCACTCACTCTCTCTCTCCTCACTCACTCACTCACTCTCTCACTCCTCTCTCACTCCTCTCTCACTCTCTCACTCCTCACTCACTCACTCTCACTCTCTCTCTCTCTCACACTCACTCACTCACCTCCTCACTCACTCCTCACTCTCTCTCACTCTCACTCACTCACTCTCCTCACTCCTCTCCTCACTCACTCCACTCACTCACTCACTCCTCCACCTCACTCACTCCTCCTCCACCACTCCTCCTCCTCTCACTCACTCCACTCCTCTCCTCACTCTCTCTCCCTCACTCTCCTCACTCACTCTCTCTCTCTCACTCTCACACACTCTCACACTCTCTCCACTCCTCACTCCTCACTCCTCCACTCACCACTCCTCTCACACTCAACTCACTCCTCACTCTCACTCACTCACTCACTCACTCACTCACTCACTCATCACTCTCTCTCATCTCACTCACTCACACTCCTCTCTCTCCTCCTCTCCTCCTCTCTCTCACTCCTCTCTCTCTCTCCTCTCTCTCATCTCTCTCCTCTCTCACTCACTCTCTCCTCACTCTCTCTCTCCTCACACTCACTCACTCTCACTCACTCCTCTCCTCCTCACTCTCACACTCCTCCACTCACTCACTCCTCTCACACTCCCTCCTCCCTCACTCCTCTCACTCACTCACACTCTCACTCTCTCTCTCTCTCACTCTCTCCTCTCCTCACTCTCTCTCCTCTCCTCACTCACACTCTCTCTCACTCACTCACTCCTCACTCCTCTCACTCACTCTCTCCTCTCACTCCTCACTCCTCTCACTCTCACTCTCTCTCTCTCTCTCTCTCCTCACTCTCACTCTCCTCACTCCTCTCACTCACTCTCACTCACTCACTCTCCTCACTCTCACTCTCCTCTCACTCTCTCACTCCTCTCTCTCCTCTCCTCTCTCACTCCTCACCTCTCTCACTCTCACCACTCTCACTCTCTCACTCCTCACTCTCTCCTCACTCCTCACCTCCTCACTCTCACCTCCTCACTCCTCCTCCTCACTCTCACTCACCCACTCTCTCTCCTCACTCACTCCTCACTCACTCACTCTCACTCTCCTCACTCACTCCTCACTCACTCTCTCCTCACTCACACTCACTCACTCACTCACTCCTCTCTCCTCTCTCTCACTCTCACACTCTCACTCTCTCCTCACTCACTCTCACTCACTCTCACTCTCTCCACTCACCTCCCTCACTCCTCTCTCCTCACTCACTCTCTCACTCCTCACTCTCTCTCACTCCACTCACTCACTCTCCTCTCACTCACTCTCTCACTCTCCTCCTCACTCTCTCTCACTCTCCTCACTCTCCTCATCTCTCTCACTCTCCTCTCTCTCTCACTCACTCCTCACTCACTCACTCACTCTCTCACTCACTCACTCTCACCTCTCACTCTCTCACTCCTCTCTCCTCCTCCTCCTCCTCTCTCTCCTCTCACACTCACTCTCTCACACACCCCTCCTCCTCACTCTCTCACCTCACTCACTCACTCCACTCACTCACCTCACTCACTCACCCACTCACCTCTCTCACTCACTCCTCTCCTCACTCTCTCTCACTCTCACTCCACTCTCTCACTCTCCTCACTCCTCTCACTCACTCACTCCTCCTCCTCACTCACTCTCACACTCACTCTCCACACTCACTCACTCACTCCTCCTCTCACCTCCTCTCACACCTCCTCCACTCTCTCTCTCCTCACCTCACTCCTCCTCCTCTCACTCCTCCTCACTCACTCACTCACTCACTCACTCACTCACTCACTCACTCCTCACTCATCACTCCACTCACTCCTCACTCCACCTCACTCACTCCTCACTCACTCACTCTCACTCCACTCTCACTCACTCACTCACTCACTCACTCACTCTCACACTCACTCACTCACTCTCACACTCACACATGTATGTATGTAAAACACACCCATATATTCTATGCACAAAAATGTTAGATGTGATTAATCGATTTGACAGCAATTAAAAAGATGAACGTGTGAGTTAGTAATGGGGTTGTTACTGTGCAGCGAGTGGAGTGTGTGTGGTAGAGGTAGCTGTGTTTGAATGCTTCAGCAGATGGCTGAGGAGACACACATTTCACACGCCGCTATAGGGGCTGCTGACGGCACTACTGTGTGTGCAGATGCTGCGTCTCCATTTCCAACTCCTGCTAAATTAAAACATGTTAAAAGAAAATGAAATGGAGAAGGTTTCTTTTTTTTGCTTTCTGGCTTTTTCCATACACAAGAAAATGCTGTGGCTGCACCCTAATGTTTCTCACACTCCGTGCGCGCTGTGTATTTTACAGCAGTGCAGCGATCCTTTCCGCACAGTGTCTCTTTTTGCTGTGCTGCACGCACTGAATTAAAGTGACAGCACATTGTTAAAATAAACATGTATTGACGTGAAATAGGCTTGTTACCGCTCAGACACAACACCGGTTACATCACTTGCCCACCATGGCACCGCCCCCACCATCGTTTTGATTTTCATAGTAATAAAATAATTTAGTTCAGTTAGAGAACAGACAATACAGTTAAAAACTGAACGTGTCTGTTCAATAAAGTGTGAGCGAGCGAGTCGCAGCACAAACACAGCAGGAGTCAGATCACATTCATCACGAGAGCGAAGAGCTGACAGACAACATGATCCGGAAGATTTGGTTTCAGAGTGAAATGTAAAAGCACCTATTTAAGTGAGTTTGTCATTGTACTGTTTTGTTGTGTTTTTCATTAATAGGCTAATGAACCCACCATTCAAGCAACTGCCGAATTGGAGCTAATTCTAAACCGATAGTAAAATGAGCACGGCCGCACTGGCATTCACGACGTGTGTCCACTGGAAGCTTAACTTCCAGAGGAATTCACTGAAAACACTCGCTTTGCTCCGCATCGTTATGAATGCCTGAGCGGCCGTGTGCATTTTACTTTCGGTTTAGAATTTGAAATGCCCCTGCCGGTGATACCGGTTTTATCGGTGTTGTCACACGTCGATTAACTGGTGGGAAAATGTCCTCATTGTCACAATGTGAAAATCTAGTCATTTCATTTCAGATGCATATAATGTGAAGCCTACTCTGTTTCAAAGTCAACACATGGCTTTTTGCCTCGGGTAAAGCAAGGAAAACTTCACCTTACCTGGCATTTAGGTAATCAAGGAGACACAATGGATGGCACTCGTCCTTTCTTGGAGGTGGAAAAACCAATTTCTTTATGACCTGCAGGATTTCTTGTAAAAAGATTTAAAAACCAAATAAAAGACTAGAGTCGGCTGTTTTTGTCTATTGTAAGTTTTAATGTAAGCTGTTTTTGATTTTACACGGGCTATAATATAGTACTGGACTATATAAATATAAAGTGAAGAATTTAATAAAACATTTAAATGTAGTCTATGAAAGATGCTTACAAGCCATGTTCAGAAACAACTTTTGGATTTGAAATGAGTAAATGCTGTGTTTGTGGTATACAACCGTGGATCAGTTGCGTACTGTAAACGCGGCATATGTGAAATATGCACAATAATGCGTACTGTAACACACCGCGTACGGACTGCAGACAGAGTGTGTGTGAAACAGGCATAAAGCAGATATTAATGCCATGATGTTTTGATTTGTACAAAATGTTGAAATGCCCCATTCTTCTTGTAGCAAGCATGATAAACAAAAAATATTCTGTGTCTGTGCATTTGGCAGATTTATGGCAGATTTTGATTTATACCAGCTAATTTGATCTGATTAAAAACTTTACACTTCACTGAAAGCCTTTTGATATAGTTGTTCATCTCCCCTGAGCATAACTCGGAATGATTGGGTATCATATCTGTCCACTCAAAATAATTGAATGACCTCTCTACATCTTCCACTCAAGGCTGGACCGGAAGAGGGTTTCGTTCTCCCAGCATTTTCAGATGCTGAACCGCTCAGAGCTGTGCTTTTATGACTTAGACACACAATGCTCATTATTTTATGCAGGAATAATCCGAACTGTTCCCAGACCTTTTCCGTATACATCAGTGAACTTGTGAGCCGCCTCTCAGAACATCATGCTTCCGTGCAGTGGAAATAACAACAAGCGGAGAGCCGCGGCCAGGCTACGTCAACAAGTTTTGACGGCAGATGTTTTGGCATGGCTTCAGTGAGCAGTATTAGGCTAAAATCATCTCCGGGAGTGAAGGAAGTGCGCACACGCACACGCACACACACACACACACACACACACACACACACACACACACACACACACACACACACACACACACACACACACACACAGCCTCGGTCCTACAGATGAGCTCAGATCTTGCTATGAGAACTTGCTATGGTCTGAGAGGCTGTATGTCATGAATTCACTATGAAGCAGGTCCCTGAAATTTAAACAATAAGGTACGAGTGGCTGAGAAGATGATATAGCCCCTGATTTAAAACAGAACGATGCTATTCAGTGAGGTTGGCAACATGCAAGTGGGAGTGTCAGTGATTTTCATAGATAAATCCAGTGTTTTAATAGATTTTGTCACTGTAGGTTGATTTGTTTGACTGCTTGCTCTGCATTCATAGTCATTCACACTGTTTTCTTCTCTCTTCAGGTGCTGGTGAATCAGGGAAGAGTACCATTGTGAAACAGATGAAGTAAGTAGAAAAACAGTTCCCGTTTCTTTTTTTTTTTTCATCATCCACTCCCATTTACTGTATCTATTAGGGTTGCATGATATTGGGAAAAAAAACTAGCATTGCGTTATTGTTTTTCTTTTGACTGTATGTTGCGTAGAGCTGCATGATTAATCTGTAAAATCTCCATTCAAACACCCACGCGAGCCGCTAAATGAAAACGATTCGGCTATACAGTTTTTGTCAGAATTATTGGCACCCCTGGTAAATATGCTAAAAGATGGCTGTACAAAAAAAGTTTCATTGTTTATCCTTTTAATCTTTCACTCAAAAAATGAGCAAAAATCTAACCTTTCATTGAAGTAAAAGAATTGAAAGTGGGGGGGGAACTCACATTGTGTAATAAATACTTTTCTCCAAAACATTCTGGCCATAATTATTGGCACCCTTTTATTAAATACATTTCCCAGGATAACAGCTCTGAGTCTTCTCCTGTAATGCGTTACAGAGTTTGGAGATCAGAGATCATTCCTCCACACAGAATCCCTCCAGATCCGTCAGATTCCCAGCTCTTCTCTTCAGTTCCTCACTCATTCTCTATAGGGCTCAGGTCAGGGACTGGGACGGCCATGGCAGAAGCTTCATTCTGTGCTGTGACACATTTGTGTGTTGATTTTCATGTTTGTTTTGGATCGTTGTCCTGATGGAAGATCCATCCACGGCCCATTATAAGATTTAGCAGAGGCCGTCAGGTTTTGATTTCTTTATTTGCTAGAATCCATGATGCCATGTATCTGAAGAAGAAGTCCAGGACCTCCAACAAAAAAAAAAAATAGGCCCATAAAAGCTGTATTTAACCGTGGGCATGGGGTCTTTTTATCCCATGTGGTGTGTTTGCTGCCAAAAAGCTCTGTTTAGTGTCATCTGACCACAGAACCAGGTCCCGTCTGAAGCTCCAGTCGTGTCTGACACTGAATATGCTGGAGTTTGTTTCTGGATGAGCGAGGAGGATTGTTCTTCAAACCCTCCCAAACAACATGTGGTGATGTAGGGGTCGTTTGATCAGTTTTCAGTCTTTCTGACCCCAAGACTCAACTAATCTCTGCACTTCTCCATCTGTGATCTTGGAGAGTCTTTGTCCACTCAAACGCTGCTCCTCTCGTGCATTAGGACGATATACACACACGTCAGATTCAGAACATCTTTAGTTGACTGAACTTCTTAATTATTGCCCTGATGGAGGCAATGGGGATTTTCAGTGCTTTAGCTGTTTTCTTATTTTGTGAAGCTCAACAATCTTTTGCTGCACATCAGAACTATATTCTGTGCTTTTACTCATTGTGATGATGATTAAGGGAATTTGGCCTTTGTGTTTCCTCATTTAAATGCCTGTGAAACTAGTAGTGGTCTAGACAATTTCATGTTCCTAGTCACTGCGTTTTTTTTAAAAATGTATCCATTTTTCTTTATCCAAAATTATCCATTTTTCTTTTATGCCAAAAGTAAAGATCATGTTCCATTTAAGAGATTTTGTAAATTTCATACCGTAAATATGTACAAAAAATTATTATTAGTAGTAATATGCATTGCTAATGACTCCATTTGGACAATTTGAAAGGTGATTTTTCTCAATATTTAGACTTTTTTTGCACCCTCAAATAGTTGCATCTCAGCTTTCAGATCATGTATAAATCTCAATTTCAAAAAATTGACCCCTATGACTGGTTTTGTGGTCCAGAGTCACATTTTTTTTTTTCTAGCATGCAAACACAAATATTAGGTAAAATAATTGGGTAAAAGTTTTTATGTCCAGCTTATTATTAATCAATATTTCTCTTCCCTCGTGCTTGTTGCTGTGAGTGCAGTGTATGATGCATGCAATGCACATTTAGGTTGCTTTCTTTTTGTTAGGGTGCCCATGGTGCCTAAAAATACTACATATGAAGGCAGCTCATTGTGTTTTAGAACAGAGCTGTAGTGATCCCTGTTCAGACATCATTAAGTATGCTTACTTCAAATTTTACATTCAAATTAGCCTGTGATGCCCACAAAAACAGCCAGGCTCTGCACTCTTATGCTCGGTACACATTGTATGATTGAATCGTGGTGATTTCTGTGGTCGTGGCTCCTAAACGGCGGTCCTATGTCGTACAGTGAGAGAGGTTCAAGATGTCTCGTCTAAAAACGTGTGGAAAATGCTTTCTTCTTTCAAAAAGCGACCGGGAGCGGGCGCGCTCGTGGTGTCTGCCGTTGAAAAGCAATCATGAGTCGCGTTCTCCATGAAGACGAGGAAGTTTCAGCAGCGGACAGATGGGTTTCCAGCCCTTGCATGTGCTCTGCTACTAGATATTTTTATGATGATGAGGGGGAAAAAAAACGATCATCGGGATCATCAGCTGTTCATCCATTTTGGCTGAGCTTTTGATGTCATTATAGAAAGGGTGAAGCTGGTTCTTGTCACATGACCTGTGGTGTGCCGGTGGCATTCTGAAAAGTGCCTGAAAAAAATTTGCGCACGCTTACATTTATAATAATGAACTTGAGTGCACATAAAATGTGACATGCGAACTGTAGTGTGCAATCTGAATGCAGTGTGCCTTAATCCTAGTGCAACCGCAGGAGCAAAGCAGAGTCAGTTTACCATAACGCCATGGAAGAAAGCACAGAAACGGGGAAGGTAAATTCAGGGCAGGATAAGGACCAAAAAAAGGAAAGAAGATGCATCAGATCCAAGTAATTGCGAAACCTGTCAAACTTTCACTGCAGCAAAACAGAGTATTAAGGGCCATTCACACAGAATGCATTTCTGTGGTTAAAACACGAGACTAGGAGCACCACGTAGAACAAAGTTGTGAAAAATTGCTAATACAGGCATTTGCGAACTGTACAATATACAAAAACACTTCAAAAAGGCACAAAGAATATATACATATACATACACAGGTATGTGTAAGGACATATTGCACCGAAATCGCAATATTGATTAAAAAAAAAAAAAAAAAAAAAAAAATTATATATATATATATATATAATATAAAATATTTTATTTACTTATTTTTTTGTCCATATCACACAGCCCTAGCCAATAAAAATGCAGCATGAAATGGCGTATTGATCAACGCGGCATTGGCACTACAACTGTTTACCTTGAGCTCCATTTACAAAATTGGCATGCCAAGTTGGCCTCTTTTCAAGATTCAAGATTCAAGAGTTTTATTTGTCACACACACAGTTATATACAGAATATACAACCGGCAGTGAAATGTAAACAGGTCCGCTCCATGGACAGTGCAAATTCACAGTTAAAAACACAAGGAAGAAATTATAATAGAAATAGGATATAAAAAAAAGTACTATCTATATATATATATATATATATATGTCTATATCTGTAGAATTATAAATAATCAAGTCAAAGAGAAAAAAAGGTAAAAAATAAGGATAAAGTGGAATAAAATAATTGAAGTAGACTTTGCAGTGAGTAAACTGTAGACTTATAAATATGTGGTTAACAAATGTATAAAAAGTATAATGTGCAAACAGGTTTATGACAGGTTGTTACACAGTAACAACGAGAACAGAAAGTGCAGTGCAATGTCAGTGTATCGATGTTTATCCTGGCGTGAAGTCACGTGATGTTAAGTTCAGGAGTCTGATGGCCTGGGAAGAAGCTCCTCCTGAGTCTCTCAGTTTTGGCCATCAGGCTTGGAGCGCTTACCAGATGGCAGCAGTGTGAAATGAGGGTTTGCAGGGTGATTAGAGTCCTTGATGATCTTGGTAGCTCTACCTTTGCAGCGTTTGGTGTAGGCGTCCTGCAGAGGCGGGAGAGCTGACCCTGAGATACGCGCTCGGATAAGCGCACTACTCTTTGCAGGGCTTTGCGGTCATGACTGGTGCTGTTCCCATACCACGCTGTGATGCACTGAGTTAAAACACTTTCTATCGCCCCTAAATAGAAAGTTTTCAGGATAGCTGGTGAAACCCTGAATTTCCTCAGCTGGCGCAGGTGGTACAGTCTTTGCCTGGCTTTTTCACCTGTGTCTGAATGTGAGCAGTCCAGGTCAGGTCCTCGGAGAGGTTTACTCCCAGGTACTTGAAGCTGCTCACTCTCTCTACTGGTGACCCGCTGATCATGAGGGGAGTATGTCCGTTGCTGTCTCTTCCTGAAGTCCACAATCATTTCTTTGGTCTTGCCAACATTCAGAGAGAGACAGTTGTCCTGGCACCATGATGTTAGATGCTCCACCTCGTCCAAGTATGCCGTCTCGTTGTTGGAAATGAGGCCCAGGACAACAGTATCATCAGCAAATTTGATGATAGAGGTGGAGCTGTGTGTGGACAAACAGTCATGCGTGTAGAGAGAGTAGAGCAGGGGCTCAGGACACAGCCCTGTGGAGCTCCCACACTCAGGGTGATGGAGGTGGAGGTGGACTGGCCTATTCTCACCACCTGAGGCCTGCCAGTGAGGAAGTCCTCAATCCAGTGGCAGAGAGGATTCAGGCCGAGATCCAGGAGTTTGGAGGTTAGCTTGGTGGGAACTATGGTGTTAAAGGCTGAGCTATAGTCAATAAATAGCAGTCTTACGTAGTTCCCACTTTTGCTGTCGATGTGAGTGAGGAGGAGTGGAGGACATGAGAGATGGCATCTTCAGTCGATCTATTGGGACGATAGGCAAACTGAAGAGGGTCCAAAGTGTCAGGAATGAAGGCGCAAATGGTGTTTTTAATGAGTCTCTCAAAGACCTTCATGACTATAGGCGTGAGAGCCACTGGACGATAGTCATTTAGGCAAGAGGGTTTACTGTTCTTAGGGACAGGGATGATGGTGGATTTTTGAAGGAGGTGGGGACCACAGATGTAGCGAGGACTCATTAAAGATAGATGTAAACAACCCGGTGAGCTGATCAGCACAGGACCGCAGAACACGACCTGAAATACCATCCGGCCCGGCAGCTTTCCTGGCGTCCACACGCAGTGCTCTCCGAACTTCATCCTCCGAGACAGAGATCACGTGATTGTTGCTGCTCTGAGTAATTTCCTCTAACGCGCCACTTGGCGGAGTCGCGTTACGCGGTTACAGTCAAGCGAGCATAGAAAGAGTTTAACTCGTTCACGAGCAGCGGATCAACGCTTGCCTCTGCAGAGGATTTAGATCCAAAGGAGCAGATGGACCTCAGACCTTGCCACATGCGCGCGAGTCGTTGAGTTGGAAATGAGACTCCACTCGGTCTTTATAACGGAGTTTTGCGGCTTTAACTGCTCGTCTGAGAGCATAGCAGGACGATCTGTATTCATTCATATTCCCTGAATGGAGACCGGCGTTGTAAGCAGCAGTGCGTGCGTTCACTGCGCGCGGATTGAATTGTCCACCCACGGTTTCTGATTTGAGAAGGGCGTTATTGTTATTGTTTTGCGTGGCTTGCTCTGTAAGCGTGTTGATGAAGCAAAGCGCCACGTCTGTGAACTTCGCTTACGTCAGCTGAACTTCGCTCGGAACATGTCCCAATCCACATCGCCCAGAGCTGCCTGTAGCGCGGTCTCTGAGTGGGGTGACCAGCGCTTAACTTCCCGCCTCACGGGGTTCCTGGAGGAGCTTTTGTTTGTATTCGGGAGTGAGGAAAATGGCGGCATGATCCGATTTGCCAAGCGCTGGAAGTGACCGCGCTTTATAGGCGTTCTTAAGCGAGAGTAGCAGTGATCCAGTGTGTTTGCTCCTCGTGTGGGGCAGGAGGCGTGCTGGTGAAAGTTTGGCAGGACTTTCTTTAGGTTTGCTTTGTTAAAATCGCCAGCGACAATGAATGCCGCGTCGGGATGTTGGTTTATGGCGCCGCTGGCAACATCATGAAAGGCCAGATAAAGCCAGCGCTGTGTCTGCCTGCGGTGGGATGTAAGCGGCGGTCGCGACAACCGCAGAAAACTCCTAGGCAGATAGAATGGGCGGCAGATGATTGTTAAATGTTCCAGATGAGGTGAGCAGGACCGCGAGAGAATGGTGATGTTCCTGGGATCGCACCATTTCTTGTTGATCATGAAACACACTCCACCGCCTTTGGATTTACCGGCCTCGGCTGTTCTGTCCATCCGAAAAACAGAGAGGTTCTCCGACGGCGTCACAGCTGTGTCCGGGACCACGGGCGTGAGCCATGTTTCAGACAAACAATAGATATTACAGTCTCTCATGTCCCGTTGAAAACTTATCCTGGCTCTAAGATCGTCCATCTTATTATCCAAGGATTGAACATTTGCTAGAAGAATGCTCGGGAGAGGAGGGCTGAATGCCCTTTTCCTCAGTCTGTTACGGATACCAGCGCGTTTCCCACGGTGTTTCTTTGTTCTACGCCGCTGGCTCTGTCCATTGTTCAACTCGGCGTTCCGAAGAATCTCAGATGGCCACAGAGGATCGGCGAAAGTGTCCTGAAACAGTCCAGTGTAGAGGTAACCAATGTCCAAAAGAGTTTTGCTGTCGTAGTAGATCAATGCAGATGATAAGTTTGTAAAAACTGAGAGTAAAAGAAAGTAAAATAGTAAATAAAAGCACAGTCTTCGCGGAGCGACCTGAACGGCGACCAAACACAGCGGCGCCATTTTGATGATTTTCCCAGCCATGACCATGTCCATATTCTCCTCTTGCGCATCCTCTGTTTTTCAGCGTGCAAAAAAAAAAAAAAGATTGCCAAAGTGCGATTCATCTTGCTCTATTTGTTTACCACTAGCACATGTAGTGGATTCAGTAGGTGTCGTCATCATACAGTCTACATACATGTCGTACCCAAGTTTATCAGATCCATGTGGTACAGTGTGATTTGTAATGATCTTACAGGATTGCTGAAATTGCACAGTCAGTCGCAGGCATTACTCAGGAACGTCACGCTGCTTTAAGCCTGATAAATCACACACATTGACAGTAAATGAGCTCATTGCAGCTGCTGAGATACAAGTGCATGCACACTTTATATTCAGTAATAAAGCCATGCTTCATTTGTCGCACATTTATTTGCAGCAACAGCACTTTGAACAAATGATATCATGCGCGAGGTGGAGCGCTAACGTAGGAGTGAACCGAAACCGGCACTAGCTGCTGTTTCGGGTTTCATTTCCACACTGTGATGTAGTGCTGCTTCCTTTACTTCAAATGTCCTCATCCTATTCGTGATTTTAATAGATGCCATCCATCTCCTCATGATACCAAACTGTTGCACTTCTTTCTATGTGCAGCTCTACTCTGCTCAGTCGTGTCTCGATGGTAACCCTCATTCTGCAAAACGGGATGTGGATTCATGCTTCATAAACAATGTTTAGCATACTTTAGCATAGTATATTTTTCGTTTTGAATGCAAACACATATTTAATGCAAATACTGAATACTATTTTCAATGTTAGGCATGTTTTCTCAATTTCACTCTTAACCCTTATAAGCTTTTCAGGGTCTTTTTGACCCCCATATGATGTTTGCTGAAATAAAATTAAATATAAAATCCCTTCATCTAAATGGTATGAGATGTGATGTTGAGGATGACACTTGTTTGCGCTACAAAAAATAAAATAAAAAAAATCACACCTAGGCTGTTTGGGGTCACCAGAGACCCCAGATAATAAAATGTGATTTTCTAACATCATATTTTTTATTTAAACAAATGTAATATCACTCACTTTGTAGCTCTATATTTATACGGTGTAAGGGGGGATTTAAGCATTTTTAGGGCTGTCACCATTAACGCATGCGATTTAATTTAAAATTACTTAACACATTAAAATAATTTTACGCAAATAAAGTATAGAAGTACGTGAAGCTGCGTCATTAATGTAATTCACGTCACGCAGTTAGAAGTCAGGAGTTTATCTCAATCACACCGAGCATCTACAGCACCTGTGACCCTGGGAGGAGGTTAACTCTTTCACACGATTCTGCTTCTGTTTGTGATCAGGCCATTATAAGCAGTCAAACTCTGGGAAAGTGTTCAGTGATCCAGTAATCGAAATCATTCCAACAGTCCAAAATGGCGCTAATGTAAAGAAGGCCAGGCTGAGCACATCACACATATCAGAGCGAATGGAGACTCACGTTGCGTTTTTGATTAATTATTCGTTCCAGTTTGTGCTTTGCTTTAAAACATGAGCTCTGTCGTATTCTGCGATTTTGTTTCTGAAGAGCACAATTTTTGGTGTCGTACAGTAAGAGCATGACAGTCTGTTATATTGATGCACAAACAAACCGTGTGTGCGCACTCTCGATCACACACAGTGTGTTTCCACACACAGGAAGGATAATGTTTGATTTGTTGTGTTTAGTAATTGTAGGTATATGCAGTCAACGCGGTTGATTTAGTTGTTGTTTGGCGTCTCCGTGTGGTCCTGTTCGGTATCGCGCATCTAAAATGAAAACAGTCTGGTTGTTGTTGCTCTGACTTCGTATCACACAATTGTGAGTTTATATCAGAAATGTGACTATATCACACAATTGTGAGGGGAAAAAAAGTCTGAATTCTGAGAAGTCAGTTACTCTTTATTTTTTTGTTTGGTGGTGGAAACGGGCTTCCATAGTACACACGCTATACACTGAATTCTGTAATGTTTTTTTCATGGGTGCTTAGGTGTGCATAAATGTATTATATAATAGAATTATGTGGACTCCTTATATTTGGTTATTTGGTGTCCTTTTGGAGTCTCCAATGATCCTTGAAGCTTGCAGAAAATGGTTTTGTGAGAGTCACCCTCAGAGAAATGGAGAAATGCAAGGAGAAATGCAAACACACACGTACTGCGCACAAAACACACATATAACACTGTTCAGGTTTGACTGTAATAATGTCAAATAATTGCAACAAAAAATTATTCTTCAGTACAAAAATAGCTAAAAAAGTCATTTTTATTATTATAATAATTACTTTAGAATGTCTAAACATAAACGTAAATCAAAAAAATGTTACTTTAATTTAAAGTGTTTGTTCTCCAGTTGATGGCAGCAGTCTTCCATTACACCATGGCACATTGTCCATATTATCTCCATGAATGAAAATGAGAAATCTGGATCTTTTATAAAGTGAATTTTACATTAAAAAATAAATAAAAATAATAATATAAATTTAAAAATACATTAAAACCCCCCAACACTGCACAGATGTAGAGTAAAAACATTAATGAAGTGAGTGATATTACATTTGTTTAAAAAAAAAAATGATATTATAAAATCACATTGTATTGTCTCGACAGCCCAAACGATTTGTGAATGAGGGTTAAAGGCACTAATCCTAATCTTGCATACTTTCAGCTTGCATGTTAATTAATTTAGCAATTGGCCGG
Source organism: Paracanthobrama guichenoti (assembly GCA_018749465.1). Lineage (NCBI taxonomy): Eukaryota > Metazoa > Chordata > Actinopteri > Cypriniformes > Gobionidae > Paracanthobrama > Paracanthobrama guichenoti. Next base: position 32,185,206 of record CM031948.1, read on the forward strand.
TTTCTGTGAACCCTTGGCGCATACAGTAACAGCACCTGTGCATTAATATAGGTCATCTTTAGAGTAATAATAAAACTGGCTTTGAAAAGGTTGGGCTCATGTATAACTGTGTTTATGCTTTGATCAGTCACATACTGCATATACACTACCTTCCCTGAAATATTATTAAAATACATTTAAAATAGCGCAGTCCTTCAGAAATCCTTCCAATTTGCTGATTTGTTGATATGGAAGCTTTTTTTAATGGAAAAATCATGCATTATTTACTGAATCTTGAGTTCAAAAGAACAGCATTTATTTGAAATAGAAATAACAGAGGTCACTGTTTTGTGAGATAAATGAAAGTTTTATGTATTGAGATGTTTGGGTTGGAGCATCATTGAACATCTTTGCGAGCTCTGATGAAAGGTGTGCTTATTCTCAGCTATAAATGTATTTTATTGGGCTATATATATCGTTGAGTGCGAGTAATCTAAAGAGAGCTGGCGAGAGCCTTAAATCGTTTTATAATTGTCATTTCGCTGGAGGAGCTGGTATCTGAATGTATGAGGAAGCCCATGGTTTCACACTGCAGGTTTTAGCAGAAACCGTGTTACAATGACAGTAACTGTTACCAGCACCAGACGGGGTGTTTAAAACACTGGAGATACTGGAGTAACCGTCCTGAAGGTGTCATGTATCCCGCATTTCTTCTGTTCAGTTACCAAGTGTGTGAAGATTCAGCTTTATTTGATCAAACCTTTTAAGATCCATTAGCCTGAGCTTCCTCCCTTCTGAGCCGCACAAAGACATTTTTTTGTTTTGTTTTAATATATTTCTGTTTTCCTTCATGACAATTTCAGTTGTTGTTTTATTTTAAGTGTGATTTAATGATTTAGGTGTGTGTGTGATCTCAAACATCATGTGAAATAAGGCTCTACTGGCCTGATTTATATCTGCTGACGTCAGTCAATCATTACATGTGCAGGTTTCAGATCCATCACTGAAAACTGACATTTTGGGCTAAAATGGTGGCTGAGAACTCATTTTATGGCTGATATAACTGATACGATGCCGAAATCAGAGTATAGTGTTATTAATTGGGAAAATTAAGGTCTAATATTATATGCTTCCAATATTTTCCTGATTGGAGTAGTTTGATACATTTAACCATTTAGACCAATTAAAACATTATTCCTAAAAGCTTTAATTTAATACAGATTTAAATGCTAATTATAACTTGTTATATCTTAATATGAATAAATTAAAATAATTTTTTCTTAAATGTCTTTAATTTTAATATTTTTTTATTTAATTTTATTATTCTTAGCATTCCCAGATATCATTATATGATCTATTTTATTTTTAATTGATTTGATTTATTTTATTTTAATAACTTTTTTTGTGGTTTGAATACATTTAAAAAAATAAAAAATAAAAAATAAATAAATAAATATATATATATATATATATATATATATATATATATATATATATATATATATATATATATATATATATATATATATATATATATATATATATATATATAATATAGAATATTTTATTTGTTTTGTATTCTACTTAGCATTCCCATATTTCATGATAATATAAAGATATAATTTTTATTGAATTTATTATTTATTTATTAATTTTTTTACTGAGCATTCCCAGATATCATTATATGATTCTCTGCTATTTTATTTAATTTTAATATATTTTTTGGTTAGGTTTTATTTTATCCCAGATATCATTATAATATATAGATTTATTTATTTATTTATTTATTTATTTATTTATATGTATTATTTTTTTAAACTGAGCATTCACAGATATCATTATACCATTCTTTGCTTAAATTAAAAAAAATATTTAATTGTTTCACCCTCTGTTTAGAATCATCCATGAAGACGGCTACTCAGAAGACGAGTGTAAGCAGTACAGAGCCGTGGTTTACAGCAACACCATCCAGTCCATAATGGCCATTATTAAAGCCATGAGCAACCTCAAGATAGACTACGGAGAGACCGCCCGAGTGGTAAGACCTCCTGCACACCTGCCAGAATGTCTGGGACGACTATGTAGGTCATGCTGGCATTGTGTGAATAATTCAGAGAGTTCTGCACACTGTTACAACTTCACAATGTTTTGCATACAATGTCAAATCCATGAGGCGGAGCAACCTATTTTGTGCACAGATGAATCATTCACAATAAGAGCAATTTAAAGTATTGCCATTGCAAATATACCATGATGATATGTTTGGAGCCACAGTGATTTTACTGTAAACCCTGCTCAAGGCACTCTGTAATTGTTCCATTGTGAAGTGTGCAGTCGTCTTCCTCAGCTCATCTCTCTCTCTGTGTGTGTGTGTGTGTAGGATGACGCACGGCAGCTGTTTGCTCTGTCTGCAGCAGCGGAGGAGCAGGGAATCTTAACTGATGACCTGGCCAATGTGATCCGCAGACTGTGGGCCGACAGCGGGGTGCAGGGCTGCTTCACCCGCTCCAGAGAGTATCAGCTCAACGACTCCGCTGCTTAGTGAGTGTCTGCACACACACAGTACTGTTCCTGCTTCACAGCTTCCTGTACGTTTGACACACTCATACACAGGCTCTATCTGGATATGAGTCAAATGAAGCCTATAATGAACATGTTTTGAGTATAGCATATGACAAACAAGGCATGGAAATGAATTGGTGTAAAGGTGTGCCCTAACTGCAGCATATACAAAATGCATATAGCTATGAAGGTAAAAGAGTAGCAAAACTCGAGAGCATGTAGATGTGAATTTGAGAACTTGCACAATACATATTCGTACTTGTACGTTATAACTTACTCTCACAGCTCCAATGTGAAAACCTGCAAAATAAAAATCTGAAGTTGAATGTTGAGATTTGCACTCGCAGAAAATACCACAAACCTGTATTCTGAATTTGAAGCTGTGGACAAGTAGTCACAAATGTGTAAAATGCCATTCACAGAAATACAGTGACAGACAAAAACACGTAGTGCATATTTGCACTTATTCTTTCATTCACATTCGCAGTACAACCTAAGGCACTTGCAACTTCTCAAATGTCACACTACAATTTCAGATTTTCATGCCTTGACTTTTGCTAATACTTTCACGATATAATGGGTGGATAACTAACTTGTGCACTTGCAAACTCAGTGGCGGTGAGAGAGAAAGGCGGGGGGGTGCAAAGGAGTCGTTTTATTAGCTGGCGCCTAGCCAATGAAATGGGATTTCTTTTGTACGCGATGATGTCACGACACACGCGACCTCTGGGATGTTCTAAAACGCTAACGTGGCTAACATTTTTATAATAAATGTCATATTGATCTGTGCCCTTCCTACCTGTTAGACATGTACAGAAATAAAGGTGTCTCACACTTTACTGTCATAACTGCATAAATAATAAACCTATGTTACCTTTGTTCTTTGATTAACATTTAATGATAGAATCACAACAACTGACATTATTTAACTCATTTAAGATACTCTTATGAGAATACTTGACAAAACAGACATTTTGGCATAATTCTGTGTTTTCTAGTGCATTTGTGCACGAAAGAGAACTCGATACTGGTGCACGTCTGAGCATTGTGTGTGTGTCATAGTCAGGACATTCACAGACAGCTCGTTCTCTTCTGTCTTTCTGAGCGTCGTGTGTGTGTGTGTGTGTGTGTGTGTCATAGTCAGGACATTCACAGACAGCGCGTTCTCTTCTGTCTTTCTGAGCGTCGTGTGTGTGTGTCATAGTCAGGACATTCACAGACAGCTCGTTCTCTTCTGTCTTGTCGCTCTTGAATGGTTTAAAAGCATTTGCGTGAATAAGCGTGAGATCATATAATGTACCGCTAGCCAAAGGATAGAAAAACGGATGCTGCTTTAATTGCGTTAAATATTTTTAATGCGTTAAACTGAAAAAATGTATTGCGTGCATTAACGCACTAATATAATATAACATAATCCTGTGATCAAAGCTGAATTTTCAGCATCATTACTCCAGTTTTCAGTGTCACATGATCCTTCAGAAATCATTCTGATATGAGGATTTGTTGCGCAAGATGTTCTTACTATAATCAATGTAGAAAACAGTTGTGCTGCTTCATATTTTTATGAAAACTTGCTGAATAAAAGTATTCATTTCTTAAAAAAAAAAAAAAACTCACCCCAAATTTTTGAATGGTTGTGTATATTGTGAGTTTAGACATTGTGGGTTGTGCATGTAAATGCACTCATTGGTGTCTTTTTATTATATTGTTGCTGGTTTATGAAAGCATTAATCCACCTGAGGCTGTGTTACAGTCGTTTGGCAACGGTTAAATCCTCCCACTTCATGCCCAACACCTCTTACCCTCTGTAAATCACTGCTGCGCACGGCCTCGAGTGGCTTGTTGTTTAATTACATTTCATCCATGTACTTCAGAGCTGCATAAACAAACACTTGAAACAGAATTGTACAAGGTGTGGCAGCTGAATACTAAATTACATATCTCTCCCAAGACAGAATGTGACTTTAGCTGTGTTTTAACACACACACACACACACACACACACACACACACACACACACACACACACACACACACACACACACACACACACACACACACACACACACACACACACACACAGAGATGCATGATGGGAGCCAGGTTCAAGCAGGGAACTCAATGCCAAGTCCATCTGTTGTTGTTAGCAGAAACGTCTCCTGCCTTTAATGAGGTCATGATGCTGACACATTCAGACCTTCATTGACCACACACACACACTCATGTTGTGTTTCCATGTTTTATGGGGACATTCCATAGGTGTAATAGTTTTTATACTGTACAAACTGTATTTTCTATCCCCCTACACTGCCCCTACCCCTAAACCTACCGATCTCACACTCACACTCACACACACACACTCACACACACACACACACACACACACACACACACACACACACACACACACACACACACACACACACACACACACACACACACACACACACACACACACACACACACACACACACACACACACACACACACACACACACACACAGGTTTTCCTCATGGGGACCAAAAATGTCCTCACAAGGATAGAAATACCAGACGTTTGTGACCTTGTGAGGACATTTTACCCCACACATGCGTGTTTTCTGATGTATTGTGCTTTCCTATAATTACGTTTTGACAAATTTGGCTGAATTTGGTTCTTACGATCTTAACTTGATTTTTAGACATTTGCTAAAATGCTGGAAAGCAGTTTGTATACAAGTATAAATTGTAGGGGTGTGACGAGACACTTAGCTCACAAGTCGAGACGAAACATGAGATTGGGTTTACGAGAACAAGACAAGAATTTTACACTGTATTTTAAGAAATCCTCAATGATGAAATGCATGACTAGAAAAATTGTTTGCAGGTGCATTTGAAATGTTGTAACTCATCTTGTAATAAATGTCATTTCAGTTCTACTTTGAGTATGAATTATCATATGCAGTAAAAGACAGCAATACTCGGTTATGCCACAAACTCAACCGACTGGCTTCTCTCCTGTATAATTGTCTCTTCAGACCTTAGAACTGCACGACCTCCTTTTGACCTCCTAACTGAACTCCTTTCCACAAATTGATCATAGAAATAAAAATAACACTGTTTTCTCTTAGTCTTAAGTGCAAACAATAAGTGGCACACAATAATAGAGACCACTTTTTTTTTTTAAAGCATGACAGAGCATATACAGATAACATATATACAGAGCTAAGAGATGGTTAACTACACAGCCCAGCCTAAGATAGCGTTCATATTGGGAGATATTCGCATGCATCAGGGAGATGATTTCAAAATGCGGGGTATTGAAATTGCGTTTTAAAATGCACGCTCGAGTTTACTTTTGCTTTCAATTTTGCAATTGTGCGTACTCTGTGAATGGGGAACGGAGGTGCTGAACGCGTGGAGGGCGTAATGTAAACGCAGCGGTGGCATAGGCTATCCCAACTTCACCGTCACACTCTGTCATGGCAATATGGCACAAGACCGCTTTTCACCTCGACGAGAAATCGTCACATTTTAATCTTGTGAGATCTCGTCACACCCCTAATAAATTGTATATAAATATAAATGCATTGTGCCTGAAAAAATTCAATGATATACTGGTATTAATAATATTTTATAAAAAATTAAAATATCTAAAATTAGTATTTTTTTTTTTTTTTAAGTATTTGGTACATTTTTATTCCAGGTCAGGTTGTTGTTTTTTTTCCTACTGTTCCGACACATTTTTCTTTTTATATATGAAATTTTAGACCGTGTATATTGAAGTGTTTTCATTTCAGGTAAAATGTGGTTTAATGTGTTTTCCCTAAAATGGACTGATTAAACGCATGTATGTTTGAGGTTGTATGCATGGTTACCAGGTAAACAAAAAATCTCACATTTGAATTCGGTATGGGGAACACACATTCACTATTAACTATGACTTTTGCCTCAAACTCCTAATTTACTGCTTAATAGTTAGTAAGATACAGAGGTACCTCTGGTAAGGTTGGTGTATGCTAATAAGCAACTAGTTAATAGTGAGAACTGAACCCTAAAATAAAGTGATACCAAATTCAGTTTAACATTTGAAATGTTTAAGAACTCTGCAATTGTTGGATAGTTAATAGCCATAGTATTAAGTATCCTTAACCAAGATCAGAAGTAACATTTTAAGACCTGCTTTTAGCTCAGTGAATTTGCTGTAAGAGAATGAATCCTCACATTCCCCTCATCTCCGACTCCTGCAGTACTGAACGCAGATGGAGGCTGTGACGATCCTCAGGCCATGCATCTGAAAGCCCTGCTTCTCTCTGCCCATCATATGATCCTCTTCCTGAAACCTTCTGAAGTGCCGCCCATTTAAACCAGAGCTGGGGATGGGGGATGGCGTTCTAGGAAATAAACTCTCAAAGCATAAAATGTGAATTAACAAGTGGAGCTAAAGGAAGAGACTGGGTCATTTCGGTTCATCTCACAATAGATATGTTCTGTTTTTGATTTTGATTATAAATGACTCCGAGCTAAACGATTACATTTTGCGATTCGCATAATGCGATTCTTGAATATTTATTCATTGTATTCACAGAGACGCGTGAAGTATTTTATAGTAGATGCATACCTCAAGAAATAATCATTTTGCTTATTTAATAGAATTAATGTGCTGTCTATGTTGTCATTGCAATATATGTTGACCCAAAGTGGTATGTGGCCAAATGCACTGGAACCTCTTCTTTTCAAAGTTCAACATATATTGCAATGACAGCACATAATAAAAATTAAATTGATTTAAAAAAAACAAACAAAAAAACATATCCATTAAATGGACTTCCTTGAAAATAAATTCCAGCACAGAGCAACAACAACCATCATGAAATAATCCTACACACAATAGATCATGCTTTATAATGAAAGATGTTAGAGTACTACATATGGGAATTTATCGGTTTAATAAAATACACTATATTGGCAAAAGTTTTGGGACGCCTGCCTTTACATGCACATGAACTTTAATGCCATCCCATTCTTAATCCGTAGGGTTTAATATGGAGTTGGCCCACCCTTTGCAGCTATAACAGCTTCAGCTCTTCTGGGAAGGCTTTCCACAAGGTTTAGGAGTGTGTTTATGGGAATTTTTGACCATTCTTCTAGAAGTGCATTTGTGAGGTCAGGCACTGATGTTGGACGAGAAGGCCTGGTTCGCAGTCTCCGCTCTAATTCATCCCAAAGGTGTTCTATCGGGATGAGGTCAGGACTGAGGCAGGAGGTGCAGTCAAGTTCCTCCACCAAACTCACTCCTCCATGTCTTTATGGACCGACGCTTTGTGCACTGGAGCGCAGTCATGTTCGGACAGGAAGGGGTCATCCCCAAACTGATCCCACAAAGTTGCGAGCATGAAATTGTCCAAAATGTCTTGGTATGCGGAAGCATTAAGTGTTCCTTTCACTGGAACTAAGGGGCCAAGCCCAACCCCAGAAAAACAACCCCACCCCATAATCCCCCCTCCACCAAACTTTACACTTGGCACAATGCAGTCAGGCAAGTCCCGTTCTCCTGGCAACCGCCAAACCCAGACTCGTCCATGGGATTGGCAGACAGAGAAGCGTGATTGGTCACTCCAGAGAACACGTCTCCACTGCTCTAGAGTCCAGTGGCGGTGTGCTTTACACCACTGCATCCCACGCTTTGCATTGCACTTGGTGATGTAAGGCTTGGATGAGCTGCTCGGCCATGGAAACCCATTCCATGAAGCTCTCTACACACTGTTCTTGAGCTCACCTGAAGGCCACAGAAGTTTGGAGGTCTGGAGCTATTGACTCTGCAGAAAGTTGGCGACTTCTGCACACTGTGTTCCCAATTGCTTCCACTTTGTTATAATCCCATTAACAGTTGAGCGTGGAATATTTAGTAGTGAGGAAATTTCATGAATGGCCTTATTGCACAGGTGGCAACCAATCACGGTACCACGCTTGAGTTCACTGAGCTCCTGAGAGCGACCCATTCTTTCACAAATGTGTGTGGAAGCGTCTGCATGCCTAGTGCTTGATTTATACACCTGTGGCCATGAAGGGATTGAACACCTGAATTCAGTGATTTGGAGGGGGTCCTAATACGATAAATGAATAAGAGGAGATCTGGAGCAGAAATGTGTTTTTGAAATCATCCTGAGAGCTCATTGTCGCTGTTGACAATGGCGGTGGCTCGTGCTCAGATGCGTGCTTCAGTCCCATTGAGAGTTTCTCTAGGTAATCACAAAATATAATGCACACAAACATCTCTCTGCTCTTTATATGCAATCATTGATGAACACATTTGGTTTTAATAAGGAGAAGAAAAACCTATCCGATGGCAGATTCGAACCCAGAGGCTCTGACATGCTTAACAAAAGTTCTACCACATGACCATTAGTACGCACTTCTACAGCGGATCTGTGTTACGTAATCACGGTCTTGAAGAATTTGTACTATATAATGATTTTGATGTATACGGACAGAGGTGTAGAGTGTACCTGAAAACCGATCACCGAAAACAGATTCCTTACAGCGAAAATGACTCCATTACAAGCTACAAGTCACCAATTCCAATACAACTTGAGTAAAAGTCTTAAAGTGTCTTATTTGAACAGTACTTAAGTATTTTACTCACACTAAATATAGGCTCAGCGATGCACTAGTCCTCCACAACCTGAGACATTTGATTTGCAAGATGAGAAATCAAAATAAAGCTGAACACCTCAATATTGCAATAAATCAAGGTCGACACAAACGCCTCTTAAACGTCTACAAACTCTCAAGTCAGATGGCGATATCGCTTCTTTATAGCAGAAACAAACTGCTGCAGAAAAAGTTAGGTGCCATGCAAAATGTAATGTGTAATTACATTCACAATTGCATCAAGACCTGCAGTGTCAATGCGGCCTAATGTATGCCACACTCACACCAGACACTCATCAGACAGATCTAACATATAAACCCTTATAATCGGATGAATACAGGTAAGACAAAAACATGCTTTGAGGGAAGGATTGATATATTGACTCGTTATTTACATTTTGTTAATTTTGATTTTGGGGTGAATTATGACTTTGTAATATTCACCCATACAAGGAGAAAAAGGTTGAATTTCAACTGTTTAAAGTGTCAAAAACATATCATAGGTGAAATTAGCTGTTATGAAAGTGAAATTGTATATATTCTGCTGATCACATGCTGTGAAAGTATGACCTAATTTTTCAGCCCGAATCATTATGTATGAAAGGTCAGTGTCAGTCGAGGTTGCCATAGAAATGCTCGCACAGGCCTGTAGCCCGTCCAACAGCGACGGCTCAGTGAGCTAATATGACTATTTATGGCTTCCAGTCAAAGTCTACTTCACACACGAGCAGCTGTGGTGTTGTGGAAACCTCTGTAGATTGGACTGGATTCAGACTTCACTCTGATCGGCATGTGCACTGTACACAGTAGGCAGGTTTACTGTATGTGTGAAATATAGCCAAAGTGTGCAGAATGCAACCAGAGTACACTGCGTTCAGTACTGTATCCCACAATGCAATGTGCTCGACTTGTGTGTTGAATGAATCCGAAGCAATATCAAAAATGGTTTACTACCGTATATCCTGTAAACTGACTTTGCATGTATGCGTTTTATCTATATCAGTTCATTTTAGGGCATACATACAACAATATAATACAATATATAACATTTTATGCTGAATATTGTTATATTTGTTTACATAATATGTGTGTACTGTGTATAATTATTATGCATATGTAAATACACATGCATGTATAGATTTAAGAAATATATTGCATAATAATTATACACAGTACACACATATATTATGTAAACACAAACTTCTATTTTGGATGATTAATTTTTCCCTAGTACTAATTTTTTTTAAATGTAAGCATTGAGTCTCAAACACTGTGTCAAGTAAATGTTGATTCCAGAGGGGTTTTGCTGACTTAAAATATTGTGAAGCCCTGTAGTAAGCAATACCCTAGTGTTCAGTTGCAAACAGCCCATTGTAAACACACCTTATCAGGCACTAATGCAGGTGTCGAATCTCCAAAACGAGTGTAGAACCGCCGAATACAAACTCATGACTGTGGACATGTGGCACTCAGCAGGTCACAGAGAATGAAGCCTTGTCCAATGCTTTGCGTGTATCAGTGATTAAATTTAATGACAGTTAGTCATCTGAGCTATGATGTGAATGACCTAATTGCGTGTGTGTGTGTGTGTTTTTGTGTGTAGTTATCTGAACGATCTGGATAGGATAGGACGGGCAGACTACATTCCCACCCAGCAGGACGTCCTGAGGACCAGAGTGAAGACCACTGGGATCGTGGAGACACACTTCACTTTTAAAGATCTGCACTTCAAGTGAGAAACATTGAATGTGTCTGTAAGCATGTACACAAATCAATGAGCTATAAGTAACACACACCAATGCTATAGCTGCCGATCAGGCATAACATTATGACCTAATATTGTGTTGGTCCTCCTTTTGCTGCCAAAACAGCCCTGACCCCTGAAGCTGTGCTGTGGTATCTGGCACCAAGATGTTAGCAGCAGATACTTTAAGTCCTGTAAGTTGTGAGGACTTAAGTTGCCATAAGTTGCCTCCATAGGTTGGACTTGTTTGTTCAGCACATCCCACAGATGCTCGTTTGGATTGAGATCTGGGGAATTTGGAGGCCAAGTGAACACCTCAAACTCATTGTTGAGCTCCTCAAACCATTCCTGAAGCATTTGTGCTTTGTGTCAGGAGCATTATCCTGCTGGAAGAGCCACAGCCACCAGGGAATACCGTTTCCATGAAAGGCTGTACATGGTCTGCAACAATGCTTAGGTAGGTGGTACGTGTCAAAGTAACATCCACATGGATGGCAGGACCCAAGGTTTCCCAGCAGAACATTGCCCAAAGCATCACACTGCCTCCGCCGGCTTGCCTTCTTCCCATAGTGCATCCTGGTGCCATGTGTTCCCCAGGTAAGAGACGCACACGCACCCGGCCAGCCACGTGATGTAAAAGAACACGTGATTCCTCAGACCAGGCCACCTTCTTCCATTGCTCCGTGGTCCAGTTCTGATGCTCACGTGCCACTGTCGGTACTTTTCGGCGGTGGACAGGGGTCAGCATGGGCACCCTGACTGGTCTGCGGCTATGCCGCCCCATACACAACAAACTGAGATGCTCTGTGTATTCTGACACCTTTCTATCAGAACCAGCATTAACTTCTTGAGCAGTTTGAGCTCCAGTAGCTCGTCTGTTTGATTGGACCACACGGGCCAGCCTTCGCTCCCCACGTGCATCAATGAGCCTTGGCCGCCCATGACCCTGTGTCCGGTTCACCACTGTTCCTTCCTTGGAGCACTTTTGATAGATCCTGACCACTGCAGACCGGGAACACCCCACAAGAGCTGCAGTTTTGGAGATGCTCTGACCCAGTCGTCTAGCCATCACAATTTGGTCCTTGTCAAACTCGCTCAAATCCATACGCTTGCCCATTTTTTTACTACTAACACATCAACTTTGAGGACAAAATGTTCACTTGCTGCCTAGTATATCCCACCCACTAACAGGAGCCGTGATGAAGAGATCATCAGTGTTACTCACTTCACCTGTCAGTGGTCATAATGATATGCCTGATCGGTATGTGTGTGTGTATTTGTTCCGAAATAGCTTGAAACGGTATTTATTTATAAAACAAAATCAATATTACATGGGCAAAAAAAAAAAATCAGTGGGAAAGAGTTGTAGAGGGAAAGGATAAGTAGTTTATTATAGAGCTAGTAGCGATAGTCTTTTCTTCCCTATTGTGGCGTATATCCAAGTGAAAGGAGAGAAAATGCAGGGCGGGGCTTGATTTGGTCCATGTGGAATTGATTGGATGGTTGTGGTTTGCTATTGGTGGATCTCATGTGAGTGACAGGTTGCCCCGCCCTCGTCATCAGAGAAGTCGCTGCAAGCAGTTAATTCATAACTGTAATTTAATTACTTTCCCTCTAAAAAGTACAGTAAGGGATTACTTTTAATTAGTTACTTCTGATGTAATTGCATGAATTACTGTATAGACTAGAACAACTCTATACAACACAATATTACATTTAACATCAAAATTGAATGTCTAATGTTAAAAGTTATGTTTTAATCTTCTTTAACCTTCTAACCTTTAAATGCTTTGGTCAGTTCAAGAATATTTTATGCAATTTTAATTATTTGAAAGAATTAAGAGCAGTTTCGTGTCTATCCTTGTATTGTTCAACTGGTTGAGGTTGATATTGGATTTGGAAAGTAATAAGTAATGCAATACTTTTAAAGAGAGTAATTAGTGCAGTAATCTAATTACACGGTTGAAGATGTCATTATTAGATAGTAATTATCTTTTTAGAGTGACTTACCCAACACTGGCTGCAAGAGGGAGGGGAAATCATGGTACATGAAAAAATAATGATGTGCACGGATGAATCATTTATCATAAATGCTCCAATATTCCATAAAAAAACAGGATTGATGCAGGAAGTGGTTTCTCATTATCATCTGCTTGTGTTTGTTGTTCTGAGACCCTCATGAAATCTTAATGCTCATGGAGGGAGAAGTGACGCCTTCACCTGTTTCTGCTGCATCTCTGACATAAAATATTCTCCCTCTGTCTCTTCAGGATGTTTGATGTGGGAGGTCAGAGGTCGGAGAGGAAGAAATGGATCCATTGCTTTGAGGGAGTAACAGCCATAATCTTCTGTGTGGCTCTGAGCGCTTATGACCTGGTGCTCGCGGAGGACGAGGAGATGGTGAGTTTCACAGATGGCCCATTTGCTAGGAAAGTCTCTTTAAAAATCCTTCTCCTATAGTCAGAACCACTGGAAGCGTCATGGGGAAAAATGTGAATTATACAAACAACAAACTTTGTGGATCTGTCACTGTGATTAAACCCTAGAAAATAAACAAGCATTTTCACATTTTATGTACGGAGTGTCTGTTTACACCAAGTGCAAATAGCGAGCCTTGTTGGCAAGTGCTATTCACGCTAGCTCCTCCTAACAATGCCTGGTTGGGAAAAACAAGAGTAAAAAATAACAGCTGTATGTCAACGTCTTCAGTGGCAGATCTAGGTTTTGACGCGAGGTTCGAATCCGCCTTTCGCCGAGCTCGCTCTTCTCCCTTTTCCCATCACATATCGCTTCGGAAAAGCTTTACATTCTATAAAAATGAAGAAAATGTTCTACAAGTGGAAATAAAGTGCCTAACGAAATGTTTAATAATAATAAAAGCAATTATTGTGTAGGGAGGGCTTTTATTGTCCCATTAAGGCGGCATCCATTTAATAATTTTAATAAATATAATCATTTACACTGTTATTATTGCATCCTTTTAATGTACAACAATACTGAGGTGCAAACAGTGTGTATCTGTCAAAATAAAGTATAAATGGCATGCAATTACTATTTACACATTGCATTGAACTGCTACTTTTACATGGTGTAAATAGAATATATCACTATTTTCACTTAGTAAATATCATCTACAGCTGTTTCACTTAGTGTAAATATCATACAGTACTGAGCAAAAGTCTTAGGCACGTTGGTATTTTCACACGGAACATGTTTTTAAGCCACTGTAGTGTGTCAGTCGGAAATATCAGTTTACATTTCCAAACATTCATTTTGCAATTAATTGTAATAATCAGTGAGTTTTTTTTTTTTTTTATGCACAAGAAGTCTGCCATCGAGTCTGTCTGTGATCTGATCTCCCCATTATCGAGTCTGTCTGTGATCACATGAAGAAACTGAGACGGACTCAATCCAGAAGAACTGAGGCAGCGTCTCCCAGACACTTGAGGAAACCTTCTGCAGAACTGTCTGAGTCAGAATGCTGTCAAAAATAATAACATAAATAGCTTTTATTTATGAATTAACTTCTATGAACTAAATCAAATGGATATTTGGGGTGAGCACCCTTTGCGTTTAAAGCGGCGTGTGTCCCCTCATCTATTCCTACAGCTGTTCCTGTAGTTCTGCAGAAGGTTTCCTCAAGTGTCTGGGAGACGTTGCCACAGTTCTTCTGGATTTAGTCCATCTCAGTTTTTTCTGTTTCTTCATGTAATCACAGACAGACTCGATGAAGATGTGGAGCAGAGAGACTATTGACTCTTTATTTTTAGTGTGTAAAAATACTAGCGAGCCTAAGACTTTTGCACAGTACTGTATGTTATTTTCATTAAGTGTTATTTTGACGGCGCAAATAGCCGCTGTCTTTTATACATCGGGATCGGTAAGGTTTTTAATGTTTTTAAAGTCGTCTCTTCTGCTCACCAAGGCTGCATTTATATGATGAAAAATACAGTAAAACCAGTAATATTGTGAAATATTCCAATTTAAAATAACTGTTTACTATTTAAATATTTTAAAATGTAATTTATTCCTGTGATCAAAGCAACAGTCTTTCAGGATTCTTTGATGAACAGAAAGTTCAAAAGATTCATTTGAAATAATAGAATGTTTTGTAACATTAAAATATCTTTACTGTCACATTTGATCAATTTAATGCAATTTAATGCAAGTATTGATATAATTAATTTCTTAAAAAAAAACAAAAACAAACATTCTTACTGTCCCAAACTTTTGAACAGTAGAGTATAATGTTACAAAAGCAGATGAATGCTGTGCGTTTGAACTCTATATTCATCATAGAACATTTGATTATCAATGAACGTTTTCAACGTTGATAATAATTAATGTTTGTTGAGCATCAAATCAGGGTCATGTGACACTGAAGACTGGAGTGATGATGATGAATTCAGCTTTGATCACAGGAATAAATTACATATTCAAATAGTAAACAGTTATTTTAAATTGTAATAATATTTCACAATATTACAGTTTTTACTGTATTTTTAATAAAATAAATGCAGCCTTGGTGAGTATAAGAGTTCTTTTAAAAACATAAATCTTACCGATCCCAAACTTGCTTGTTACTGTTATTATTATTTTCTTTTTCATTATTTTAAGGTTAGGCAAAAAAAATATCAAAAGCATAAATAAAAATTGCACTGGACATTTGGCTAAAGTCACAGAAAATGAGTATTTCTGACAAATTACGTCATATTTTATGCAATTTAAATGAAGAGAATTTTTTATTTGATAAATTGTTACTAATGTTTATTTTTCTTAAAATGGTAAATAGCTATTTTAGGTAACTTGTTAGAATTAGGCTTTTAAAATTTCACATTTATTTTCTGTGCTTTTTTGGAAGAAATGTAGATTTTTTTTTTTTTTTTTTTTTTTTTTTTTAGGCTGATGTTTTTGGGTAATTCTAAACTAATTTATTATCAACACCCTTAAAGATCCTCGTCAAACTAGAAGACTGGGCAAACGTGAGCTGACAGCACCCTCTGGTGTTGATTTACTGCCTTCTCAAGAGCCACACTCCTCTTTTTCAGAACCGCATGCATGAGAGCATGAAACTGTTCGACTCCATCTGTAACAACAAGTGGTTCACCGAGACCTCCATCATCCTCTTCCTCAACAAGAAGGATCTGTTTGAGGAGAAGATCACACGCAGCCCTCTCACCATCTGCTTTCCTGAATATTCAGGTCTTTTTTTTTTAAACCGAGATCAGTCAGTATTGCTTTCTGTGATAATCAACATTATCCCACAAATGAGGCTTGAACTGAACCCAGAACTTCAGTTTGGCTTCATTTGGCACGAGGCTATTTTTAAGCAACTAAAACTAAATGTTATAAGACGGACAAGTACATTTTCTGTATCGTTTTCATACAGGAGCCAATAAATATGACGAGGCTGCCAGTTACATCCAGACCAAGTTTGAGGACCTCAACAAGAAAAAGGACACAAAGGAGATTTACACCCACTTTACCTGTGCTACTGACACTAAGAACGTGCAGTTTGTGTTTGACGCCGTCACTGACGTCATCATCAAAAACAACCTGAAGGACTGCGGCCTCTTTTAATGACGGCGGCCAAGAGAAGGACGAGGTTAACACACACACACACACACACACACACACACACACACATTCTTGAATATGTGGTTTACGGGGACTCTCCATAGGCATAATTGTTTTTATACTGTACAAACTGTATATTTTATCCCCTTACACTAACCCTAAACCTACCCATCACAAAACTTTTGGCATTTTTTTGAATTTCAATAAAACACACTTTAGAACGTTTTAAAGGTGCACTATGTAACTTTCCCATCCGCTAGAGGTCGCCTATTCAAAACAAAGGTGTAGTTTGATGACGCTACGCTTGAGCGCAGGATCTCGGGACATGTGGTCTTCCCCTCACAGCCGGTGGGAAAGACTCGGGATAGGACTCGGGCAGAAATCATGTTCATGGATGTGATTATTAACGTTACTGTAGTGTGAAGCGGAGCAGGGCCGAGTGTTGTGGAGCTGAGCGAGGCCACTGGAGCGATTGTTAATGAGATGAACGCGACACACGCCTCGCGAGAAGCGGGACTTTTATTATGCCACACGGTGCCATTTCCTCTTTCCCGGTCATGAGTATGAGGTAACGCAGCTCTGTTGATCATATTAGACACATCTGAGTGTTGAGAATGATGTGATGACGTTACTCTGTGCGTTCGCTCGCGGCTGCTATGACTCTTGTTCACACCGCAGTGAGAGTAAAGCGCTTCTGCAGAATAACACCGCAAACCGAACGCGGATATGATGTCATCGACAGGCCACGCCCTCACACGTCCCGGTTCATTGGGTAAAATAGCAACTTTCTCACCATTTACAAATAGTTGGAAACATTTGGGATATTGTAAGTACTCAACTGAACTAAATATATAACACTGGCCTAGTGGATATTTTACTGAAAAAATGTTACATAGTGCACCTTTAAGCCATGTTTACATTGTAATACCCATGTCATTATGCACATTTGTATCCTCATAAACCACATATACCTGTACACACACACTAACCATTCATGCTCATGAACAGACCAGTGTATGCATGAGCATTGTTGCTCATAAAGCATGTGAATTGCTTCAAAATATTTGTACCTTCAAAAGTTGGGGTTTGGTAAGATTTTTTTTTTAAAAATGTTTTTGAAAGAAGTCCGACCAAGGCTGCATTTATCTGATAAAAAAAATACAGTAAAAACTGTGATTTCTTCACGTCCGTGTCAGTCTCCTGTGCTGTTGATGTTGTAAATAATGTAGCGCGCTCGATCTACGGCAGCCGACGCCGTTCACGCGCACCGACGCATGCGCGTGATGCAGACGCAGGAGCTAGCCGTCGTTCTGCCGTAGCGCTGCACTGTATTTACAGCGTAAACAGACGTGAAGAAATTGTTGAATAAAGTCATTATTTGTGTTTGTGTTAAGTATTCTCGTGGCTTCATAACATTAAGGTCGAGCCACTGGAGTCACATGACTATTTTAACAATGTCTTTACTTCCTTTCTGGACCGTGAAAGTGTTTAGAGAGAAGTCAGAGAGCGCTCGGATTTCATCAGACATGTCTTCATTTGTGTTTCGAGGATGAACGAAGGACTTACGGGTTTATGATTAAAAGGGATTTAAGGGAATAATTAAATAAGAATGATCAAATAATTTCTACGTCTAATTGTAGTTATGAGGTAATCAATTCAAACTATTTGAAAATATTTTATAATGTACACATTAAGGTTCGTTTGGTCCGGACCAAAAAAAAAAAAGTGTCCTGGTCTGCTTAGCGTTCACATTGTCATTTTAACACCGACCCTAAAGGCATAGGGATACGCTCACAACCTGATTGGTCGGCTTTTATGACGTATATTTTGCAACAGAACTTACCGAACATCCAAATCAATGCTGTGTTCAGGGATAAACTGGCTCGTAGTGTGTGTGCGTAGATACATATGATGGTATTCTGAGGAGCTGAGAACTCGTGAAGAGCTTATAAAATGTGTAAAGGAGTCAAAACAGCGTCAGGAATCCCTCCGTCTCACACACACACACACACACACACACACACACACACACACACACACACACACACACAGATCTGCTGCGAGGAGACCCGGTTCTTACGCCTGACCCGAACTGTGATGAGCAACATCACGACTATGATGAGAAAACCCAGATGTGCTTGAGCATTCTGCCCTTCATAGGGTCTCCTCTTCTGACATCATGTCCTGTCTTTGGGCCGTGTTGCGTTCATATTTCAGTCTAACCGCACCGGAGTTTGTTTAGAAGCGTAGCGAGACCCATCTGTTCAGCGACTTTATTCAAATGAACCGCACTAACAATCGCACCAGGGTTCGGTTTAATCCAACCAAACATGCCGACACCCCCACGCAAACGTTTCTCGTCTCATCGTGTTCATAGTATGGGGGAAAAAAACCTATGGAAGTCGATGGTTGCCAACATTCTTCCAAATAATCTGCTTTTGTGCTCTGCAGAAACTCATCAGGTTTGGAACAACATGAGGATGAGCAAATGAAGATAGTTTGGGTGAACTATCCCTGCTGTCAAGACGGCCATTTTGACACACAAGTGTGTGTATTTGCCACAGAACTCAATTCGGATCACACTTTGTCTGAGAGGCAGCTAAAATGAGCACCGAATTCAGTTCTTGCACAATTTATTGCTCTTTTAATAACTTGCACACATTCCACTCTTTATTATTTTTTCCGGCAGTAACTTTAAGCGGTCCTGCGTGGCGTGGATACATTCACATACTGCCATAATAACGAAATCTCTATCACTCCAGTCTTCAGTGTCACATGATCCTTCAGAAATCAAGACACATTTATGATTATCAATGTTGAAAACTGCTGTGCTGCTTCATATTTTTGTGCAAACCATACATTTTGGTCAGGATTCTTTGATTTAAATAGAACAGAATTTATTTGAAATGGAATCTTTTCTGTCACTTTTGATCAGTTTAATGCATCCTCGGCCTCGCTGAATGAATTTCTTTCATACTGACCCCAAACTTTTTGAACGAGCGTATTTCTCAATCACCGTCGTTGCATTAGATGATAAAATATCAAACTAAATTTCATTTATTTTAAAGATGGCACAAAGCATTTAACCTGGAGTAAGTACACACTATCTACTTAAAAATATTGTGTAATTTTGTTACCATCGTTTTTTTACAATTCATTTTTTTTGTGGAATCTACCTGAATAAATTAAGTAAAATTTCCTAAATGATTTAGTCAATAGCACATGATGAATTGAATATTATTGGTGAAATGTGCTTTTTTAATTTAAGTTGATTTTAAAACAAAACAAAAAGAGAGTATGGAAATGACCTGTTTATATGTGGCTGAGTTATGTACAGTTAACAGACACAGCACAAGCAGAAACAAACCTGTTACTGGACTAGCATTAGCAAAATGATTGCTCACCGATCAAAGCAACATGCTGTCTTACACAGGAACATGCAGTTATTCACATCACGCTCCGCTCTTCTGACCAATGGTAACGGTCAAAACGTCAACATAACAGAAACTCTTTCAAACATTATCACTCAAAAACACATAACACTTCGACGTTAACTCATCTGCAGCCATATCTGCATGCTGGGAACTAACAATGGCGTCTCTAAATAAAACTGCATAATCAAATAATTGGGTAACCTTATTTTCCTTAATCGGTTCAAGCCGAGCCTCAAAATGACTTGCATTTCCTAAAAAAAAAAAAAAATCATTAGTGAAATGTTCTCAGTATTTTCTATACACCATTTGAACCACAGTTTTATTAAGAAAATATGCACACTATTTTTAATTATCACCTTATTTTTATTTTTTTCGTGGAGATTACAAGAGCCATGATTAATTTTCCAGTGCTGTTCCTAACCTTGTTCGTGTTGTGCTTGTTCCTCAGGAAAGTGTGAGCGGTTTGATGGAGCGGGTCAGCCGGGTACACGCCACATGCTAGACTGCCTTCAGCTCGACCTGTAACGATAGTTTTTTCTGTTTGTTTTTGTGATAACCCGAAAAAGACTCGTGAACCAGGAAAAGAGAAACTTCACAGAATTCCAGCACACCATCCTTTTTTTCCTGAACCTTGAATTTTAAATTGGTTCTCAGTGTAAATATTTAATTTTGCAGTTGTTTTCTGCCAGAACCCGAGTGGAGATTCAGGATTGTATCCTGAGCTTTGTTTCTATTGAGCTTTTTGTTTTCGACAGGTGACCGGTGACCGGTGGGGTGGGTGAGGACTTCTTTTATGGATGTGCTAGATTTATTCAACTCGCTTCTTTTGTAATGTTAACGTGGGCACAGAAAGATCTCTTTTGTAAACCTTTAGCACCGAATCTTCATCCAAACTCAAAGTGTGTATTGTTGCATGATGGCGGACCATATATGAAATCTCTCGCTCTGAGCATTCCCTCAGCCGCTGATATATCTGGACACGCTCTACTAGCTCTCCAAAAATTGACTAACGTGTAAAATATTTATACCTCACATTTCTCCTTCCTGTCGCTGTTCCATCCCTTCTTTTGCATCGCGATGTCTGTGCCTTGTTTTCACTGTCTGTAGAGCATAGGGCTGTTTTTATTCACGCTGTCTCAAATGAAACGTGTACAAGTGTCGAGCACATTTTAAGAGCTAAATAAAACTTAGACTGCAGTCTTTGGGTTAATATCTAAAATGCCATAAAGGATTTCGTTGGAAATAAAAGTTGATATGTAAGATAGACCTGTGCTACTTTGTCTTTTTATAACACTGAATGCAGCACTTTTGTTTTTGCATGCGGTTTTATCTCATTCATCTTCATTATACAGTTGTGCAGTGTCACTCCATCACCACAGGAGGCCGCCGGAGGAGCACGGACATCAAATTCACTTAAAATGACCGACAGTCCTGAAGTCTGTGCGAAACCTTTTCCTAAGAGCTTTGTGCTGCTTACCGAACCATTAAAACTACAACTGGGCAATTATTATGATTAATAGATTTTTAATTTAGTAGCCTATTTTTTCATGCCATTCTTATGCTATAAACAAATGTAATGAAATTTGAGATTTTTAGAGAGATTTGTAATATAGATAGTCAACTATGTAACAATGAGTTTATATACCATTTTTCTTTGTGTGTACATGGGTGTTCCTATTCAATACAATGCATCTATACACTCTCTAATTTGCATATTAATATGTTCTTGGGGTAACGTAATGAAGCATAATAATGGGACTGGGAGTAATAATTGGCAACATTTTCATAATGATATCTAATATTTCATAGCAATATTGATGTGTAATTTCTTTCGGCTAACGTGATGTGTCTCTACAGTGGAAATCAAGTCATATTTTGATCAGAAACCCTGATTTAGGGTTTAAATAATTACGAAGTATGATCATATTTCCATAAGAGTGCTGAATTTGATCACTAAACTAAATTAAGTTATATGTTTTGTAGTCATAAAGTATTATGGTGGTAACATGATGTCATGTATTGAGTAAATTCCATTTTTTTTTTTTTTTGCCATAGTATATACATAAATAAACTAAATAATAATGGAGTTTTTATACTGTTTTTAGTAGCGTTTTTGTCATAACAACAATAGGATTATTATTTAGTCATTTTATTTCACAACAAATTATCAGTAGTATTAATTTATCAAGTAATTATAATGTTTTATTATTATTAATACATTACTTGATAAATTAATACTACTGATAATATTGTTGCGAAATAAAATGATAATCGCGTCACATCTGATTGATACACTCACGCATCGCGTCCTGATTGGATGGCAGCCTGACGCTCAGCGCTGATTGGTTGAGAGGAAACTGACGGCGCGGTCAAAAGCGCTCAGCGCTCACTCCACACGCGCAGTGACGGATCAGAGCAGGAGTCTGGAGACCGTGTAGACATTGGATATTTGTGTGTAGCGTTTGGTAAGTGTCTTAAGCGCTCTTGGGCCGCACACACACACACACCGGTACGCATTATTTAAAATACTTATGCCACATCTTTTTCTCAGGGGGAACAAGAAAATACACCAAGGTGGACTAACTCAGCAAACACACAAGTAAACATGGTAAGCGTTTTGTTTTGCTTGCTTTGTTATTGCATTACAGATGATATTAGTCTAAAAATAATATTTATTTATCAATAAAACATGCATGAAGTGAATGCTATAAATCTGAAATATGCATTATAAATATGCATATACTAGTAACGTTAGATATTCATCAGGCTTTGCTGTTTATGTGCCAGCAGCATCAAATGCCCAATTCTCTCGTCTCTGGTTATTTATCATTAATATGAACAAATTTAAAATTAAGCTGGAGATTCCATATTACGTTATGATTTTACAGTAGTACCAGTGCTGTATTTTTTTTCCTTCCACTAAAATGCCAGTTTCGAGTCTGCATGTAATATCTTGAATATATTTGTTCATATGATCTAATGCAGATATTAATGTGACATGCACTGTTGCATTGCATGGGTGTTCCTATTCAATACAGTGCATCTATACACTGCCTCTAATTTGCATATTAATATGTTTATCACTGTTGCATTCGGTGCCTCCCTCTTGAACTGTAATCTGGCTTGGGAAATGAAATGAACATTTTCAGCAGCGATGGATGGAGGTTAACTGCTACCCAGCTCTATGCATTTTTCATGGCCTCTGGCAACCACTGGCTTTTCAAACACACACACACACACACACACACACACACACACACACACACACACACTTGCAGCTCGGAGCCAAATGGCTAAGTTCTCACAGCTGTGATAACATCATAGAGCGGTCACTGGTCCTGTAGCTCAAGCCCATCTGAGAGCGGGCACATACAGATGGCTGTTTTTATGCCTTTCAAAAGCATTCCCAAAAAATTCCCAAATCCTTGATGGCTACTGTGAAGTGAAAGTCAAATAAAGCACTTGAGAGTAGAGGGATGTTATCGCTGGAAACGGGGACTTTTTGCAGTATGAGAGGCGTGGACCCTGGCCGGAATGAAATCAGTTTGAGAAGCCTGGTCAAGGGGAAGTTTTGCTGTTGTTTCTACGGGGGAAGACATTCTGGAGGGTTTAAAAGCATTTTAGTATTTTATTATTTATTTATTTTTATTGAATGTAGAACCGGTCAAAAGTTTGGAAACAGTATTTTTTTATGTCTCTTCAAGCCTGCATTTATTTGCTCAAATACAGAAGAAAAAAAAACCCAGTAATATTGTGAAATATTATTACCATTAAAATAGGGGGAAAATATTTTAAATCTACTTTAAAATATAATTTATTTCTGTGACGCAAAGCTGAATTTTCAGTCACATGATGATTTGATACTGTTATTTGTTGTGCTGCTTAATTTTATTTTTTGTAATGAACTTTTTTTTTTTTAAGGATTCATTGACCAATAAAAGTTAAAAAGAACAGCATTTATTCAAAACAGAAATCTTTATCACTTTTTTTATTCATTTTTTGTTTTTAATCAATTTAACGCATTTTGTTTTATCAAATCCTCATATTAAGATCACGTGACACTGAAAATCCGCTTTGATCACAGAAATAAATGATATTTTAAAGTATATTAAAATAGACAACCATTATTTTTAAATTGTAATAATGGTTCACAATATTACTGTTTTGTATTTTTAATCAGATAAATGCAGGCTTAATGAGCAGAATCAAAAATATTACAATTGTTTTTAAACTTTTGACCGGTATATTTACGTTATTATCATTAAAATCCTTTAGCAGTGGCACTGCTGCTCTAAGTAGTTGAATATCTAGTCATGTATTACTGATGTAATTATAAGCGCGTTACTGTAAATACTATTTTTGTCCTTGTTTTGGTCCATCCCAAATCGACAGACTAAATGTGTACATCAAATCCCAGATCATTCGCTGTGAACTATGGCCAACATAATTCAGCATTGTCCCCCAAAAAATGACATCATTTCCATTTAGACCACAACAATCATGGAGTTGAGGTGGGAGAAGTGTGGCCTCTCTTCCAGAAGCGGTGCAGGAAGGGACTCCTCTTGTTTCCCGTTCCCACAATCAGTGCGGATGCATCGGCATGCATCATACTCTGACTCTTCTCCCACGAGACCGCCAAATGGATTGTGTGTTTGTTTCTCTCCCACTCATGTTGTTGATTAATGCTGCTGGATTGAACTGTGGAACATTCTGGATTGCTTTCATCTGAAGGGAAGATCAGGCTCCTTTATTGCTTGTTCGGCCTGTCCATGAATTGTTTTCCAAGGCGATTTATAATTCCTGGACACATCAGTCCGGAAATGAATCTGTGGTTTTTCAGACTCATCTTGCCCATTAGCAAGTACTGTCACAATATCAGTACATACTCTGACCCAGGGTTATTATAGATACACCAATCAGGCATAACATTATGACGGTGAAGTGAATAACACTGATTATCTCTTCATCACCTGTTAGTGGGTGGGATATATTAGGCAGCAAGTGAACATTTTGTCCTCAAAGTTGATGTGTTAGAAGCAGGAAAAATGGGCAAGCGTATGGATTTGAGCGAGTTTGACAAGGGCCAGATTGTGATGGCTAGACGACTGGGTCAGAGCATCTCCAAAACTGCAGCTCTTGTGGGGTGCTCCCGGTCTGCAGTGGTCAGGATCTATCAAAAGTGCTCCAAGGAAGGAACAGTGGTGAACCGGCTACAGGGTCATGGGCGGCCAAGGCTCATTGATGCACGTGGGGAGCGAAGGCTGGCCCGTGTGGTCCGATCAAACAGACGAGCTACTGGAGCTCAAATTGCACAAAAAGTTAATGCTGGTTCTGATAGAAAGGTTTCAGAACACAGTTTGAGTTGGCCTCCAAATTGGTGATCAGTGTGATGCCCCACAATTGGCAGATGGGCACATCTAGTGCCCTTGTAAATGATGATGTATGCTGAAGTTTGTGCAGTCAATGCTCTAACCTCTTCTTTTTCTTTCTCCAGCTGTGCGCTCGCAATTCAGGCGACTGTTTTCGGGACCAGATGCGATACATGATGAGGTCCCTGCAGGATCTGAAGCAGATACGAGAACCTGCCAATCAATCCAAGTGCTCATACGCCACTCGAGCCGGTCAAAAGAGGGCGCAACAGCGGGAGCAACTCAGTCGCCTGCGGATATCCGACGTTAGCGACGCCAGCACCTATGATTCGGCCTGCTGCCTCGCCAGCCCACTGGAAGAAGAGGAGGATGAGGAAGCCGGTGTTGGCCGTCTACCTCAGGGCTCCCCCAGCAGCGTGAAAAGTCTGGACTTTGATTCTGGGTACTCCGAAGCATCGTGGCAGGATGAGGGCGTGGTGTTGCGCCGCACAAGGAATGTACGCGTTTCATCGTCCGCATGTGTCCGCACCAACCGAATCCGTCCCAAATCGACATCGGACGCATGCCTGGAGCGCTGGACATCATTTGAGGCCAGCGACCCAACGGACTGGACCACGTCTTTGTTAACTAGAGGGCGTAACAGGCAACCACTGGTTCTCGGGGACAACAGCTTTGCAGATCTTATTAAAAACTGGATGGACCTTCCAGAGTGCCCAGATTCTGCAGAACTGAAGCCGAACGCCAGCCGCAAAATAGCCAAGGACTTTCTGGTCAACATGCGGCGGAAAATAGCGGGCATATCAAAGGGAGTTGGAGCTGAGGACAGGCGGTCTGTAGAGGCTTGCACTAAGCGGATGTCGTGTCCTGTAGGATTTCAACCTCCGAAACCTTTCTTTCACCAGTCCCACACAAGCTTGCACCAAATGGGACCAGACTTTTACCAGTTTAGTGCTGCCATGAAGACTGGGAGTCGACAGCCTATCATATGCAATGACGTCATTGGATACATCTGATGTGTTTCTGAAATAATATTGTTCTATGTATTAATAAATATTGCAATAAATGGTTTTATATGAAAGAGAATATTCCGCCCTGTTTTTCTGAAAAACAAAGCAACTGATGTCACAAAAAATAGTTTGGGTTATATACACACTATCATTTAGCTCATTTAAACAAAAAACGAGTCATAAAAAGGTACCCAAAATCACTTTAGCGTTGTTGCTTGTGTTAATTGGATGCAACAGAAATATGTTAATACATGCTTACATTTATTAGTTAAAGCATTAGTTCGCTTCAGAATGAAAATCTCCTCACCTCCATGGCATCCAAGATGTTTGTCTTTCTTTCTTCGGTCGAAAATAAATGAAGGTTTTTGAAGAGAACATTCCAGGATTTTTCTCCATATAGTGGACCGCAACTGGTTGAAGGTCCAAATTGCAGTTTCAATGCAGCTTCAAACGGAATAAGGGTCTTATCTAGTGAAACCATCGGACATTTCCAAAAAAAAAAAGTATAGTTTTTAACCACAAATGCTCGTCTTGCAGTAGCTCTACGATGCGCCATGCATTACATAATCAAGTTGGAAAAGTCACGTGTGAGGTAGGCGGAAGGGGCGGGAAAAACTCCAGCTCATGTCCTCCAACTTTAAAATCACCTGACATCGTTTTTATCTTTTTTTTTTATATTGGACGTTTGACTTAGTCTTTGCACGTTCTCTTTGTAAACACTGGGTTTGTACTTCTGCGTACATCACGCGTGACCTTTCCAACATGACTACGTAGTGCGTGAAGTCGTGGCTGTGCATCGCAGAGCTAGTGCAAGGTCAGCATTTGGGGTTAAAAAGTATATACTTTTTTTTGTTTTTAGAAAATGACCAATGGCTTGGCTAGATAAGATCCTATTCCTTGGCTGGGATTGTGTCAAGCTCTTTGAAGCTGCATTGAAACCTACCTTCAACCCGTTGCTCCTCATTGAAGTCCACTATATGGAGAAACTTTCAACTGAAGAAAGACATGAACATCTTGGATGCCAGTAAGAGTAAATTATCAGGATATCTTAATTCTGAAGTGAAATACCGTATATACCCGAATATAAGACGACCCTGAATATAAGACGATCCCCCCATTTTCCAGACTTATTTTGGGGAAAAAAAAGGTGCTCGCCACCTCCGAACATTGCATTCTGTGACTCCAAATTGTTTGGCAGCTTTGCAATTATTAGATGATTCTGCCTCATTCACGACCATAAGTTTAAAGTTGGTGTCATAACTGTTTCGAACGTGTTGGTTTATTTGACCAACTTTTGAAGCTCTTTTCTCAAAATGATCTCTTGACTTCTCCATGGCGGCACTTTACTGTATATTTAATTCATAACACTGTCACTAATTACGTAGCCTACCGTGTTGGCGCCCTCTACTGTTTCCCCTGCTTTCTCCCTTTCCCCGTGATTTTGTCTATATCACGAATATAAGACGACCCCCCATTTTTCAGCCTATTTTTAGGACACAAACCTAGTCTTATATTTGGGTATATACGGTACCTTACAAATTGGCAAGACAATAAACTAACTAAACCAACAATATTCATGTTTAGCATGTTTAGTTTTCATCCATTGCATGAATGACAACTTTTCTCTGTGAGATTTGCTAGTTCTGCAAATACAGTTTATAGTTTCAACACACAACACCGAATATCTCATACACTGTGCACATCTCACT
The DNA here is from genome assembly GCA_018749465.1 of Paracanthobrama guichenoti. Classification (NCBI taxonomy): domain Eukaryota; kingdom Metazoa; phylum Chordata; class Actinopteri; order Cypriniformes; family Gobionidae; genus Paracanthobrama; species Paracanthobrama guichenoti. The sequence continues at coordinate 32,213,219 of CM031948.1, forward strand.
CTTTATTTCTGAGGAACAGGCAGTAATTGAGTAATATATGGAATTCTCTCTCATAATAAGACTTTACTGACAGTATGATATGAGATGCAGACAGATACAAGGCTAAATACTGAGGCAGAATACAATAGAATGATAAAGACCCAGCTGTCAAATCTTTCTGTGAATGAAACACTGCTGTAATGTGATTAGGTCTGAATGCACACAAACATGTCTAAAGGTGATTAAATTAACAGATGTAGCTCATTCGGGGCTCTGGGATTGTTTTCACACATGATAATAGTGTAGTGAGGGGTGGCTGCATAACAAAGGGATGAGGGCGGGAATTAAGAAACCACAGGGGTCGTATTGATAGTGGATACACATCATGTGTTTAGAAGAATTAACAGAAAAGCTATTTCACTTATAGACTGTAAAAGAGCAGGATGAGAGAGTAAAATTTGACACTGAAAATATCCCAACTTAATCATTATTGTTTTCTAGTTGGCATTCAGAAGATTCTTGAGAAGACTTTTTATAAAGAATGTTGGTAACACTTTACAATAAGGTTTCATGTTAAAATGAGTTAACTACTAGCCTGACAAGCCAGAGCCACATCAAGATGTTGGGTCTGGGAACTCAGTATTGGCAGGGCTCAATCCGAGAGGTGGGATGCATTCCCTCTGCACGCAATAGGATAGCGCTACAACCAACCAGAGCAATGAAGAAGGTGAAGCGGAGCTAGTTGATAGATTAAACTTTCGCTGTATCCGGTCGGCAAAACTCCGAACACATCTTCCTTTCTTAAGAATGACTTCAGTGCCGTTCTTTGTTCTTTTCTCAAAGAAAAGCTTAACAACAAGTCTCCCAGAGTCACGGCCAAAGCCGATTCGAAAGGCCGCTGTTCGCCAGCTTCTTTGTTTTTAAGTAGCACGCGGAACCGCGGCAACTCTGCCGTCATTATGTTAAGTCCGCCCACCGCCTCTATACACGATGTGATTGGCCTGACCAGAGTTTGGTTTCTCCAGCTCGCAGGTCTACCGAGAGTTGCTAGACTACACTCGCATGATTAAAATTTGTTTGAACGAATAATGAACATTTACAAAGATTATAAATGCTCACTGTCAGTTCATGTTAAACGGATCATGACATGAGAAATCAAATTTTAAAAGATAATTGGAACTTTTTTTAATCAGAATTGAGATTTGAATTGCGAGTGATGTGTGATATAAAATAAAAATTCTGACTTCTGCTCTCAGAACTGTGAGATATGAATTGTGCATGTTATAAAGTCATTGCAAAATCAACTCATTGCAAGTCAGAATTGTGAGATAAAAAGGTCGCAATTACCTTTTTATTTTTTTTATTTTGTGGCGGAAACAAGCTTCCATACATATTAGAGGTCTGCAAAACATCCTGCAAGTTTCATTAAACTTCCTCCTCATTATAAACAAAGCATTTATTTAAATCAAGCTCATCTGGATATTGGGGGACTTGTGATGTCACATGGGCAAATTAATTTGCATATGACCACCTCCAGAGCAAGACATCGACAAATAGTTTTACATCGTCACACCATAGGCCACGCCCCCTCGCGCTCAGTCGCTAAACGGCTGACACTTGCGTCCTGGATGGCTTCGGAGGATTATATGTTTGTTCAGAGAATTTGACAGCAGATTTCTTTGTACATGAAGTATAGTCTGCAATGAAACTTGTGAAGCAGCGACTGTATTGAATCTAACAGTAGCTGCATCACAAACTGTGCTGTAAGTAAAGGATTTAATAATGCTTTATCTGTAAATGACGGTTTTATGTGGATAATGTGGTCAGAATGAAGGTAGAAAATTATTTTATAAAACACACGTGCAAAGAACTTTATAAGTTAACCTCAAGGAACATATTAAAATAATACAAAAAAAATCCATGATCCCTTTAATACTCTACTTATGTTCGAGACCTTATTGTAAAATGTTACCATAATGTTATATAAGAATCTTAAATACACATTTATTTTGTATTGTTTTATAGGCAATCTTTTGTGCGCAGGATTAACCTCATTAAATGCATCATGTTTATAACTGAAATTTCTGCCTTGTACAAATTCCAATGATTTTTATGACCGTTTACCATATAAACTCGAAGTTAATCGAGTGAGATTAATAGTTGTCATCTCAAGGCGATGCCCCTAAACGCAAGGCTCATCATTCCAGCTTCACCTGAGGAGGTATCTGATGGGCGGGACGTTCACGCAGTCCTCGTCCTCTTCAAACGAGGGAACGATCTCCAACATCTGCTGGTGATCCGCAATCTCACTCTTGGTTGCGGAGCGTACCAAATCAGTTATGCTGCATAAACGATAAGTTAATTAATAAAAATCCCTTTTCTCTAGTGTTTAAGTATGTGAGAGTGTGGTGTGGTCTGAAACTCATAATTAGAGAGGAACAGGAAGTCACTGTTATGCCTACACTGGTTATGTTCAGAATTAATTAGCTAGCTGTACATTTAACTATATATATATATATATATATATATATATATATATATATATATATATATATATATATATATATATATATATATATATACACTCACCTAAAGAATTATTAGGAACACCATACTAATACTGTGTTTGACCCCCTTCGCCTTCAGAACTGCCTTAATTTCTACGTGGCATTGATTCAACAAGGTGCTGAAAGCATTCTTTAGAAATGTTGGCCCATATTGATAGGATAGCATCTTGCAGTTGATGGAGATTTGTGGGATGCACATCCAGGGCATGAAGCTCCCGTTCCACCACATCCCAAAGATGCTCTACTGGGTTGAGATCTGGTGACTGTGGGGGCCATTTTAGTACAGTGAACTCACTGTCATGTTCAAGAAACCAATTTGAAATGATTCGAGCTTTGTGACATGGTGCATTATCCTGCTGGAAGTAGCCATCAGAGAATGGGTACATGGTGGTCATAAAGGGATGGACATGGTCAGAAACAATGCTCAGGTAGGCCGTGGCATTTAAACGATGCCCAATTGGCACTAAAGGGCCTAAAGTGTGCCAAGAAAACATCCCCCACACCATTACACCACCACCACCAGCCTGCACAGTGGTAACAAGGCATGATGGATCCATGTTCTCATTCTGTTTACGCCAAATTCTGACTCTACCATCTGAATGTCTCAACAGAAATCGAGACTCATCAGACCAGGCAACATTTTTCCAGTCTTCAACTGTCCAATTTTGGTGAGCTCGTGCAAATTGTAGCCTCTTTTTCCTATTTGTAGTGGAGATGAGTGGTACAGGTGGGATCTTCTGCTGTTGTAGCCCATCCGCCTCAAGGTTGTGCGTGTTGTGGCTTCACAAATGCTTTGCTGCATACCTCGGTTGTAACGAGTGGTTATTTCAGTCAAAGTTGCTCTTCTATCAGCTTGAATCAGTCGGCCCATTCTCCTCTGACCTCTAGCATCAACAAGGCATTTTCGCCCACAGGACTGCCGCATACTGGATGTTTTTCCCTTTTCACACCATTCTTTGTAAACCCTAGAAATGGTTGTGCGTGAAAATCCCAGTAACTGAGCAGATTGTGAAATACTCAGACCGGCCCGTCTGGCACCAACAACCATGCCACGCTCAAAATTGCTTAAATCACCTTTCTTTCCCATTCTGACATTCAGTTTGGAGTTCAGGAGATTGTCTTGACCAGGACCACACCCCTAAATGCATTGAAGCAACTGCCATGTGATTGGTTGATTAGATAATTGCATTAATGAGAAATTGAACAGGTGTTCCTAATAATCCTTTAGGTGAGTGTACCACAGCACATTTTATATGTTTCCCTCATCAGACACACCTGATCCAACTCATCATCTCATTACTAGAGACTGCAAGACCTGAAGTGGGTGTGACTGATGAGGGAGACATACAAAATGTGCAGTGGTGGGTGTGCCCAGGACAGGGTTGAGAACCACTGGTATAGAGGTATATGAAATGCAACATACAATGACAGGTTCAAATGTCACATTACCTCTTCTGCTTCATTCCCCACTTTAGAAATGGAAGTTGATTGCACTGCATTGTGGTCTAGCAAACAATGCAGTGTGCTCTGGTTGTATACTGCACATTTTGTCAAATGCAGTAGGTCATGCATATACAATATAAATGCACAATATGCACTGCCGGTCAAAAGTTTGGAGTTTTTTTTTAAATCCTCATATTAGAATGATTTCTGAAGGATCATGTGACACTGAAGGTAATGATGCTGAATCACAGGAATAAATTACATTTGAAAATATTCTAATAGAAATATTTAGAAAAATGTTTCACAATATTACTGGGGGTTTTTAACAGTATTTTGGATATAATAAATACAGCCTTGGTGAGCTAATTTTTATGCGTTACAAAATAATTTTGTAACATTATAAACTTGGTTACACTTTATTTGAAGGTGTCATTGTTACAGTGTAATTATATATTGAAGTACTGAGTGATATTAATTAACTACATGTACTTAGGGTTTGGTTGAGGGTACCATGTTTATGATTACAAAACTGGAGGTCAGAAACTGCATTAAACTGATCAAAAGCGACAGACTATTTATAATGTTACAAAAGATTTCAGTTCCAAATAAAAGCTGCTCTTTATTTTCTTTAAAGTAGTAATGCTAAAAATTCAGCTTTGATCACAGGAATAAATTACATTTTAAAATATATTACAATAGAAACTATCTGTTTTAAATTGTAATAATATTTCATTATTACTATACATTTTGTACAGTATTTTTGATCAAATAAATGCAGCCTTAGTGAGCATAAGAGACTTCTTTCAAAAATATTTAAAATTCTTAATTATTCTAGACTTTTGACCGGTAGTGTACATGCTGTGCATGCATACTTGCTTTTATATCATGCCAAACATTTCAAAGAAATGTCACAACAACACTTGAAATAATTAATTCATAAATGAATTTTTCTTCCTCTCTTAATTTATCCTCCGAGACTAATTTTGGTTCCAGCAGGAAGAGACCCAGGAAGGACCTTGAGGTCTATCAACAGATTGATGTTAGGTGCACACATGCAGGAAGTGGGGATAATGAAGGCTTCAAACGATGCCTTCGGAAAAAAGCCATTAACCCAAAATAAACACTAAGGGACCAAAGTCTCAAAATCCTCCAGTCTAGACAAACCTACTGATATATAGCTCTAGAATTGAGGTTGATATTATGCAGGTAAGCATTCAATATAGTGTGCAAAAGATAAGGCATTAATGTTGTGTGCAATGTTAAAACAGCTGTATATCGACATACACACCTCAGCTTCAGGCGATCAGCATGATCGGAGAAATCGCTGTACAACACAGCAGGGCCATAATACAAGCCAGTGATGCTTAAATTATGCTTTTCCTGAAATGAGAAATCAAATCAACTAATTCAACACACATCCAGACATCCACGTGTATGTGTGCTTTCATCTAAAATGTATGATTTTTGCAGCATTTGTAACTGTATAATTGATTGATTTCCTCCATAAACTACCAACAGTTGGAGGTTAGAAACTGCATTAAACTGTGCAAAAGCGACAGACTATTTATAATGTTACAGAAGATTTTGGTCTCAAATAAATGCTGTTCTTTATTTTCTTAAAAAAAAGAATCCAGAAAAGCAGTTCTGATGCCAGACAAAAGGACAAAGAAGATTTTATCCATGAGTAGAATAAAGCTGGTGTGAGACCGAGTGTGAACGGTATCTGATGTCTCTAAGTATGTGATGTTGACAGCGTGTGTGCTTTAACCTTAATGTGTTTCAGCAGTTCCTCCAAGGTCATTTCCTTTTGACCCTCACGCCGGCCCTGCACCAGGAAGTCGTCCCAGAGAGTGTACTGCTTCCCCGCAACCTGCCGAAAGACACAACACACCGGCTTAATAAACATTGACACACATTTGCACTCTCAGTTGAGGGTAGCTCTCCCATGCACACTACATCTAGTTCATTAAGCTGACTGAGTATGCATGCACTACACTGATGTGGCGTTAACAGCTGATATAGATCTTGTTAACCCTGCTGACACATTTGCAGCTCATGTCTTGGACTCAAACGGTCCACTCCAGGTCAGAGGTCATGCAGGACATGTGATACCAGAGATAGGGCAAGCAGAAGAAAACAGAAGAGAGAAAACTGTGGGCCCCACTTTATATTAGTAAAGCCTAGTAAGGCCTTAACTTCTATGTACTTGCATCCAAAAATAAGTACAATGTACTTATTGTGTTAATATTGTATTGCAAAACACTTTTGCTCATATTGAGGTGGGATACCGGTCAATTTAGTTAGGGACAGGTGTGGTGATGTGGGTAAGTTTAAGGGTAGGGTTAGGGACAGGTGTGGTGGCGTGGGTAAGTTTAAGGGTAAAGTTAGGGACAGGTGTGGTGGCGTGGGTAAGTTTAAGGGTAAAGTTAGGGACAGGTGTGGTGGTGTGGGTAAGTTTAAGGGTAGGGTTAGGGACCGGTGTGGTGGCGTGGGTAAGTTTAAGGGTAAAGTTAGGGACCGGTGTGGTGGTGTGGGTCAGTTTAAGGGTAAGTTTAAGGGTAGGGTTAGGGACAGGTGTGGTGGGGTGGGTAAGTTTAAGGGTAGGGTTAGGGACAGGTGTGGTGGGGTGGGTAAGTTAAAGGGTAAAGTTAGGGACAGGTGTGGTGGCGTGGGTCAGTTTAAGGGTAGGGTTAGGGACAGGTGTGGTGGCGTGGGTCAGTTTAAGGGTAGGGTTAGGGACAGGTGTGGTGGCGTGGGTAAGTTTAAGGGTAAAGTTAGGGACAGGTGTGGTGGTGTGGGTAAGTTTAAGGGTAAAGTTAGGGACAGGTGTGGTGGCGTGGGTAAGTTTAAGGGTAAAGTTAGGGACAGGTGTGGTGGCGTGGGTCAGTTTAAGGGTAGGGTTAGGGACAGGTGTGGTGGCGTGGGTAAGTTTAAGGGTAAAGTTAGGGACAGGTGTGGTGGTGTGGGTAAGTTTAAGGGTAGGGTTAGGGACCGGTGTGGTGGCGTGGGTAAGTTTAAGGGTAAAGTTAGGGACCGGTGTGGTGGTGTGGGTATGTTTAAGGGTAAGTTTAAGGGTAGGGTTAGGGACAGGTGTGGTGGGGTGGGTAAGTTTAAGGGTAGGGTTAGGGACAGGTGTGGTGGGGTGGGTAAGTTAAAGGGTAAAGTTAGGGACAGGTGTGGTGGCGTGGGTCAGTTTAAGGGTAGGGTTAGGGACAGGTGTGGTGGGGTGGGTAAGTTTAAGGGTAGGGTTAGGGACAGGTGTGGTGGGGTGGGTAAGTTTAAGGGTAAAGTTAGGGACAGGTGTGGTGTGTGGGTAAGTTTAAGGGTAAAGTTAGGGACAGGTGTGGTGGCGTGGGTCAGTTTAAGGGTAGGGTTAGGGACAGGTGTGGTGTGTGGGTAAGTTTAAGGGTAAAGTTAGGGACAGGTGTGGTGGGGTGGGTAAGTTTAAGGGTAAAGTTAGGGACAGGTGTGGTGTGTGGGTAAGTTTAAGGGTAGGGTTAGGGACAGGTGTGGTGGGGTGGGTAAGTTTAAGGGTAAAGTTAGGGACAGGTGTGGTGTGTGGGTAAGTTTAAGGGTAGGGTTAGGGACGGTGTGGTGGTGTGGGTAAGTTTAAGGGTAAAATTAGGGACAGGTGTGGTGTGTGGGTAAGTTTAAGGGTAAAGTTAGGGACAGGTGTGTTTGGTCTTTCTTCACTGAAGTAGCTGTACTTGCTTGCCTACAAAAAAAGCTGCATCCCACATGAACTGACTTGCTTAAAAGGACTTTACTAATACTAATCTTGAGGCAAGGTTCATACATTAAAGTCAATTCTCTGTCCATTTCCACAATTAATTATTTTGTGCACTCAGCTATACTGGTAAAAATGAATGGAGAACGTACTACACATTTACAAATATTTGTACCCTGCTTATAAATGTTATTAATTTTTTTATTTTTTTTTAACCCTGCTTAAAAAAAAGTTCAAAAACTTCTTTCATCAGTGCAAAACATTTGCCTGAGGTGTAGTGCATGGAAATGTAAGGAGACAAGGTTTTATGACTGCCTCGGAAAGAGGAAGCACAGTCCTGCTCAATAAAATACATCCATGTCTTGACTTGATCTTGCTGACACCATCTCAAACATAAGGCATGTGCAAGTATGTATAAACCTTCACCTAAAAATACAATGCTTGTGTCAAGTATAGCACTATATACAGTTCCCAAAGCCAGGCCTCACATTCTTCCAGGAGCAAATGCAATTGTGTGTAAATCTCCATTAAATCTCCACAGCTATGAAAGAGCTACAATTGAGCAATAAAATTGTCTTCTGGGTTAGTTTATTTTACCACAGACCTGAGACACAACACCCGTTTGCTGTAGACATGCTAATCTGCTATAATCACCTCCACTGGACTTGAATTTGTGTGTGAATTGATTGCTGATATAAATATATAATTCATGTGCCAAGTCTTTAGAGATGCTGTCAGGACAGATCTCGCTGTCCAAGGGGTCGAGTTCCCTCTACAGTCCTGTAAATAGTAAGGCTAGCATATGCTTTCAACCACAGTAATTTAAAAACCAATCAATTTGTCATTCTGTGGCGACACCAACCACACTGCAAGACATTCACTGGATACATCTACTCCACCCAATCTGTGGCCATAACTTCACTTTTAGAAAATTTTCCCTCACACTGTACATGTGCTGAAGTCTTGGATGTCTGCATGGTTACGGTCATGTAGTTAATATCAAGGTTGAAACAAAGACACCATATGCAATGCATACATATACAATCTCAGGAAAGGATGAAACCTCATTGCAAGCTAAGGCTTCTTAACTAAACTGAAGTATGGGTCAGTTTAACCACACATGAACGAGTATGATGACAGCGGTTACCACTCCGTGGGAGGGTTAAAAATAAGCACATAATGTGGAAACCCTTTAGTCTCTGGGAAAAAGGCAAATCCTATTTGAAGACTTCTAAGCTTCTAGAAAGCATCCTCAAATCCGTTTTTTCGCCATGAGCCTTCATAATCCCAACACTTGATTGTATCTGTGTTGCGGAGCCACAGGTCTTAATGCTATGACTTCTCCATTACATTTTTTTTTTAAAGAAATTAATATTATTACTCAGCAAGGATACATTCAATTGATCAAAAGTGACAGTAAAGATATAATGTTACAAAACATTTCTATTTTTTGTACTATTTTTGATACTCTTTAGACGTCCAAAGAGGTGAAGCTGGATGTCATTTGACTCTGCAGTGAGTACCACTTGATATAGTGCAAATATGTATACCAGTCGAAGCAAACTTTTCCAGAGAGTTCCCTGTTGTTACATATCAGAAATCACTGGTCTCAGATCAGGCATTAGAATTAACACAGTCACTCACATGTTGTAGCATTACTGTTGAGTCCATATCGTAAAAGCTGGTTTGCGACTGATTTCCCAAAGAATCCACAGTGAAATGTAGCGAATACAAATAAATAATGCTCAACTGAGACATTCACATTGTTGAGAATAAATAAGCTCATTCCTAGCATTAGGATCCTTTGGAAGGTAAAGTTATTTTTAGTGCAGTGATCCTGTATCGCTCTTCTCTCCTCGTCATCTCACTAACACGCCAGTGGGCGGGGCCAAAGTTACACTGATGTAGGCGTTGATGATCTTCTGCAGAGGCGGTCTTTCAATGATCTATGACGTCATAAATTTGGCCTAATTTTGTTCGAAATGACATCACATCAGTTTGTTCTTTGATTTCGCTTGAAGTATATTGATATACTAAGCATATCTTAGTCCTTAACTCTTACACCATTCCTCAAATAGACTCCAAATCTTCTAGTCGTCATTTAGCCCATGCTTTTATCCAAAACAACAAATACAACATTTCTTTTTTTTTTTTTTTTTGAAGAACACAAGGTTGTTTTTTTTAATACCCTGGCCATTCTTTTTAATATAATAAAAGAGAGTGAAGACTCCAAAATGTCAAGCAACAAAATTCTAATATGGCTAGCTTTAATAATATGCAAGCTCAAATGCTAACTTTAAACTTCTCAATTTAAATGTAAACATTGTTTGTATGTGAATAAAAGCCTAAATTAAATCTGTTCATCATATAAAGTGAACATGTCTCTTCAGAAGACTTAAAGCTCTCGATTCATATGGATTTATTTAACAATCTCTTTATGAACGGTTTGAAGTTTTCGGTGAACAGACTTTTCTTGGAGGGACAGAAATCTCTCAGATTTTTCGAAGATAATGAAATGACGACATGAGGCTGAGTAATTGATGATAGAATGTCCATTTTTGGGTGAACTATCCCTTTAAGGCATTGGTCTATGTGAAATAAGTTTAAAACAATATGATTGTAAACTAGAAATATTCTAGCAGTTCCTTCGAGTTTTGATGAAATCACTTATTTTTGAAACGCAGTATATTTTTCACAGAACACTGTTCTGTTGCTATAGTCCATGGAGGATGAAACTATGAAGTCCTGGGCCAAACATGTGAGGTCATCACTCTCAGAATGGAGCACTGCCAACATTCTCATCTGTTCTTCATAAACTGTATCACAGGCTGCATTGTAAACTGGGGTTTTCCGCCCTTCAACATGTGTCTCTGCAGTGCCCATGCCAGAGAGAAACATTTGAGGGAACACACAACTGTTAAGCAACATGTTTTGAGGATTGTATGATGAATACACTTACTATACTATCCAAAACAGAGACTTTAAAGGGGTCATGAACTGAAAAAAAATTTCCTTGAGCTTTTGACAAGCGGTCATCATACTATATAAGAATATCCTGTAAGTTTCGGAACTGAAAACTTCCTTGTTAGTCCAAAAACAGCTTTTTTTATTGTAACCAAGTACATTGTAACTATGTTTTTTAACATAGATCATTCAAAAACTGCCTCTGCAGAAGATCATCAACGCCCACTTCGTTGCAACTTTGGCTCCGCCCACTGGCATGTTAGTGAGATGACGAGGAGAGAAGAGCGATACAGCAAGTGTGAGTAAACCTCACTCCTCTGATCTCAAGAGACGCTCTAGCAACTGACGATAGGGGTTGCAGCCTTTAGCCTCCTCGTTAGAGCGTCTGACTTTCATCTGGTGGACCCGAGTTCGAGTCCCGCTTAGAGCAGGGTGGTTCGAACAGGAGGGGTTACACTAGGAATGAGCTTATTTATTCTCAAGAAAGTGAATGTCTCAGTTGAGCATTATTTATTTGCTACATTTCACTGTGGATTCTTTGGGAAATCAGTCGCAGGCTTTACAAACATATTTTTATGATATGGACTTGACAGTAATGCCACAACATGTGAGTAACCGTGTTAATTCTAATGCCTGATCTGAGACCAGTGATTTCTGATATGTACTGATTCATCTACAGTCAGATGTTCTTTGTCTGTGTGTCAGTAAATCAAACCAGTGACTAAAAGCTCAACTTCACATTGTTTCTCTTAGTAGATGAAAATAATCTGTTATTTAAACTGTGATTAAATTATATATAGAAAGCGATCAAAGAACGCTCCCTTTACAATCATTGGAGCTGTTAATCAAACAGAGCGAGTTTATCAGTGACTGAGTTCTGGACTCTCGACAAAACTCCCGTTATATTCAACAAATCTCTTATTTACATCGTGTTTGCACTGTTAGTTATGATGAAAGTATTTGTGAGAGAGCAGAAATCGAGTCACAATGATGAGATCACAGCATTCATGAGCTCAACATGTCTGTGATCGGCATGACAATGATGATCATCACTGCAACCTTTCATGCCATGATATGAATATAATACTGTAGATCTGAATATGATGCAATAATCAACACTTTTCATGATTAGTTAACCTTGAGAGCTGTAATAGTAAAAACATGCTAAAAGTTTGTGAGAGAGTTCCTCATGTAATACTAGCGATTTCATATGCAAATATGTCTGCCAATCACAACAGTGGGCGTTTACACTGAAGTTTCACAGCAGCCAATCACAGCAGTGGGCGTTTACACTGAAGTCTCACAGCAGACACGCCCCTTCAAACAGAGCGTTCAAATCAGAGGCTAAAATCAAAATACTGGAGAAACCACTAGGAGCTGATAGCAATTGTTAAGCAACTGCTCGATGTGGCCTGCAACACAATGGTCGATTCTCAGAGACAGGAAACCTGATGCAAAGGGTGCAGAATGATAAGTCGCCCCTTCCTGTGGAATAAAAATGGAACGGCTCACGTCCTCTAAGGTTTTGGAGTAGAAAGAATCATCGGCCAAACCTATAACAATGGACTCATTCTCATAACCTATACAGCTGTTTTTAGAGTTTGTTTTAATCTCTAGACACTTGGGAGGTTTTCAATGCCATAAGAAAAATGTAGAATAGAAACATGGGATGTTGTTGGGGGAACTAAAATCTTTCCAATGATAGTTTATTACTGTGTTATCAAATGCTTCAGATAAACCCAACTTTAAATAGCCTTGCATGTCAGTCAGACAGACCCTTTCCAGTTCTTGGCCAGAATAAGATGACAAATTAAACTTTATCATGATAGTCTGGCTGTGCAAGACTAGTGTCTGTTCATTTTTGAGTAGATAAGTCTACAACCATCTTTCCAAGTGTGCTAATGGTTTTCTGTAGGATGTTTGGGAAACTACAATTCGTCTTATGATGAATCAAATGACTTTCCAAACTTTAATGTGTTGAATCACCAACAAAAGTCCAGTATATGCAAGTTGAAAGGCGTAACTCAGGAAACACATGGCCCCTCCGGCCCCAAACAAACAGATGAACAATCCATTTCCTCTGGTTCTGTTTAACTCTGTTGCTACAGTATAAAAACGATCAGCTGATTTGCCCATGCCACTTCTTTAACGTCATGACAGGGGATTCTAGAGGTGAAATGGGTCCTCTGACGCAACCGGTATCTCCTAAAGTCAATATGTGGCCTGAGGGGCAAAGCCAGCTGATCCACAATGCTTAGCCAAAACATTGCTGATAAACACATTATGGCCACTAGAGATTGAGACTTGGCTGGGAATTTATCATTAACTTTTTCAAGTAAAATTTGAAAAATATTATGCATGGTCTAGGGCATTAAAAAAATATTTTTTTATAAAAAAATATTCAACATTAATAGCCACACAAATGTGGTTCATCTTTACTGCATGTATATTTATAACAAACTAAATATAAAACACAACCCTGCCTCTTTTCATTTACATTTAAAAAAAATTATTAAACATTAATATGTGGTTCAGACAATAAGTGTGCATATATATGATTATCACTGTAATAAAATTAAATGGCATAAAACACAACCCAGTCGCTTTTTGTTAAATGTCAGTTTATGTGTGATCAATAATAGCCATTATAAAAGTATAAGTAAAATTATTCTCTAACAAGGACAGTTAAAGCATATGTGTGCTTCATGCGCTATGTGCCTGATCAGTTTAACAGGAACACAATTGTAATTTCAAAATGTTTAAAATGTTTAATTTCAATAAAAATGAAAAAAAAAAAAAAAAAAAAAAAAACAGTGCTGTACACCTGTTTACATTTCCCTGCCGGTTGTATATTCTGTATATAACTGTGTATGTGACAAATAAAACTCTTGAATTGAACTGAAAGCTGATGGGGAAGTAATGTGACGCATGCCTCCGATGCAGCTGTTCCAGTGACAGACAAAAATATATCTGTCATTCACTGGTCAAAAACATTGTAAGTCCATTTGAGCTTGATTTTCATGAAATGTTAATATTATAATAACATATGGCAGTGTCTGACTATAGCTATACAAAGCCACAATGACACAGTGTGTAATTAAATACGAGGTTTCCACCTGTATTAACTACAAGCGGAGAAAATGAATGCTAAAGTTCAGGAGCATTTTTATAAACAAATACAATATATTACCAAATCGTACAGAATCAAAACTTTTGAATGGTAGTGTATGTTGCATTGCATCCACATTTATAATACACATCAATGAGAAAAGAGTGTATAATCCTACAGTAAAGCAATGCGTTACTGTATGTTTAAGCATTAACGTACCTTTAGCCGTTTTCATTCAACTCTCTCTCATCAACAAAAACAAGACTGATTGCTTTAGGAGCTTGAGAAAAAAGTGAGACAGTTGAAAGTGTGTCTGTCGTTAGGAAATGATTATTGATCTGTCTTACAGAAGCCCCCCGGGGAGAACAACTGAGGCACAGATGGCCATCACCGAAACTCTTCTGAAGGACCTTTCGTGATGTTTGACCACAAGAAACAACAAGATGTCAGAGTGATGCGTTTAACACACACACAATGGCCCCAAAAAGTATTTGAACACTTAAGTCACACTTAAAAATGCATGAACGTCATTGCATTAGAAATTTGAATTTGTGTTAAAGAAAGATGGCACAAGCACAATTTGCAAGCATAAAAACCTTCATCCAATAGAAGTCTCTTAAACACCAACTGATTGAAAGACATTGAGCGAAAATGATGGGGGAAAAGTGGAGATGGCATGAAAGCATGAAAGTAATATGATGACACATTTGTTAATTGTCACTTAAATGTTCAGATACGTTTTAGGCCACTGTATATAGCAAATCAGACACCACAGCCTTCCAGATTGAATATACTTCATCCCTCTCTCCCTTTAATCTCCGTAAACTCATGCATATCTCCTGCTCGAACAGAGTGGGGTAACAAAGGCTGAGGGGTGACAGCATGGCAGGCAGTCTCCAGAGGGTTTGACACTTACACTCCAACTATAGCCCTTCTTACAAAAGACCCATTGACGTGTTAACAGAAGTCTGGCTCATTGTCCTGCCAATGAGGCGCTCCCCACCTGACTGACGGCTCGTGCCAGAAGGAGTCAGTCAATAGAGTTTGTTTCCTACAAATGGTGCATTTTGTTTGAGTGTCCCTTTGACTGACACACACACACACACACACACACACACACACACACACACACACACACACACACACACACACACACACACACACACACACACACACACACACACGCGCGCGCTGAAAAGGATAGAATTCTCCTTGGTGTAATCACTGGTCCCATAAATTCAGAAGCCTAATTACTATTGTCACACAAGTACACGACAACACGCTTTGAGTTCAGTGTGTTTTTACAGTTTTTCCTTGTTCGGCTCACCAGTGCAATGAATACATCTGAACAGCCCACTGATTGTGATCAATAATTGTTTCTGTGTCCATCAATATCATTGATTGGCTTCTATTAGCCAGACCAGGGGTCATGGGTGCCATCATGTTATGTAATGTAACACAATTGCATTAGACTGGACACACATGGACACACCAAGCTGTTCATTTGGAATCACAGATGTATCATTAAATCGTGCTAATCTTACAAAAGTATACTGGGACAGTTCAGTGATGGTATCAAATGGTAATATCAGGTTTAGGGATGTTACTTAACACAAATTACCATGATTGATCGTCGTTTAAATTAACAATCAAATAATTGATTAATCGGTAGCCTTAATACTGCAATGTGTGTCGAGCAGTGGCTTACAGCCGACGGCATGACAGGGTGTGTGTAGTTGACAAATAAGCAGTAAAAAAATAAACACAACTTTTGATAAAAAAAAATGCATATTATGTAGTGTGAAGTCTGATGTTTGAGAAAATATAAGGGGTCACTAACTTATGTTTTTTTGAAAATTTTTACTAAAACATGTCCTATGGTGTGACAAAGAATTAAGAATATAGGGGTGTCGCACCAAAGGACAACAGGAATTAACACTTTTATAGTGGTGGCAAAAAAAGTTAAATATTTGAACAATTCTGAGACTAAATCTTACCATTGTTGTCCGTGGAATTGCCCGATTTAAACTCGGTTTTCAGGACAGAAGTTCCTACGCTTTTAGACATATATGGATGAAAAATAGACACTTGTAAAATTATGCCTGAGGTATTTTATTAACATTTGCATGCTTTTCTTTTTAATTTATAAAAGTAGGATTGTCTAAATAAAGGGCTAGTAGGATTGTTAAGCGTGTGATTGATCATTTATTACTTATTTAATAATCAAATATAGCGACTAATACAACATATCACCAACGCCGCCTCAGATACGTGCTGGTCAGAATGTGTAACTCCTATTGTGGATGCACAACGATTTATTAAAATGGTGTTCTCATTATACTGTAATGTTATATGACAGTCCCAATCATAGTTATTATTAGTAGTGCATTGCTGTTTGAGCTGCGTGCTGAAACGCTGAATGAACACCGGCTAACTGAAGATGATGGCACGCTTTACTACCGTATTAATTCTTAACCAAATGCATCCGATATGAGATAAATCATATATACATAGGCCTACACAAAATAAACACAATATTACAAATTTGCACAAAAGGCTGTGAATACACACGCATTCTTATAGTCACGAAGGTGTAATTCTAGCCTTTTAAATTGGTCCCAAACATAACAGACACACTCGCTTCATTTCCTTGTGTCTGCTTTACATGTTTCGCGGTTGCCAAATTGACGTTCGATACGTTTTATTGATTAAATTATGAATTTATTGAGGCAAAAGTCATAGTTAATAGTGCATATGTGTTACCCATGCTAAAGTGTTACCGTATATAACCATATAAGCTCTATCAGATGAAGTATAAAACCTTTTATTTAACTCCACTTTTAGTCACAAAGTGTAGAGAGAACAGAACTGCAAGCAAAGGGGAAAAAAAATCATGATGCATTGCATACCTACGTAATTGCACAGAGGCCATAATTACACAAAATGGTGCTAATGTTTGCCCTCTGATATGGCAGAGTGAAAGCCGAGGATGGAGAGGAGAGCAGACAAACAGACAAACAGACAGGAAATGAAGCCGTGAGTCTGGTGAGGCCTGGAGGTGTCTGGATTCATGCAGCTTGACGTTCTCATGCCTAAGGCTAATAGAATGACGTTACAATGGTTTGTATATCAAGATTAAAAAATAAAAATCCAACTGCCTTGCATTTTTGTTTTGGGGAGATTTCTGCCATTTTTTGCAGGGCAGATGCTCACATTAAGAGTCCCATAAATGCAATGCAGTAGTCAATGTCAAGTTACCTTTATTTATATAGCGCTTTTTACAATGCAGATTGTTTCAAAGCAGTGGTAACAGGAAAATAATGCAACAGAATTTAATAGAAAGTAATATAATTAAATATTTAGTGTCCCCAACGGAGCAAGCCAAAAGCCTAAGGCAACAGGGGCGACGGTGGTAAGGAACCCAAACTTCATCAGGTGACAGTGAAATACAATCCTGAACAAAACATTTGTTTGTTTACATGGATTCATGAATTATGCAAGTGACCGATATTTTGTGATGTATTAAAACTAGGAACATGAGTAATGGCCCACAGATAAAGTCTGTTCCTCTCTCTCACAAGTTACAGTTCTGCTTTCCACGATGTTGACGTTTTGTTTATGAGGAGACTCTGCGCACAAAGACTGCTAAATAACACTTCCCATGTTCCGAAATTAACGTGATCTTTCCAGCTGTACTGTGCATAATGCATGGTCGAGAACTAGGAATGAACAGCAGACGAAGCAACACATGCTCAGATCCATTTGTGAGAGATAGCAGCTGCCTTGAATACATATTTATGCGAGTTGGCAGTCGGTAAAACACATGGAGCGCTCAAGTGAAACATGCTTTCTGGAAACCTGGGTTTCACATTCAAATAGAATATAACTAGATGAATAAAGTTGGATGATAAACTTTGAAGTTGGCTTCAGAGAGCCAGAACAGAAAGTTTGAAAAAGTAGTTTGAAGTTTAAAATGTTTTGAAGGCAATAAAGTCTATCAGAAGAACAGATGTTGTTAGCACAAATTAGCATGTTGCTAGCATGTTTTAATCTGAATTAGCATGTTGTTAGCATGATTTTAGGGTGACCAAACGTCTGGTTTTCCCAGGACGTGTCCTGTTTTCAAGTCCTGTCCTGGCCGTTTTTTATAAAGTGATGAAAATGTCCTGGTTTTCATAATTTTTCATTGGGTCGTTAAATAGCCGGGCCGAGTGTCCTGGTTTTCGATAATCAAAATATGGTCACCCTACATGATTTAGCATGTTGTGAACACAAACACATGTTGCTAGCATGTTTTAACATTTTAATGTGTTTTATTTTTTTATATTATTATTATTATTTTAGCATTTTGCTAACATGTTTTTAACATTAAGTAGTATTTTACTAACTTTAGCATGTCACTAACATTTACACTAACATGAATGAACATGTTTCTAGCTTGATTTATCTTGAATAATCTTGCATTTATCTTACCAGGTTGCTAACATTATTAATTAGCATGTTGCTCATATGAGTTAGCATATTACTAGCATGTTTTAAAATGAATTTGCATTTTGTTAACATGTTTTAGCATATTGATTTACCTAGTTAGCAGTTTTTTTTTTACATTTTATTAACATTATTTAGCATGTTGCTAGCTTGATTTATCATGTTTGCTAATGTTTTAACATGTTGCTAGCTTGATATAGCATTTTGCTAACATGATTTAATGTGTTGCTAGCACAAATTAACATGATGCCATTAACATGCTTTGGCATGTTGCTAGCATGTTTTACCACATTGCTAGCATGTCCTAAGCTAGCTGGTAGGCTTTGTTAGTGATAGATACATAGTGTATGAAGCTCAAATACTCCATTAGAGTTGTTGTATTCAAGGTTTTACCCCCACAATGTAAGTCTATGGGCTTTTTATGCTTTTTAATCTTCATTTTTAGGAAAAGCACAAGTCGGATCAGTTTGAAAATGTATATCAACCCGAATCTGAACATGCTGAAGGTCTGACTGGAGTTTAGTGGCTGTAGGGTTAAAGCTCCAGGGGATTGGACAAACAGTCCAAATATTTGCTCAGAAGAAGTAGTAGTTTATATAGTAGATCAGCAAGTTAACTTTCTCATGCCAATTTAATAACATAAAATAAATCATCCAGAGCATTCCAAAGGATTATATTATCACTAAAGAGGTTGTTTATTTTCCTCTCATAAAACATCATCACTGAATTCTACTGATAGCACAAAGATCACACCGCCCTACAACAAAACAGTCTTGAATCTGTTGCTTAAAAAAACCTAAACAACAACAACAGGTTGTGGACACACCCCCCATTTGCTTTCTGTGCATTATGCAGAAAATGTCATTCCAAAGAAAGATATTCTCTTATCAATAAAGTCAATAAAGTGTAGCATATATTGCTTGGGATTATGCATTAATTTAATGAACAATAAAATATATAGTCCAGAGCATTCCAAAGAATTCCAGTTATCTGATGGAATTACGGTGGATTTGCACTGCAAGGAAACACTCTTCATTTCCTCAGCTGATTATTTTTTGAGATAATGTCTTTTCATTTATGGACAGGGCATGCATCTACATGTGACTGTGCCAAATCTGTTCCAAGACACCATTGCCAGTGCTTACTGGGTCTCAAATGCATTTCCAAACATCACTAGTGACCAATGACTTCCGAGTCATTAGCTTTTGAAAGCATCACTGGACAAATGTCACATAAAGACAGAAATATAGTACTGAGGCTCTGATGAGGTCAGGTTTATCCTCTTGGATGTCTTTTTAAATGGTACACGGCCTAGCTAGAGTAACAGAGCACTCAGTAGCTTGAGATATTTGCCATGTGGGAATGACTGTAAAAGCCATAGCTTTACTACAGAATCTGTTATTATGGAGCATGCCAAGCCAATTGAAGATTGTATGCTCCAAACCATCCAAGAAACCAACAAACCGCTCACAGTTATTCTTGAAAACATGTTGCAAGTGTTGGTAGATTCCCATTTCACAATGATGGAGAGACTCGAGAAGAAGTGCCAACATGTAGAATGAAGCAGGACGTTTCTGAATGGTTAGTTGATGAATTTATGGCTATCTTCAAGTCACTGATTAGCATGTTCTGTCATGATAATCTATACATTGTACAACTGTTATAACTTATGTTGTCATCTTGCTTTTATGACATGCTATTGCATTTGTGTTACGTATTGTACTGCAATCATAGACTGTAAAAAAATATGAATATAGTGACCATGACATCACCCGTAGGTTTCCGGCAATCCACCCATCACTCAAGTGGCCACGCCCTTAATTATGCAGAACTTTAAGGCTTAATATAATTTAAACGAATGAGTTCACCCCCCTCACAGTTGTCAAGAAGGGCAAAATTAGCTATATAGACAAAAAGCACTTTTTGTACCAGACTGTAAACTTTTTTTTTTTTGGTTAAATCAAGGTTGCCACTTGATTGCAATAAATGTGAAAAGACCAATGCGACAGCTTGAGCAGACTCTCAGATGTGCTTGACTACAACAACAGAGGGTATGCATTGATGTCACTTTCCTGCCGGAACGCGCCCCCTCAGCCGGATTGAGTTGCAAAAGAGTCAAACAGACCTCCGAACTTTGTGTGGCCTTCAGATTAACTCAAGAACCGTGCGTAGAGAGCTTTCCATGGCCGAGCAGCTCATCCAAGCCTTACATCACCAAGTGCAATGCAAATCGTGGGATGCAGTGGAGTAAAGCACGTCGCCACTGGACTCTAGAGCAGTGGAGACGTGTTCTCTGGAGCGACCAATCACGCTTCTCTGTCTGGACGAGTCTGGGTTTGGCGGTTGCCAGGAGAACTTGCCTGACTGTATTGTGCCAAGTGTAAAGTTTGGTGGAGGGGGGATTATGAGGTTTGGTTGTTTTTCAGGGGTTGGGCTTGGCCACTTAGTTCCAGTGAAAGGAGCGCTTAACGCTTCAGCATACCAAGACATTTTGGACAATTTCATGCTCCCAACTTTGTGGGAACAGTTTGGGGATGGCCCAATCCTATTCCAACATGACTGCGCACCAGTGCACAAAGCGTCGGTCCATAAAAGACATGGATGAGCGAGTTTGGACTAGCCTGCACAGAGTCCTGACATCAACACGATTATTAGAGCGGAGACTGCGAGCCAGGCCTTCTCGTCCAACATCAGTGCCTGACCTCACAAATGCACTTCTAGAAGAATGGTCAAAAATTCCCATAAACACACTCCTAAACCTCCATATTAAATCCTACGGATTAAGAATGGGATGTTGCATGTAAAGGCAGATGTCCCAAAACTTTTGGCAATATAGTGCATATCATCATATTGTCCAGCCCTAAAACTTGTGTAGTTTATGTCAGTGTTTATTTAAAAACATCCAATTTTGCAGAATATAAGATGGTAAATATTTAATTGATGAGTTGTCAATACAATATATAACAATATGGGGTATGAGATTACCCCAAAATTCAACATACTGACAAAATATTAACTGGTAGTGACGTCGAAATGTAATAATTTGCTTATCTGACTCCTAGTATCATTCATTTGTTGAGTACTGCAACATATCAACGGGAAACTTGCAGCTCATATATTCCCGCTCTGGGAACATGCAACAAAGGGGGTGAGGGCATGTTGGGCTGCTTTAGAAGAGGAAGAATATAGGGTATGC
The DNA here is from genome assembly GCA_018749465.1 of Paracanthobrama guichenoti. Taxonomy (NCBI): domain Eukaryota; kingdom Metazoa; phylum Chordata; class Actinopteri; order Cypriniformes; family Gobionidae; genus Paracanthobrama; species Paracanthobrama guichenoti. The sequence goes on from CM031948.1 coordinate 32,234,692, forward strand.
ACGTGACATCACCGTCGGCCGGAGTGACTACGGTTACGCCCACTGAGTGGCAGCATTGTTTTTTTTAGTGTGAATGCCATGAAAAACACATCTAAAACAGGAAAGCGCTTTGAGATTGAATGTACAAATAGATTTGACAAGAAATCTGAGGTTTTATTTTTACAGAGAAGCAAATGGATCGCTGCAGTTCACAGAAACAACTGGACTCCAGGCAGCGAAACGGGAAATAACCTGATTTATTAATAATATCTTGTAAACTCAATTTACTTGCATTGTCTGGTTATTAGTTTGCATGTAAACCTGGATAACAGGTTATTTCAATAAGCTGATTTTTGTGAATCAGCCTATATCAACTTAAAGTTCAGTTAGTGACTTCAGTTTAGAGTTGAATCTCATAACTTGTAAGTCATAAGTCGGTTAAATAATTTTAAAGAGTTAAAGTAATGGAAAACATAATTTGGCATACTTATTGATATTATTATTGTTTTTTTTTTTTTACCTTGAAAGTAGCTAGTGAAAAGTGTGATATTGACCCAAGTTTTGTTGTTTTCACAGACTAACCCTGCCAATTAAGCACACTGTGGCTTTTACAGCCGAGTTTGGATTTCTGGGGGATATGTTTGCATGGAAAACATCTTAATTGAATAAGTGTTTTCATGTGTCTGTTCTTTTTATGGGCACATTCCTCTGTGTTCATCCAATGGTGTCGTATGCTGATGAACACCATAGACACAAACACGAATTGCAGTAAATTAAACGGGTTGTTTACTTTCCCCTCATAAGACATTATCACCAAATTTTACTGTCTATCTGAATACTCAATTCTGATTGGCTGGAAGGTGTGCAATAAAACCGTTTATACAACAGTTCTTTCTGGTTCTCAAATCTGATTGGCTGAGAGCCTTTTCCAGCCGTGCAATATTCTAGTGATAACAGCACTATAACCGTTTCACTGTTACCACTCTGCTTGCGGCGACTGTCATGGCGGACGAGCAAATCCATCATAGTTTTAAAAACACTGCTGTACGCGCACACACGTCACTCGCACACAGAGCGCACTCATTAATAAAATAGCTTCACTACTGAATCGCTACATTATATTTCTCAGCAACGAGGGGTTTACGTCGCTATTTTGAAGTAATTAAGCATGTAGTGTCATTGTTAATAGAGAGAGAGAGATCTCAGATCTCTAAAACATTTAAAATGCACAAGGATTATGCATTAATTTCAAGATCAATCTAATGATGTCTGACAGTGCAAGTATTCACTCTGCTTTTTCCATCAGGTACACACATGGTTTTTTATTTTAAGATTAGCTAATAGAAACCAGAACTTTCCCATCTAATTTAAAGACTGATTCCAGAACCGCTGCTCCACATGGAGGGAGAATTATGGGAAAGCTCGTCTTTCCTGCACTCAACACTGCGGGTAATGAAAATAACGCGGCCTGTGGTCTGATTGATCCCAACTACCAGCTGAAAATCACTACTGAGAGAAAGAGTTCGGAGCCAAAAAACTCGAAGACTATTGAAATCACTAGTGATGGGTGGGTTTTGTCATAATGTCTGGTCCTCTTTGCAGGTTTTTCTGGTCAAGAACCACTCACTTAAACAGAAAGACACCATTTGAAAGACATTTAACCTGGGTGAAATAGCTGATACTATAGCTTGGAAAATGAAATGACTGCTATCCATCTATTTCTTACCATCAGGAATAGTTCACATGACTGAACCCTCTTGGCGTGGTCTTGTGATGGCAGGGCCAGGACACAACGCACAACTCTATGAAGTGCGGCTTAATGACTTCACCATGCAGACATATGGAAAGTATGCAGTATGCTGTTACTTCTAAAGCAGTTACTTTAGACGGCCACACACATTTTTTGGCAATCATTCGGGTGCATGCCTATGAAAAATTACCATTTTATTTGAATGATTGTGTACTCACTCAGCCATACGATTGTTATAAAAATAAAATTTTTGAAGATCAGACAAGTAGAAAGACTGAAGGCCAAAGCGGCCAAAGATTAAAGCTCAAATACGGATGGTACAGCCTGGTCTCATTGTTAATACATACCTTTCAAAGACACAAAACACATACATTCAAACTTAGCATTATTACGTTTTTACAGCTACAAAACATTACATATTTACAAATCTTTTAGGCTGAATTTTGTTCATAAATTTAAGTTTTAGTGCAGTCAGTATTATACGTTTCGGTGTGTCACATTGGATGTTGATACTTTATTTTAATTACGGCTTTTTAATTGAAGTGAACTTAAAACAAGCTTCACATAAACCCATTATAATAAATGTAATTTACCTGTGGCCATCATATATAATCAATATACAGAAATTGTTACACAACTCTTTAAGTTAATTTAAGATGTTTTGCTCTTTTTTTTAAGCAATAAAAGCGTTTTTTACGCTTTTATAAGCGTATTTTACGCTTTTTTTAAGCGTAATTTAAGATGTTGAACTCATTTACATTTACATTTATGCATTTGGCAGACGCTTTTATCCAAAGCGACTTACATTGCATTCAAGGTACACATTTTTATTTATTTTTTTTACATTTTTGTCAATTCTTGCTTTCCCTGGGAATCGAACCCATGACCTTGGCGTTGCTAGTGCCACGCTCTTATTGTTTGAGCTACAGGAAAGCTCACCCCTAAAAGCTCACCCCTCACGTCCCATTTAAGATGCTCTTATGAGAATATGAGACAAAACGGGTATTTTGGCAAAATTCTGTGTGTTATTGTTCGTTCAAGCGTGAAAGAGAATTCGATACTGGAGCATCTTTGTGTGTGTGTGTGTGTGTGTGTGTGTGTGTGTGTGTGTGTGTGTGTGTGTGTGTGTGTGTGTGTGTGTGTGTGTGTGTGTGTGTGTATATGTGTGCGTACCTTGTTTGGCTATACTTGTGAGGGCACAAATCTCCTCACTTATATAGTAAAATATTATGACAACTCACTAGTGAGGACATTTGACTGGTCCTCACTAGTTAAAAAGGCTTATAAATCGGCCAAAACATGTTTTTATTTAAATCTATTGTTTTGCACATGTTTCTGGGATGGATAGGTTTAGGGGTAGGGGTAGTGTAGGGGGATAGAAAATATCATTAACCTGATATAAAATCAATGGAAGTCTATGCAATGTCCTCACTAATATAGTGAAACAAACCTGTGTGTGTGTGTGTGCGTGTGCGTGTGCGTGTCATAGTCAGGACATTCACAGACAGCGTGTTCTCTTCTGTCTTTCTGAGCGTCGTGTGTGTGTGTGTCATAGTCAGGACATTCACAGTCAGCGCGTTCTCTTCTGTTTTTCTGTGTGTGTCATAGGACAGTCACAGACAGCACGTTCTCTTCTGTCTTTCTGTGTGTGTGTGTGTGTATGTGTGTGTGTGTCATAGTCAGGACATTCACAGAAAGCTCGTTCTCTTCTGTCTTTCTGTGTGTGTGTGTGTGTGTGTGTCATAGTCAGGACATTCACAGACAGCTCGTTCTCTTCTGTCTTTCTGTGTGTGTGTGTGTGTGTGTCATAGGACATTCACAGACAGCACATTCTCTTCTGTCTTTCTGAGCGTCGTGTGTGTGTGTGTGTGTGTTATAGTCAGGACATTCACAGACAGCACGTTCTCTTTTCTCGTCACGCTTGAATGGTTTGAAAGCATTTGCATGAATAAGAGCGTGATCATATAATGTAACGCTAGCCAAAAGATGACAGAAAAAAAAACAAATGCTGCGTTAAATATTTTTAACGCATTATACTGATTAAATGAATCGCTTGCGTTAACACACTAATTTTGACAGCACTAGTGTAAATATATTCTTGTATTCAATTCTTGTGGTTAATGAAAAGTTTCCATTTTATTCAACATCACTGCTCAAAGTTGGCATACCTGAAAGAAAGCAAACTGCAATACACATTAAAGGATCAGTGTATTTCATGCTAAATCCTTGTCTTTAAATTGTATAATGAGATAAATTTGCAATACATTAAACATGTGCATTATCCTCCTTAAAACTTCAAGACGTCATCATGTGAAGTGGTTAGAATGGAGTGTTTGTGCATCATTAGAAAGCTTTAACTAAGACCAAATGCTCACTGATGACACAGCTCAGCTCTATTGTATGTGCTGATTATGCAAGTGAGTGCGCTCTACAGTAAACACTGAAAGGAGTGAATGAAGAAGTAAAGTTTTGAAACTCCATCATAAAGGGAATGCTTGAGAACAAAGAAATGGGGCGAAGCTTTGGGGTTGAGCAGATGGGCTCTGAAATCTCCCCACAGCCCCCTTCTTTCTTACTAGCTCTCGCTTTAAGAAGCTGTGAATGTTTAAAGGAATAAAAAGGCAGTCTCATTGGAGCTCAAGAAAATCTGGTTCTAATAGAGGAGTTTCCTGCGATGGCAGGAAATAGCTGTCATTACTGCAGGGTTCTCTTTCTGCCTCCTCACACTTTTCTTCTTTCGTTCTCTCTCTTTTCAGCCAGCCGTAATTCATAAATGGCCAAATAAGGTGATGCACAGGTCATATCCAAACAAATGCTCTCACCTCATAGCTTATAATCTACACTCCATTTGGTCTACAACAGCAGCAGACACAACTAATACATTATGTAAGTGCGAGAGAAAAAGTTCAATTTGTGCTGTTTTTTAATTGTTAGTCCATGCATCAGATGGACTCTTTGGTCGTTGCATCCTATTTTGCTTTTCTTTTAAGCATCTCACATGCATGATTGTTGCATTTAAAAGCACATCTCGGACTCCTCTCCTCTCCTTAGATCAAGTTACAAACCACTTTTAGATTAAGTAAAGATGGATAGCAAAACTAGACCACTATGGCAATAATCTATCCATTATGCTTCAACACTCGACAAAGGGTTAAATATTAAAGGATTAGTTCACTTTTAAATAAACTTTTGCTGATAATTTCCTCACTGCCCATGTCATCCAAGATGTCCATGTCTTTCTTTCTTCAGTGGAAAATAAATAAATGTTTTTGATGAAAACACTCCAGGATTTTTCTCAATATAATGGTCCAAATGACAGTTTCAGTGCAGCTTCAAAGGGCTTTAAACGATACCAGACGATGAATAAGGGTCTACAGTCTATAAGTTTTATAAGCACAAATGCTCGTCTTGCTCTGTTTTGTGATGCGCGTTCATGACATCACGATAAACTGACATGACTGTCCTCCTTCCGCACATTTGTAAACACTGACTCGGTAAAAGTCAGTGACCTTGAACGTAACTGAAAGGTCAAGCGTGACCTTTTCAACGTGACTGCGTATTACATGACGTCACATCCAGTCATAAAAACGGAATTTAACAATTTTTCACATGAAAAAAAAAAAAAAAAATCTACATAAAAACTTGAAGACTACATGAAGAAATTAAGACTTTTTTTCAGCAAGGATACATTACAGTCACTTTTGATCAATTTAAAGACATTTATAATGTCAACTTCAATTTCAAATAATTGCTGTTCTTTTGAACTTTCTATTCAAAGAATCCTGAAAAAAAGTTCCACAAAATATGAAGCAGCACAAGTGTTTTCAACATTGATAATGTTTGTTGAGCATCGAATCCTCACATTAGAATGATTTCTGAAGGATCATGTGACACTGAAGACTGGAGGAATGATGCTGAAAATGCAGCTTTGACCACAGGAATAAATTACATATTAACATATTTAAAATTACAGAAAACGTTTCTTTTAAATTGTAACAATATTTCACAATATTATTGTATTAATAAAAGCAGTCATGGTGAGCATGAGAAACTTCTTTGAACAAATGTAAAAGATATTACTGAACCCAAACTTCTGAACTGCTTAGTAGAATCCCTGCAAGTCATGAATAGCCCATGATGACTTAACAAGATGTGGCTATAAGGAGAAAGAGGACTATAATCATAATAATAATCATTGAAAGCGTTACAAGCACTGCCAGATGTCTGCTTCATCTATAAGAACCCTCACATCAATGCCTACAGGTGAAAAGCCAAGCTGCCAGAAATGGATTTATGAACAGAGGCAGGTTAAAACATGAAGGTCTATTTAATTTAAAATATAAGCACTGATTAACCCTGTTCAGACTGATGAATGTGCAGCAGAAACTTAGACCTTTAGATGCTGTTTGAAACTGTGATCCAACTCTCAAACCACCTTTAGAGGTCTCATGGCATTTGTATTGTAAACTGTAATGCATTCTTATGCTTCCAGATCACCATCAAAAGAGCACAAAAAATTGACAATGCAATGACATTCAATTATGCATTCTATATAAAACCTCAAATCAAATCTACAAGTCCTTTTATGTGTATAGTGCACTTTACAGAGAATTGTGTCTCATTAAGCAGTCAAAGGCGAATGTGGCAAGGTGTTTAGCAAGTAAAGGGAAAGAAACTTCAGAGGAACCAGACTCGCACAAGTGATCATCGGAAACACAAGCACACCAGCATCCCACGCTGACGACCGAGCATCTAAAGGAAAACACATGCTGGTCTTTTCTGCAGGTATATGACAGACACAGTCTCATAAACTGCTAATAAGGACCTGAAGCATGTCACGGCAATAACCGCAGGCAGAGCACTTTCTAGTCAAGGCTAGTTACTAGTTCCCTTTCAGTCGGCCATGTTCAACGTAACGAGACGTGTTTCTAGTGTAGTCAAAAGTTACTTTTAAACAATTTAAATGTTGTAGTATTAGGAAAATGACTATTTATGGCTTTTAAAAAAATAAATGAAAAATTACCAAAAGTAATATCACACAGCGCCTGAAAATAGGCTAACTTCCGTCAACATAACCAACGTGACAACCTGCTTGCACAGAGAGCGTGCTGGGGACTATTTTCAGGCGCTGTAATATTGCACCGCTGCACCCATGGTACAGCAGTTCCTTGATTATTATGCAGGAATGAGAGTATAGTCCCTCACCATATCGGTCTAGAAAAATCACAACTTTTCATTTTCCGTCGGTGTAACTATGCACATCACAACATGTAAATAGGAAAATGGCATTATTTTGTCACTTATTGAGCAGTAGGCTAGCTGGAGCCGTTTACCTCCAGTCTTTGTGCTAAGCTAGGCTAGCGGTGGGCGAGTCAGACAGAGTTATGGCATGCACGGAGATGAGAATGGTATGTATGGACTTCCTAACTCTGGGGGATACGGTGAATATGCTAAAGTCCCAAAAAGTCGGCATGTTCCATTAAATAAACATAAAATATAAAAACTGCTATTGTGAGTACTGTATATTAGTTCTATAAAAGACAAATTATTCAGTCCAAAATATGGTCTAATCCGAGTCATTCTCATGACAACAAGATTGATAAATGAGTTCTCTGAAACTGTCTTGAGAGTGTAAAAATAGAGGAGGCTGCTAGAGAGGATGTCCTTGATAGAAAACAGGAAGCTAAGAGCATATCCTTCTTGCCTTAGACTAGATTTTCTTAGACTCTCAGAATAACCCTCTTAGTATGCGACTTGTCAAATTGTGAGATATAAAGTCAGAATTATCTTTTAAATTGTTTTATTCCTGGCGGAAACAAGCTTTCATAGCTATGCATTTCTGATCCATCTAAAAAGTCTCTTTGTTGTTTTTCTTCTATCTAAATCCATGAAAAGTTCCAACTGGAAGCCACATTGCTGGAAAAGAGACTAATAGATGTTTCCACAGCTCATTTGAATACACTGACAGCTGACAAAGCCCCATATGGCAACTACCGTATCACTAACACAGTCTAAACAAAGCTTTTGAAAAATGGAAATGCTAACTAATCGACTCAATAATGTGTTTTCCGCCATGTATCAGTATTACAAAATAAAGCATGCAAAAGCAAACTCTTAACTTGTCCCATGTGTGGAAACGTTTCCGCACATCCTAGACTTGGAAAAGCCTCGTGAAAACTGTGCCGGTCATATGAAAACGGTATGCAAAGAAAACAAAAAGGATGGAAAAAGTGAAAGGGAAGACACAGTGGTCCTAAAAAGATCCCACTTACAATTTAGAAAGATAGCGCATCAAGACTTTAAGCAAAATATAGACTACCATTTTTTTTATTAAATCTTTATCCAGCAAGGATGCATTAAATTGATCAAAAGTGACAGTGATACATTTTTACTGTGTTTACTGTTTCCACAAAAAATATTAAGCAGTGTTGAACAGTTTTCAACATTGATAAGAATAGTTAATTTTTCTTGATCATCATATCCTCATATTAGAATGATTTCTGAAGGATCATGTGACAGAAGACTGGAGTAATGATGCTTTGATCACAGGAATAAATTACAGTTTAAAACTGTTATTTTAAATTGTAATATTATTTCACAATATTACTGTTTTTACCAAATTTTTTTATCAAATAAATGCAGACTTCTTAAAAATCGTAACCGACCCCACACTTTTGAGCAAAAAATGCACTTGTTAGGTTTTAAATGATAAAATAATAGACATACTCTTCAAAATACAGACAAAAATCATTGTGACACTTTGTGGCTGTGAACGTTAGTGTAACACGTTGTTAGCCAAATACACCTGTGTGAACTGACTTCATACATCCACCAAAATGAATTCTCAGGTTATTTGTGTGGCTTTAGTGTCCAAATACTTTTCAGGGCCAGTGCATGTTCTTGTAATCCAAACAGTGTGTGTGTGTGTGTGTGTGTGTGTGTGTGTGTGTGTGTGTGTGTGTGTGTGTGTGGAGTGTGTGTGAGTGTGAGTTTTATGAAAGGAAAGAGCCTGGACACTCCAGAAAATGGTGACATCGCACTAGTAACCTGAGCTTGTGTGTTTCAAAGCCCAACTCAGCACTTGTCCCCTTGGGTGAAAATTACCCTCAACTCTGACCCCGCGCATGTTGGTAGAAACAACACTCCCCCCCGCCCCGTGTGGACGGCCATGTCTGGGGTTGCATTACCTCATCTGAAGTCTATCTGCACAAATCTTAGCCCGTTCACTTCTATTTTTGTGTCTAAGGATCTTGATTACAGTCAAGCGCACCGGCTCAAACACAAGCACAAGATTCTGCATGCAACTCTTTTGAGGGTTCGCTGCTTTAATGCATGCACGTGTCTGTCTGAAAACTGTTGTCTAAATCTGAATGCGTTCCCTTTGAAAGTGGAAGTCCCCTAAACTGAGCAAACTCACCAGGTTGGCAGGTGAGGGGTCTGCGGGGGTGAGTGTACAGTTACTAAGTGGTTTAAGCCCCTGAGGATGAAAGTAAGTTCACTAAAGCCTGCAGTGATCTAGACCCAGACAGAAGACTGATGCTGTACCCTTCCACCCCCGGCCCCCATAACAGAACTCAACCACAGCACAAGAGTGTTTATTGGGAACAGAAATACTTTAACTAGAACGCTTAGTCTAACAACATATTAGTCTTCCATAAGTGTCTAGAACATATTGTGTTAATAAAGACCATAAGCACAGTGATAAGCACATGTAAAAACATTGTAATATTGTGACCAACAGATTATTATTCTAGCTTCTACTATTAACTTTATTAAAAGGAACTATATATATATATATATATATATATATATATATATATATATATTAATATTTAGCTATTTAATAGTAATAATCATATTAATATAGCTTATAAAACAATCTAAATAAAATTTATTGTTATTTTTAGTGCTGTCAAAATTAAAGCACGCCATTATTTTTTCAGTTTAATGCGTTAAAAATATTTAATGCAATTAACACAGCATCCATTTTTCTGTCATTCTTTTGCTAGCGGTACATTATATGATCACACGCTTATTCATGCAAATGCTTTTAAACCATTCAAGAGCGACAAGACAGAAGAGAACGCGCTGTCTGTGAAGGTCCTGACTATGACAAACACACACACACGACACTCAGAAAGACAGAAGAGATCGCGCTGTCTGTGAATGTCCTGACTAGGACAAACACACACACACACACACACGACACTCAGAAAGACAGAAGAGATCGCGCTGTCTGTGAATGTCCTATGACACACACACACACACACAGAGAAAGACAGAAGAGAACGAGCTGTCTGTGAATGTCCTGACTATGACAAACACACACACACACACGACACTCAGAAAGACAGAAGAGAATGTGCTGTCTGTGAATGTCCTGACTATGACACACACACACGACACTCAGAAAGACAGAAGAGAATGTGCTGTCTGTGAATGTCCTGACTATGACACACACACACACACACAAAACGCTCAGAAAGACAGAAGAGAACGTGCTGTCTGTGAATGTCCTGACTATGACACACACACGACGCTCAGAAAGACAGAAGAGAACGTGCTGTCTGTGAATGTCCTGACTATGACACACACACAACGCTCAGAAAGACAGAAGAGGACGCACTGTCTGTGAAAGTCCCGACTATGACAACACACACACACACACACACAACGCTCAGAAAGACAGAAGAGAACGCGCTGTCTGTGAATGTCCTGACTATGACACACACACACACACACACACAACGCTCAGAAAGACAGAAGAGAACGCGCTGACTGTGAATGTCCTGATTATGACACACACACACACACAAAATGCTCAGAAAGACAGAAGAGATCGCAATGTCTATGAATGTCCTGACTATGACACACACACACACACAAAACGCTCAGAAAGACAGAAGAGAACGCGCTGTCTGTGAATGTCCTGACTATGACACACACACACAAAATGCTCAGAAAGACAGAAGATTCAAGATTCAAGATTCAAGAGTTTTATTTGTCACATACACAGTTATATACAGAATATACAACCGGCAGTGAAATGTAAACAGGTCCGCTCCATGGACAGTGCAAATTCAGGTAAAAACACAAGGAAGAAATTATAATAGAAATAGGATATAAAAAAAAGTACTATATATATATTATATATATATATATATATATATATATATATGTCTATATCTGTAGAATTATAAATAATCAAGTCAAGAGAAAAAAAAAAAAAAGGTAACAAATAAGGATAAAGTGGAATAAAATAATTGAAGTAGACTTTGCAGTGAGTAAACTGTAGACTTATAAATATGTGGTTAACAAATGTATAAGAGTATAATGTGCAAACAGGTTTATGACAGGTTGTTACACAGTAACAACGAGAACAGAAAGTGCAGTGCAATGACAGTGTATCGATGTTTATCCTGAAGTGAAGTCACGTGATGTTAAGTGACTGAGTTCAGGAGTCTGATGGCCTGGGGAAGAAGCTCCTCCTGAGTCTCTCAGTTTTGGCCATCAGGCTTGGGAAGCGCTACCAGATGGCAGCAGCGTGAAATGAGGGTTTGCAGGGTGATTAGAGTCCTTGATGATCTTAGTAGCTCTACCTTTGCAGCGTTTGGTGTAGGCGTCCTGCAGAGGCGGAGAGCTGACCCTGAGATACGCTCGGATAAGCGCACTACTCTTTGCAGGGCTTTGCGGTCATGACTGGTGCTGTTCCCATACCACGCTGTGATGCACTGAGTTAAAACACTTTCTATCGCCCCTAAATAGAAAGTTTTCAGGATAGCTGGTGAAACCCTGAATTTCCTCAGCTGGCGCAGGTGGTACAGTCTTTGCCTGGCTTTTTCACCTGTGTCTGAATGTGAGCAGTCCAGGTCAGGTCCTCGGAGATGTTTACTCCCAGGTACTTGAAGCTGCTCACTCTCTACTGGTGACCCGCTGATCATGAGGGGAGTATGTCCGTTGCTGTCTCTTCCTGAAGTCCACAATCATTTCTTTGGTCTTGCCAACATTCAGAGAGAGACAGTTGTCCTGGCACCATGATGTTAGATGCTCCACCTCGTCCAAGTATGCCGTCTCATTGTTGTTGGAAATGAGGCCCAGGACAACAGTATCATCAGCAAATTTGATGATAGAGGTGGAGCTGTGTGTGGACAAACAGTCATGCGTGTAGAGAGAGTAGAGCAGGGGCTCAGGACACAGCCCTGTGGAGCTCCCACACTCAGGGTGATGGAGGTGGAGGTGGACTGGCCTATTCTCACCACCTGAGGCCTGCCAGTGAGGAAGTCCTCAATCCAGTGGCAGAGAGAAGGATTCAGGCCGAGATCCAGGAGTTTGGAGGTTAGCTTGGTGGGAACTATGGTGTTAAAGGCTGAGCTATAGTCAATAAATAGCAGTCTTACGTAGTTCCCACTTTTGCTGTCGATGTGAGTGAGGGAGGAGTGGAGGACATGAGAGATGGCATCTTCAGTCGATCTATTGGGACGATAGGCAAACTGAAGAGGGTCCAAAGTGTCAGGAATGAAGGCGCAAATGGTGTTTTTAATGAGTCTCTCAAAGACCTTCATGACTATAGGCGTGAGAGCCACTGGACGATAGTCATTTAGGCAAGAGGGTTTACTGTTCTTAGGGACAGGGATGATGGTGGATTTTTGAAGGAGGTGGGGACCACAGATGTAGCGAGGACTCATTAAAGATAGATGTAAACAACCGGTGAGCTGATCAGCACAGGACCGCAGAACACGACCTGAAATACCATCCGGCCGGCAGCTTTCCCTACGCGTCCACACGCTTGAGAGTGCTCTCGAACTTCATCCTCCGAGACAGAGATCACGTGATTGTTGCTGCTCTGAGTAATTTCCTCTAACGCGCCACTTGGCGGAGTCGCGTTACGCGGTTACAGTCAAAGCGAGCATAGAAAGAGTTTAACTCGTTCACGAGCAACGGATCAACGCTTGCCTCTGCAGAGGATTTAGATCCAAAGGAGCAGATGGACCTCAGACCTTGCCACATGCGCGCTGAGTCGTTGAGTTGGAAATGAGACTCCACTCGGTCTTTATAACGGAGTTTTGCGGCTTTAACTGCTCGTCTGAGAGCATAGCAGGACGATCTGTATTCATTCATGTTCCCCGATAGGAGACCGGCGTTGTAAGCGGCAGTGCGTGCGTTCACTGCAGCGCGGATTGAATTGTCCACCCACGGTTTCTGATTTGAGAAGGACGTTATTGTTATTGTTTGCGTGGCTTGCTCTGTAAGCGTGTTGATGAAGCAAAGCGCCACGTCTGTGAACTCGCTTACGTCAGCTGAACTCGCTCGGAACATGTCCCAATCCACATCGCCCAGAGCTGCCTGTAGCGCGGTCTCTGAGTGGGGTGACCAGCGCAACTTCCCGCCTCACCGGGGTTCCTGGAGGAGCTTTTGTTTGTATTCGGGAGTGAGGAAAATGGTGGCATGATCCGATTTGCCAAGCGCTGGAAGTGACCGCGCTTTATAGGCGTTCTTAAGCGAGTAGCAGTGATCCAGTGTGTTTGCTCCTCGTGTGGGGCAGGAGGCGTGCTGATGAAAGTTTGGCAGGACTTTCTTTAGGTTTGCTTTGTTAAAATCGCCAGCGACAATGAATGCAGCGTCGGGATGTTGGTTTATGGCGCCGCTGGCAACATCATGAAGGCCAGATAAAGCCAGCGCTGTGTCTGCCTGCGGTGGGATGTAAGCGGCGGTCGCGACAACCGCAGAAAACTCCTAGGCAGATAGAATGGGACGGCAGATGATTGTTAAATGTTCCAGATGAGGCGAGCAGGACCGCGAGAGAATGGTGATGTTCCTGGGATCGCACCATTTCTTGTTGATCATGAAACACACTCCACGCCTTTGGATTTACCGGCCTCGGCTGTTCTGTCCATCCGAAAAACAGAGAAGTTCTCCGGCGGCGTCACAGCTGTGTCCGGGACCGCGGGCGTGAGCCATGTTTCAGACAAACAATAGATATTACAGTCTCTCATGTCCCGTTGAAAACTTATCCTGGCTCTAAGATCGTCCATCTTATTATCCAAGGATTGAACATTTGCTAGAAGAATGCTCGGGAGAGGAGGTCTGAATGCCCTTTTCCTCAGTCTGTTACGGATACCAGCGCGTTTCCCACGGTGTTTCTTTGTTCTAACGCCGCTGGCTCTGGCCATTGTTCAACTCGGCGTTGCGAAGAATCTCAGATGGCCACAGAGGATCGGCGAAAGTGTCCTGAAACAGTCCAGTGTAGAGGTAACCAATGTCCAAAAGAGTTTTGCTGTCGTAGTAGATCAATGCAGATGATAAGTTTGTAAAAACTGAGAGTAAAAGAAAGTAAAATAGTAAATAAAAGCACAGTCTTCGCGGAGCGACCTGAACGGCGACCAAACACAGCGGCGCCATTTTACGACCAATCAAAGAGATCGCAATGTCTATGAATGTCCTGACTATGACACACACACAAAACGCTCAGAAAGACAGAAGAGAACGTGCTGTCTGTGAATGTCCTGACTATGACACACACACAACGCTCAGAAAGATAGAAGAGAACGTGCTGTCTGTGAATATCCTGACTATGACACACACACACACACACACACACAACGCTCAGAAAGACAGAAGAGAACGCACTGTCTGTGAAAGTCCCGACTATGACAACACACACACACACACAATGCTCAGAAAGACAGAAGAGAACGCGCTGTCTGTGAATGTCCTGACTATGACACACACACACGATACTCAGAAAGACAGAAGAGAACGCGCTGTCTGTGAATGTCCTGACTATGACACACACACACACACACACACACAGAAAGACAGAAGAGAACGCACTGTCTGTGAATGTCCTGACTATGATACACAGACACACACACCCAAACCATCACTCAATACTCAGAAAGACAGAAGAGAACGTGCTGTCTGTGAATGTCCTGACTATGACACACACACACACACACACACACCCAAACCATCACTCAATACTCAGAAAGACAGAAGAGAACGTGCTGTCTGTGAATGTCCCGATTATGACACACACACACGACGCTCAGAAAGACAGAAGAGAACACACTGACTGTGAATGTCCTGACTATGACACACACACACAGGACGCTCAGAAAGACAGAAGAGAACGTGCTGTCTGTGAATGTCCTGACTATGACACACACACACACACAAAAAGCTCAGAAAGACAGAAGAGAACGCACTGACTGTGAATGTCCTGACTATGACACACACACACACCACACAATGCTCAGAAAGACAGAAGAGAACGTGCTGTCTGTGAATGTCCCGATTATGACACACACACAAACGACGCTCAGAAAGACAGAAGAGAACACACTGACTGTGAATGTCCTGACTATGACACACACTTCTTTTTCTCTCTGCTCCCGCTGTGCTCTTGCGCTGTTTTGTTTTGTCTAGTGTTTCGTCTCTTCTCTTTCTCTCTGACTGCTGCTTTGCTGGACTCCTGAAAATACTGAAATAGAATTGATTAACTGGTCAATCAGCGCGATCGACAAGATTTTCTCACTAAGGAAGGGTGCCCCGGGAGAACCCACCTGCCCGGACGGGACCTTTGCCGCAGGGTACGTGAGGGACGCATGGAACAACTGGTAAGTCCTGAGCCTGGAGGCTCTGTCCGTGGAGGATGCGGAAGATTTATACATGATTGGATTATTGTTGGCGGGGTTCCTATTCTTTGGCTTTGGGATTGCCCTGACCTATCGGAAGATTGGTAAGACAGCTGCAAGCAAATTCACCCAGCCGCTGTCTGTGGAAATTAAAGAATGCTTCGGGGTTGTGTGTGACCGTTTGAAGGAATTAGATCAGAAAGTGATAGGAATTGAGGAACTGAACCGTAACAACTCAGTCCGGACTGCGGATACGCAGGGAAGAGTGGGCTCCATCGGGGGTCAGATCGGTGAACTTTTACGGACTGTAACCGGTCTGGCCATGAGGCTGGACGTAATGTCTAGGGAAACTGCACAGACCGGATGCGAAACGCTGAGGACCAGATCTGATTGATTGATTATGATCCGGACAAATTACCGAAGATCATCAAATGGATTAAAAAATAATAAATTGTATTTGCCTGACCTAATCAACTAGCCCAACGAACCTCACTTGGTCCCTATCTCTCGGTTGGGAGTCCAGCCGGGCAGCCGGGCAGCCGGGCAGCTGTCTGCTATCTTCCCCTGTGCACTGCCTTATCTCCCTTCAAGGACAAACCATAGAACTGAACTCGAAAACATCTGAAGTTATGGCTAACATTCTCACAGACTCACTCGCACCATACACAAACCTAACCTGATCCCACTACAACCGTCTGCCTGTCTTTATCTATCTCCTCCCCGAGTCCATACAAAAAATCCCATCACGTGACCACGTGTACTGTGTCATGTTTATGTTTATGTTTTGTTGATGTTTTGTTGTGTTTTGCTATGTAATGCTTGCTAAACTGCATTCTTGTATTTCTGGAGAGCGTGTGGCGGCGCCTGACTAATCGGCTGCGGCCCGGAGGCTTGCTCCAAACTCATTTCGTTACACTGTACTTGTACATGTGTAATGACAAATAAAATATTCAATTCAATTCAACACACACAACGCTCAGAAAGACAGAAGAGAACGCGCTGTCTGTGAATGTCCCGATTATGACACACACACACACACACACACACAAACACACACGCACGACGCTCAGAAAGACAGAAGAGAACACACTGACTGTGAATGTCCTGACTATAACACACACACACACACTCAGAAAGACGCTCAAGTATCAAGTTCTCTTTTGAGCTTGAACAAACACTAACACACAGAATTTTGCCATAATGCCGTTTTGTCTCATATTTTCATAAGAGCATCAATAACGTCTTAAATGAATAAAGAGCTGTGAGTTTTCGACAGCGGCAGATCTTAAAGTGACAGCAGCCTAATAAACCAGCCGCTGTGATTCTGTCATTAATGTTCATCAAACAACAAAGGGAACAGAGACAATTATAGCTTTAATAAGGATTAATCTATATTTAATTTATTATTTATGGAGTTAAGACTGTGAAGTGTTTTAAATTTCTTTATTAAGTTTGATAACTTTATTACATTTCTGTATATTGATTGTATATTACGGCCAATACGGACCTATAGTCAATATACACATACAACAATTATGATATGTTGTATCCAACAGCTAAGGGCTACTTCTACTGCTCTGTGCTTGTTATTAATTCATTAGGGCAAAAAGCTATACACACTTATTTGGACAATAGCAGAGGCACGTGGACCCTTCAGATTTTCGAGCCAAATGGTTTTGAATGTAGCTTCCAAAAGACAATAAATAAACATTTTTACATTTGATAATTAACCCTTTGAAGTGTACGATCATTAGAATGAGATTAGAATGTTCAGTGTGTGATGTCATCAACTCAGCACTCATCATATCCCAACTGTTCAGTGTTTAACCATATAATGTTTATTTTATGTCTCTGACATTTAAATACAGATAAGTACTAGCAAAAAAAAAAAAAAAAAAAAAAAAAAATGTATAGTTTGTAAAATATACACTGATGTGTATGGAAGCTACAATGATCCTTTCAAAAATGATTTGATGAAGTGTTTTATTGATAGGCGATGTTCTACACATTACGTAGGAAACTATCAAGTTTACTCTAATCTAGGAATATTGTAGGTACGAAACGAATAGTGCCCCAAAGTTGTCGTCTTTTGGTTAATTTCTTAGTTTTGAAGCTAAAATATGTGAGGAAATTCTAGCAAAACCATTGATTTTCCGTGTGGGGGTGGTTGGGAAATCTGTACAAAATTGTACAAAACAAATTTACATTAAAATTACTTTTACTGATCGACCGAGCTCAGTGTACGCTAGTTAATGGAGGACGTTAGGTTTGCAGCCTTTGATTCACAAAATGCGCTGTACAACGTCGAGATAAGGTTCAGTTTGCCTTGCGGTGTCAGTGCTTATATGCTTTAAATTAATTTACAAAATGTGTGGAAGACTGAATCGATGCAGGCCATATGTTCGTAATATTCCGTAATAGCGACAGTAAAAGCATTAATAATGCATGTTCTCGTTTCGATAATTCAAAAGTATAATCGGATATGATGACATTGCAGTAATTATTACAGTGAAAGCTAAATTAAAATTTTATTATAAATAATAATAGTTATTTTTATTTGGGGGTTAGTTCTCATAAATACTAAGTGCATGACGCCTCTGGACAACAATCAGATGTTAGATGGTGATTAGAAGTGAGTAGCTTTGTCACTTACTGTAAATGCCAGGGCCAAACAAGGCAGTGAGAGGACAAAGTATTGGGTGGCCAAGTTCACATATGCGTTGCGGTAGGATGTGATTTGCCTGCGACCCTGGACAAGCTTATAGAGCTCCAAACACATCAGTCCGGCGATCGCAGCTGTCGTTGTGGCGATTGCTGGAATAATGCGGCCAGCAATTAACTTGCTCTGCAGATGAAAAAAAAGGTTTGGGATATTATTTACATATATATACACGTGTACACATGGTACATGGTTTGTGAATTACAAATACAAAAAAAGTCATGCAAACTATTAATGGTACAAGTAGTACAAGCAAATGGAATGGAAAAAAGCTCTTTCCTCAGGTGTTCTGTACTGTATATGTACTGAAACTGAGGACACAAACCACCAGAGGCGATTGTTGATCACTTTAGACCTTGTCTCGCAAACAAAAGCACAGCAGAGCTGTTTGACAAAGACAATAGTCATTCACCTTGTGCCGGTCAGCTGTTGGTATATCATAGTTCTCTGCCCTCAGGTTGGATGTTGCAACTATATAGTCCATGTGGAAATTACTGTCATCATCCTGAAACACAAGAATAAAAAAGAGCATATGGTAATGTACAAACAATTTCATTATTACAAGCACTGACACGCAAGGGACATTCTTGCATTCGATCGTGGTTGTCCACACATGCATCAGATGGACATCTTTGTCAAGTCTTAATATCATCTGCAATTTTGCTTTAGGTAAATTTACTTAATATTTATTTTATTTTATTTTTTCATACGTAAGGATTTTTCATTATTTATAGCGAAAATGTCATTAAAAATATATATTTTTGTGCAGTGTGGACATTTATAGAAGAGTTGCATGTTTTACTGTTGATTTTAATTTTCTTTTCAACTATGGAAAACACCCTTTGATGTTTCCATCAGCAAATCTTCACCTACTAACCATCTGTTCACTTGTTACCATAGGGCAAAAACAACAGGGAAAAATACCCGTGTGATGCTGATCGTTATCTTTTAGTTTTATATTAAAAACCAGAAGATTTAAAAACAGGAACAAAATCGCTTGGCCCACAGGTATGTTTGCACACTTTGGTACAACAGGTACTAGATAAAGATGTTATATCATATTTAAACATTGATAGTTTCCTGTCTCCTATTGTGTATTTGTACGTTATTTCCCCTCTTTATTGCTCCAGATGCAACTGTTTGAACTGCAAATCATATACTTAGTGATCTTTTTAAGGATAAAGCACTTAAAAACCAAATAAGCCATTAAGTATAATTCACAACTCAAGAACTTTGGTGTGATATTAGATATTGCAGGAATGCTAAGATCCACAGGTTTTGAGGTTTTGGCACTCTGCTTACACCCCAGGCACCGCAGCACTACAAAGCCTGTCAAGTATTGGGTGTGTTGGGGGTAACTGCGGGGGTGTTTGAGCATAGTATATAATTTGGCAACCTGATGCCACCAGAATCCCCCAAACACACATTCCACTGGAAAAACCAAACATCTGATCTGGCAAAGAATGCGTCATTGCTAAAAGCACGCATGCACACACACCCTTGCACATGCATACGCACATACGATACAAACAGTGGGGGCCCAGGTCTATTCTTCTCTTTTACTTTAATGATAGGAGCATGTTTCAACAAACATCCTGATCCAGGATTATTGCTGTCAACTATAACTAAAACAAAAAGCATAATTATTTGAAACAAAATAAAAGTTTAATTAAAAACATTTTATTTCAGCTAGTTGGCAAAGGCAACATTTCTTATTTTCATTTAGTTTAACTTGAAGTACTAAAAGAATGAAAACTACATAAACAAAAACTAATGAATAAAAATATATTTTAAAAAATATTTAAAAAACTACTAAAAATGACAAAAACACAACCAACATTACTAAAACTTTAAAATTAAAATTAAAACAAAAAGTACAAAAAATAAAAATTATAAAATAAATAAAATAATAAAAAATGTTAAAGATGCCCTGTGATGAAAATCAAGTTTTTAAAAGGTATTTATGTGGTGTTTTTAATAAGCTTTCAGACAAACCACGTGCAAATTCTTAAGTCAACACCACTGCTGAGTATTTTCTCCTTAAACTGCAGTGAACCAAAGACACGGTTTGAAATCGCCGGTGTTTCTGATGTCACAAACTTGTAACCAATCATGTCAGAGTGTGGGCGGGGCTTTAGCATATCATTAACAATTCTCTGAAGCAGGGAGTCTCAAGAGAAGCAGGTTATCCCACTATATACTTCTGCTGATATGAAAAAAATCAGGTACATTTATCAATATAGCGGGTGAATTATGTGTATGATGTATATTACGATGTTATGATGAACTATATGCCTTTCTCTACTGATGTTCTAAGTTGTTCAAAGCATTTTTAAGAATGCCGATTTTTAGAAGACAGACTCTGTAGATGTAGAACGGGAACATGGTTTGTGTAACATTAGCAACATTATTAGATGTCTGATAACGTAGTCAAGCAAAAGGCTAATATTAATTTCTGTTATGTGTTCGACGTTGGAGAGAGCGATACAAAACGCATCACATTTCTGATCCATTGACTTGTGAGTGAGTGGAGGCGGGGCTCATTTATATATTCATGGATCCGCGTGTACTAAATGAAACAAGGGTGTAGAGTTACATTCAAGCTATTTTAAAGGGGTGGTTGATTACGATTTCACTTTTTAAACTTTAGTTAGTGTGTAATGTTGCTATTTGAGCATAAACCTCATCTGCAAAGTTAAGGGAGATATTTTATTTTACAGAAATCACTTTTTAAGGACTAAAACAAAAAGCTGGTCGGGACTACACAAGCTTCCTACCAGGTTAGTGACATCACTAACCCTGAAATGTACATAAACCCCGGCCCCGGGAACACACACAACAAAGGGGGTGAGATTATCATGACAGAATATGCTAATCAATGACTTGAAGATAGTTAGCTCTACATCAGCCATTTCATCAACTAACCATTCAGAAATGTCCTGTCTCATTCTAGTCTCTCCATCATTGTCCGACTCCGGTTTGAACACAAAAGGCTGAACAGTTTCATTGCCTGTCTGCATGAGGTAATCAGAGCTGCTAACTGGAATTCTTGAAGCTCCGCCCCATAAGCAGCAGCTCATTTGCATTTAAAGGGACACACAAAAACTGGCATGTTTTTGCTCACCCTCAAAAAGTGACAATTTTAACATGCTATAAAAAAATGATCTGTGGGGTATTTTGAGCTAAAACTACATACACACACTGGGGACATCAGAGACTTATTTTACATCTTGTAAAAAGGGGCAATCAACCATCCCTTTAAGGCATGAATACATTTTTTTCACAGGAAAAAAACTTTTAGATATGTAATTTTGGTGATCAAAGATGAGTTTTAAGGGATACATTTATTGACTACAGGAGGACAAAAACTCCATGATACTAACATAGCACTGAGCCTTGAGCTTAAAAAGTCACAAAAGAGTTCAAAGAGTCACATGATCAATGTCACTCTTTTACTTACATTTGATTAGGTGACCTAGAAAATTCTTCTTTATACTTTTATGTTCATTTTAAAATCCTAAAACTTTATTTTAATCCCACTTTCTATGCGTTTTTAGACATTTGAACCTGCAGTGCATGTATATACAGAAACCTTTGCATAACTGTTGCCATATGAACATTTCCAAACAGATAGCAGGACGCTTTCATCTTCAGAGAAAACAAGACTAAAGACAGAAGCAAACAGAGAAAGAGAAATGGAGAACAGATAGTCTTTGAGTGATTTTAAGACTGAAGAGATTGTGAAAATCAAAGACAGACTGAGACTAATCCACTTTCTAGCAGAACACACAACTGACACTGCAGCCCATTCAGTCTCTATGTACTGTATGTGTGTGGAAGCCCATGTGTCATGCAGTCATGACAAACGACAAAGCAGACACTGACTAAACCAGCGTGCATCCAGAGCTTTCCATAAGACCTGTCTGTCCGTTGGACGCCCTCTATTTGAGAAGTATGAAGAAGATCTGTCTGAACAGAAAGGATGACTGTTCTCTCTCATCTGCTATGGATGGAGCTGGTTAAGGGTCGATGAAATCTGCAGTCGGGGTTGGATGTTTCAGGGCCAATTTTGTGGTTCACTGAGACCTCCTACCTGAGAGTGGACGCCGACATGTCTGACAGGCCTAGGTGCACACACCAAATGTGTGTGTTTACTGGGGATGCCAAAGTTAACACGCTAACTCTTCAGACTTATTTTATGTTTAAAGCCACTAAAAAACGAAACAAAGTTAAACAAAAATGTTTTGCAGAATGTCTAAGCTACTTTTTGTTCTATGAACAATATCAAAAACATGAAAGCGGGGAAATAAACAGGTTTTGCAAAATGAAAAAAAAAAAAAAAAAAAAAAAAAAAAGTAAAGTTATGTCAAATTATGCATATTGACTACACCCTAGTGTGTATAGACATTTTTCAGTATTGTTCTTTCTGTGTAAAGTCTGTGCTTATGGAACGTTATAATATACTGTAGATTGCCCTTTCTGTTTTTCGTTATGCAGTTCTTACAGCACAAACACATCGACGCCACTTTTTTTTTCACTCTTGAAGTGAACTTTATTGCTTGTATGGTGATTAGATTCACCGTTTTGCATTGCCTCCTTGAACATGAGAACGCGATGCGTCTGGTGTGCGGCATATGACGCTTCATCAATAGCGCAAACACCACAATACGCATAAAGGTATGCCAAAAATAGCATATGACAAATTAAATCAGATGCGTGTCAGTATTGGATTCAATATGTGCATTTGGTCTTAAAGTGACCGCAGCAGACTATAGCCTAGCTACCTCTTGCCGTCTGTCATTAAAGTTAATCAAAGAACAAAAATCACCCACTGATCTAGGCTGAATAACTTTTGTAGCTAGTTTAACATGCATTAATCTATATTTAATTTATGCAATGTTATTTTACATTTGATTATTCAGTTTCTTTACCTGAATTACTGTTCATTCTTAGCACTGTTCTTATTTTATTGCTGACTGTTCACTTGTAATCAGTGATATTTTAAATGTATATTATTAGATATCAGTAGTTTTTGCTGTGGAATATCAGTTGGAATCCAGAACTGTAAAATGTCACTGGTATCTACAATTTTGGTAGCTTATTTATTAGAATACAATGTTACATCGGTCAAAACAATGAAAACACAAGTATAACACATAATATTCTTTCACGGTCTATGGACCCCCGGGCCACCCCATGTATTAAAGTCTAGCTCCGCCACTGATTCTGTGCTTTATACAAATGTAGGGCCCTATGATCTCCATGATGCAGAAAACGTGGGTCAGGTCAATACACTTAAATCAAATGGCGATATAGACTAATGTCTGTGAATATTAACCCCCAAAAATTTTAATATGTATCCTGCATGTTCGGAGTGTCTCAGTGTGAATGAATGGCATAGACGCACAGTTTAATTTACCACACATACACACACTGAAGCATGCATGATGCTGGTGTTTTCAGCCTCTGCTGCCTCACTATATGAGGATATGAATGCATGAACTTCATCTCCAGAGCCGCTCAGAGTCACTTTATAAGCATTTCAACGTTTAATTTGAGAAAAACTATCATTATATCAAACACACAGAAACTCAAAGGTCTTCATGGCAACCCGTCAAAATAAAAGTTTGGTTTAACGTGACAGAAATATATTACTGTTGTACAGTAGAATTTAGATGAGTCTCAATGCAATCATAATACTAACACTAATAATAATAAATTATCATCAAAACTTTATTTTAAGGATTTAATCACAATTTTTTCTTCCATGTTTTAATTTGAACAGTAAAGTTCATTGTGCTGTTTGACAAAAAGTTTAATTTCATATGATTGAAAGATAAATTAAATTAATATTTCATATCTTCATGTGTTTACCAGAAAATACATAACAGAATTTGTGAAGAAAAAAATCATAGAAATTAAAAAACAAAAATTTACTAAAATTGTTTTTATGAATTCAATTAATTAGACATGCGTTTGGATTATTAAAACTTAATTAAACCATTAAAATGGAATCCAGAAAACTTAAAACTGAATTTGGTAAAAAATAAAACATATCACATAGGGCTCTAAACTACGGAGCCTCGAAAGGGACCTTTGCAAAAATAAAAATATACAGACGTTTGCGAGCGCACAGGATTTACAATTTACAATTTCTGGTTTATGTATAGGCTACTATAACCGATTTCAATTGTGCGTCATGAAGAAAGTTAGTGTATGAATGCACATGAATTAATAAAGCTGTATTTGCTCAAAATGTGGCTTTTGTAGTTTCTAGTTTCTTTGATAGTTATTTTTATTTTTGTAAAGGTCCCTTTAGGGGCTCCATACTAAACATGTAATTTTCGTTAAACTTTAAAAAAATCAAGTTTCATGATTTCAATTAATTAGACATGCTTTTTGATTACTAAAAATTCATGTAACCATTAAAAGTAAAAAAACCCCCAGAAAAACGGAAATTTGGGAAAAAATAAAACGGATTTCATAGGGCCCTACAAATGATGCAAGATATTAAATATAGTTTCATCAAGGCGTGCATCACAAAACAATATGCATTGTGAAAATGCTACACAAATAGATCTCGACTTAAACACGGACGGTACCTTCTCAAACTCTTGTGGATGCATCCGGAAGTTTTGGTCCCTTAGCTGGAGTTTGGACAGCTTCTCCTTTAACATCTCCAGCTTGACTTTGTCTAAGAGATGCAGTGAGGGATATTTTAATATCCTTTAATATTCTTTATTGTATAATTTCATGTTAAGCCTAAAACCTCACCTTCCTCCTTTCTCTCCTCATTTTCCTCTTTCAGCTGCTGGTCGGTCACTGCTATCTTGACACTAGATTTAGGCGTGAACTCTGGGACTTTTACTCCCTGCAGAACGCTCTGAATGTCAGCACGGTTTCTTGAGCCTGTAATCCCATAGATCTGGCCGTATAAATTGGCCGCAGCCACAATGAAGTCCATATGGGTGGTCTATAAAACAAGACAAAACAGTAATCATCTCAAATATCAAAATACTTTTATTAAAGCTGGCAGAACTAAAGCGAAACTGCGTGTTTGTGTTTGATTTTGAGCTGAAGGGTGGAAAAAACTTGCCATAGATCACATGTAGAGAAACAGAACTGCAGTGGTTAACAGGAAATGATGAGAGGAAAGCGAGTAGCGCATTCATAAAACAACACTTCCCAAAATGAGTGTGACGAGTTAAAAGGGAAAAACAGATCTTACCAAATGATGATAACATTTATAAAGAATCAAGACAATGGAAACAATGGGCCATACAATTGAATAATGGTTGTAGAGTGGAACCTTTTGCATATCTAGCCTAATTAAAATATTTAGGAGTTTGTCTGAAAGGGTTTCTGTGAAAAGCATGAGCTGTTTGCTAATGTGCCTCTGTGATTACCTGTGTGAGTGTGTGTGTGTGTGTGTGTGTGTGTGTGTGTGTGTGTGTGTGTGTGTGTGTGTGTGTGGGGTCGGGGGTTTTACATGTTTTCACTTTGCTTTGTTAATCTCAGGTGATCAATATCAGATAGTATCTAAATCACACCAGGAGAGAAACCGTGAGTCGTAAAGTTAGACATTCCTGTCTGCAGGGGATGATGGGAGATCCCAGAGACTGTGTGTAAAACTTACATTGTTGGTGTCAAAGGTCAAAGGATGTGGACGTCTCTTTGCGCCCATCCAGAACGGAACTCCAGAGCTTGTAACCTAGTGAGGACGAGAGTTGGAAGAAGGAGAAAAAGTGTTTTTAAAACGTGTTTACATTTTCTTTTAATGGTTTTAAATATATAATAAACAGTGAAGTATAATATATATATATATATATATACACACACACACACACACACACCTCATATTATTTAATATTAATTGTATTATATTTATTATTAGATGTTTGTCTATTTTTTCATTTTAAATAAAGCACTTTGAACATCATTTACTGTTATTCATTTTAATATAAAATATAATGTTAAAGATGCCATATTGCTATTATATCAATTATTACATGTTTATGTAAGACCAATTCATTAAATAAAAAATATTGTTATATATACACACTTTTAAAATGATTATAATATTTTTATTGATTTGTTTTTACCTTTTTAGGGCTGTCAAAGCGATTAATTGCATCCAAAATAAAATTTATGTTTACATAATATATGTGTGTGTACTGTGTGTAATTATTGTGTATATTTGACACACACACAAATGTATATATATATATATATATATATATATATATATATATATGAAATATTTGCATATATATATATATATATATATATATATACACACACACACACACACACACACATTTATTATATACAAATATTAATATTTTATATACAAATAACACATTTTTCTTAAATATATGTGTATTTATATATGCATAATTATACACAGTACAGACACAAACACAACCCTTTATTTTGGACGCGATTAATCGGTTGACAGCACTATTTTTTTTAAAATTATGATTAAATGCTTGTATACAGTCTACATCATTTTACTTGTATATAATATATAAAGATATTGTTAAAGGTGGTATATATGCAGCTCCAGTAAACAAGAATGGAAGACGTCTACATGTGTTGTGAACCAAATGGAAGCCCCGCAGCCACATCAGTCACATGCTGATGTGAAGTGGACGTGATTGGTCACCATAAAGCCCATGTCTCCAAGCCTTTTGCTCAGAGAGACAGAGTAATGAGTTTATCGTGTGTGTGTGTGTGTGTGTGTGTGATACAATTTGACTTAACAAAAAACAGAAGTGGCTGTTAAAAAGAACAAAGGCAGACCAAAAGAGCAGTATCACAAAGCTTATTCTGCTAGTTTATAAGACAGAATTGTGTGCGTTTCTGAACTTCAGGAAACTTTTATACCAAGCTCATCCCAACCTCAGGAGAACTTCATGATTGATTCTTTTCCAGTATATTCATACACAAACCCCTGGAAACAAACTGTGGTCTACACATCTGCAACTTCAGGTTTTGCAACGGTTACATCTGGACATGCAAGATAAAGGACATATCAGAACAGTTTTCTTGTCCATATCACCCCTCCTCTGAATGATTGTTTATCTCTGTGTGCAGGCACCGACGCCATGGATTAGACCTCTCCACATCCATACTGTTACTCAACCATAGATGCACAAACTCCCCGTAGAAATGATTGGTTGTATTTTCCCTATCAATAAGACTGAATAAGAAATTACTGTAATATGTTGCAATTCAGACTTTCGGATTTATTATAAGATTTAAGATGACATGAATGATTGATTTTGATGTAAATATTTATCTTACAAGGTATTGTGACTATCATGCCATCTCTCTAAACACGGGCCGAGCCCAATATTGTTATAGACAACAGCTCCACCTGCTGGTCCAAAGTGAAACAAACATTCAATTACTCTTGTGATCCCAAAACTAATGCCAACTCACTTTTCTATCATACTCAAATCAAAATGTCTACGGTATAATGATAAGACTAGCAAGTCTTTAAGTAGTGATTTTAGTAGGTCTTTTTATCATCTCACACGAAACATTACAAAACCGTATGGGTCTTATTTCATCCCAAACACTTTATTTTAGGGTTCAATTCTCACTTTTAACCTATTAGCTTACATATTACTGGGATATTGGCTGTTTATTAGTACTTATAAAGCACATATTAATGCCTTACTCCGCATGACATTATTCCTACCCAATACCTAAACTTAAACGCTACAAAAACTACCTTATTAACTATTAATAAGCATATATATATTGCATTACAGTCTGAGAACCATAAGCTTTAGCCACTATGTCACAACATTGTATATTTGGCTCTCTGTGTTACCTGGTCAGGGGGAAAGCAGTGCAGTAGCTGTGTAATGTGATTGTTGTAAAGCGTTTCCCACTGTTTGCGTGCCCAGCTGATACAGTCGGCCCAGTTCTGAGGCCATTCCTCACTCAGACACCTATAGACGCCCTCCAGCATTTCCACAGCCTCCACATCCCCACGGGCGACTGTGCAATCTACAAAGGTTGGGTCACTGCAGACAGAGATGGATAAAAGGGGTAGAGCTACCTGTATGCTATGCAGTATGAGTAGCAATCTAAAATTGTCAAAAACATACGACAAAATCACAAAAAATTTTACTAAAATGAAATGGAAAATATAACTGTAAAAACAAAAAATCAAAATATTAATAAAAAAACTATAATAGTATATTAGTACTAGTTCACCCAAAAATTCTGTCATCATTTAATCACTCTCATGTTGTTCCAAACCTGCATGAATTTCTTCTACTGAGCACAAAAGATGATATTTTGAAGAATGTTTGTAACTAAACAGTTGATGGAAACAAAATACTATGGAAGTAAAAGGCACAATATGTAATTTTCACCACTAGCGGTCGCTTAAAACAAAGGCGTAGCCATTGTTGTCTTTACCTCTACAGTCGGTGGAAAGAATGGGACTCGGGACTCGGGCAGCAATCAAAACTGGAAGTCGAGGGTAACGCTGGTATGATGTCATTGATAGGCGACACAAGGTCCGTGTCCTGGTTAAAATTGCTTATTTCTCTGGATTTAAACATTCTTGGAAACATTTGGGATAATGCAAGTACACAAGCCAGCTAAATATATGTGACCTTGGACCACAAAATTTTTTTTTATTGCGATTTATACATCATCTGAAAGCTGAATAAATAAGCTTTCCATTGATGTATGGTTTGTTAGGATAGGACAATATCCGAGATACAAATATTTGAAAATCTGGAATCTGAGGGTGCAAAAAAAAATAATTCTAAATAATGAGAAAATCGCCTTTAAAGTTGTCCAAATTAAGTCCTTAGCAACGCATATTACTACTAATAATACATTTTTGATATATTTACGGTAGGAAATTTACAAAATATCTTCATGGAGCATGATCTTAATACCCTAATGATTTGTGGTATACAAGAAAAAATTATTATTTTGACCCATAGAATGTATTGTTGGCTATTGCCACAAATATACCCGTGAGACTTATGACTGGTTTTGTGCTCCAGGGTCACATATCAACATTGTTCTAGTGTTTTTTGGATATTTTAACCCAAAAATCTTACATATTGTGCCTTTAATGGTGCCCCACAAATGTCAAGGTTACCAACATTCTTCAAAATATCTTCTTTTGAGTTCAACAGAAGAAAGAAACTCTTCCAGGTTTGGAACAACATGAGGGTGAGTAAATTATCCCTTTAGTGATACTACAATAACACTTCCCCAACACATTCAATTTTTAACTAAAGAAAGCTGTTGAGTTAGGTGGGGTCCCTCCTTGACTTCACCTTACGGGCTGCAGTTTGCTGACAGCCAACAGGAAGTAGTTGAGATTGAGGCAGTTGTGCTGCCGCCTTCCCTTTGCAGTATCTGCCTGCAGCACACAGCACCTCAACTTCCTGCACACTCGCCTTTTTATAAACATCCTTCACTTTATTTCAGATGGAAAAGAGATCTGACTACAGTTGACACTTGTGGCAGGAAGCCAGGGGGCAGCCAAGGAATGCACTAATAATGAATAGCTGAGGACATGAGGAGTGGGTCACATTTAAGGAGTACAATGTTGAACAGAATCTCTGAGACAATATCTGCATCTGCTGATAACAGTTGTGCCTCTTCACCCTCCATTTCCTCCACACATTTGATCTTATTTCTCTTCTAGACTATTGACTAGTTAAAATGCACGTATCTCTACCTGAGAAAGTGGTTCACATTCTCTGCTGTTTGCTTGAAAAGCCCTTCAAACTGGTCTCTGGCCCACTGCAAATGACAAAAAAATAATAATTTTAACACAGCTTCATGTTTGCGTTAAAATAGTCACTTTGTGTATTTGCAAATCTTCAGACATATAAATATTTTGATCACTGTCACAGTGTTTTTGAGTTTGTCATGTTCATTGCCATATTTCCTGGTTTGTCATGTGATTCCCATGTGTTGTGTCATGTTGTCATTGGTTCATTGTTTAATCACTGTTCACAGGTGTCCCTTGTCTAGTCATTAGTCCTTGTGTATTTAAGCCCTCATGTTTGCCATGGTCCTTGTCGAGTATTGTTTGGTGTAACCTGCTGTTGTCTAGTCTAGTCTAGTCTAGTCTAGTCTAGTCTAGTCTAGTCTAGTCTAGTCTAGTCTAGTCTAGTCTAGTCTAGTCTAGTCTAGTCTAGTCTAGTCTAGTCTAGTCTAACTGCACTTGGGTTCATCACTACAACTTGCCTCCGGTGGACCATCACGTTATAATTACAAAGGCCTGGATATATTATATAATTTTATTTATTTTATATAAAATGCCTGAATATTTCCACTTAAGTTAAATGGAAATTAAGCCATTTTTAGAGTTGTTTTGTCCGAGTGACATAGCAAGAAGAGTCAAAAGGTAGGTATCATTTGATCGAACTCATTTTAAACTTTACATACATTATATTTGGACATTCTCATGCTAAGAAAATGCTGATAAAAGACAAAATATATTATTTTGGAGAAGTTCCCCTACATGTGGTGATAGCATAAATGAATCAAAAGTTACGGCATTTGGAACCAAAGTAGCCTTTTTGTTTAGCCCCCTAATGGGCATTTTTAAAATCGTTCCTCCATGAGTAATATCTCGTGATCAACAATGGATTATGTTGATTTTTGGGCTCATTTTAATTGTGAGAATCTACTGTAAATAATGCTGTGCCATTTTCTACGATCTGTGGATGTTTCATGAGCTGTATGATGCTTTTGACACATTGCAGTACATAGTAAAATAGTTTATCAGCAAATAACACAGCACTAATTAGGTGTTAATCGAATTGACAACATGCATTGTAAAGTTCAGACTCTAAGCTTTTAAATGACACCTATTTTTGTGTTGAGAGGTTAAATGCCATTCTCAGGACGATAACTATAAATATAAAAATAAACATTCAGGACTATATTGATAATGACAAAGAGGAACAATAGCATTGGAATTATTTTCAGAATGTTTTTTAATCAATATTTGGAGTAACACAGGACAGTTTAACTCCTAAAAAGGGACCCAACAAATGTGTTTGAGAATAGCAAAATGTGTATTGTGTAAATACCACAACCTGTAAATGTATGATAAATTCACTGTCTACCATTACAAATGCCTTCTTACCTGTAGCGTGTGCTCTATACGGTGCGGGAAGTTCTTGAGTGTGCAGATGGGAATGGCTTTCTGTCCTCCAGATGTGGAGGGTCCATACGATTCAGTCAGATGTGGTACTACCACCAAAGTGTGGCCTTTACTACCCAGAGTTCCTCCCTCCAGCATGGGCTTCTTGTTTCGCACACAGCACTGGTCGAGATAGACTCCTAATGGACAGGGAAAGTAAAATGTTAGATGTAGCTACAATTTTACCTTCTCATTTTGTGTGAGGCATAAGGCAACACAAACTGCTGGCTGATAAACACTGTAGGTGTGTCATGGGACTCACGTGCATCCACATTATCCAGTGCAGCTGCTACGCCATCAAGGTGACCGTAGAACGAATGTGTGTAGACCTCCTCCGTCTCTGCACACACACGGTTCTGGTGAGAGATGATGTTCATGTAAGGGTTTATCTCTTTAACAGACTCCGCCGCCACCTCGGACTTCAGCCTCTGAGAAAGATCAAAAGAATAAATGTAAATGCATTATGGTGATTATACAACAGTTAAGTTTCATCAGATTCCAGAGACTAAACTATTTTGTGCTAAAACCTTTTTCTGAAGTTCAAATCAATGGTGTAGCTATTCTGTGCTAACCCCTCTTACCCCGATGTCCTGTGAGCGGAACAGAAACTGTCGATTCAGATTTGATCGCTCAATGGAGTCCATGTCAGTCACCGTAATTGTTCCACCCTCTCCCGCACCCAGACCAATCAGAGCAAAGTTCTTCAGCAGCTCACAACCAATTGCTCCAGCTCCAACCTGATCACACAGACATAAGATGAGAATTGATGAATAATATTGATTAATAACTAATCCAAGACAATTTTGAAGAGGGGTTAAATAAGTGATGTACTTTATAGCATAAATGCACACAACCGTTCAAAAGTTAATTTTTTTTATGTTTTTGAAAGAAGTCTCTTATGTTCACCAGAGCTGCATTTATCTGCTCAAACATACCGTAAAAACAGTAATATTCTATTTTTTAGTATTCAGTTTTCTATTTTAATATATTTTAAAGTGCAATTTATTCCTGTGATCAAAGCTGAATTTTCAGCATCATTACTCCAGTCTTCAGTGTCACATGATCCTTCAGAAATCATTCTAATGTGCTGATTTGCTGCTCAAGAAATAATTCTTATTAACAGTGATGGCGCTACACCAGGGCTATTTTGAATAGCCTCCAAGCAGTTGAGAATGAGATGGACAGAAACCCTGTCTGTGATGGGTGCCAAAAAAGGAGAAAAGAAAGAGAGAAACTCCTGACATAAACATATCTGATACACCGCCAGTAACCTGTAAGTGATGTGGTGTTCGTTTAATTGAATTGTAAAGTATGCACAATTCTGATTATGCATTCATATGTGCTGAAGTCTTTCAACTTTGCATGTAAAAGTTTTTTGTCATTGTCTTGTGGTGACTTGTATTAAGCTAAAGAACAAATCTATTGTTGAATATGCCTATTCTTTGGCCAAATATAATTTAAAACCACACTTCTGATGAATGTGGTGTGTACCATAGCTGCTTTTATTTAAAAAAAAAAAAAAAAGTCAATTTCTTTATTAAGTAACTCTGATGTCATAAATATTGATTATTTTCTTAGCACCCCCACATATTACCCACACCCATTTAAAAATACATGCTACAATTAAGAAATACAGGAGTCACCAAAGTAATACACTAAAATGCTCCCCTAAAATCTGGAATATTAGGTTGATTCACACAGGAAACTCAGACCTGCATATCCTGAGTGCTCAACAGGAAATATCACATGGAACGTCAAATATTTCCTGTGCATTCTACACTACTGACTCACTGATCTGCTCACTGCTCCCCATAACAGATCACCGGCAACTGACGGTCATCCAACAGGGTTTACTGAAACACAAAACGGGGTAATGACCTCCTCTGCTGGTGAAGCAGGAGAAATACACTCACCAGAAAATAATTTTGTTTCTTCAGCTTGTCTTGAAAAGCAGATCCAAACACAGCAATCTGCCCATCATATCGACTGTCTCTCTACAGTACAGAGGATAAATTGTTTCATAAATGATGAGAAATAGACTTTTGTATTTTCTGAATACTGAGAATGAGCTTGCTTGTTTCTTACAGGAGCACAGGTGTCTTCAGTAAGGACATCTCCATCCTCCTCTAGAGGCAGGCATTCCAGGGCATCGAAATACAGCCACTGCTTCAGAGGAGTGAATTTACCACTGCACGCCTGAAAGATTTCATACACATGTAGTCATTAAAAAATGTTCACAAACTCAAATTATGTGTCCATCAACTGGCGATCCTGGTGCAAAGTATCATAAACTCTTTCCCAGCCAGCGTTTTTAAAACAAACTGCCAGTAGGGCTGCACGATTAATCAAAATGAAAACGCATGCAATTTGGCAAAGGCTGTGATTATTTTATACGCAACTTGTCAGTGAAGCACGGCTCTGTGATCAGCAGTAAATGCTGCTCCATCTGAAAGCCAGAGGGCACTCTCACGTAGAAACTGCAGTGCCCCGCAGAAGTAGGATAACACATGGCGTTCCTGGAAATTCTTATGAGCATCATACTATCTCTGTATCTGAATACACAGAAGATTGAAACATGACTAATAAACACACGACTGCGACAATATATGGTTTATCAATATATGGAGTTCTTCAAGCCTTCTCGGGTATTTTCTTAATAATAAAGTATATTTATACTTAGTAATGGGCGATATGAACGATATGCAATATAAACAATACAAAATTGGCCTACGGTAGAGATTTTGATTCTATTGCATTATCGCGATAATGCATGTTGATGACGCAATGTACCCATGAAATTTAGAGCCACAAGCTGCGAGTAAACACGGCTGAAAGCGAAACGGAGGAGCTGGTGAAACATCCATTATTTGGATTTAAGCCGTCTGACGAGCAGCAGCAATCTATACTGTAGAGTGTGTGGGGCAACAGTTCTGGCTAAGAGAGGTAACATAACTAATCTGTTCTACCACCTCACAACATTCACTTCAGAAGGTTTACGTTATTGGTATTTTTGTATTATTTCTTATCATATAAGTTACCTTGTAGAAAAGACAAGAGTCGCCTTTGTTTGTTCTGAGTTTCTCAAAATGGTGTGTGTGCACGCTTATCCTAGGTGCCATGACAACAGTGCGAGTTACAGTAATGCTGCCTTCACGTGCTCTCAGAATTATCGTAAATATGAGTTTCCTAGGTAAAAACTGCACATGAACGCCCTCACATTTTGAAACTTGAATTCAATGATCTTGTAATCACGACTTAAGAAGTCGGAATGATCAAATTTCCATAAGCGTGAGCACCGGCGGCTGCTGAAGGCTCGCGCTCATCACAGGAACGCGCAGAGTAACGGCCGAGCTCAGTGTTTTGACTGAATAATAAGGTTTCTTTCTCGCAAAACCTTATAGTATGCCTCCTGAACACTTCCATACATGGTGCGCATACATCTCACTGTCATTATAGGAAGGAGCACGTGCAGGACGTTATTTATTTATTTTTAAAAAAAAATGTATTTCTTCTTTTGAGGTCCGAAAAAGATAGAAGGACATAGGGCATTGGAACAACAGCAGGGTGAGTAAAAGATGACTTTATTTTTATTTCAGGAAGAACTATCTGTTTAAGCTTTTTCTTTGTTAAAGTCTCTGCAACTAGTGTAAGTTACTTGAATTGTATTTATCTGCAACATTGTTGTATAATTACAGTTTTGCACAATAAATGTTCTCAAAACTACCTACAACGTTTCTTTCTTTCTTTAAAAAATAAATACATTTAGCGGTTTGACTTTCCTTAAGGTCTATATAACCTGTTCTGAAATGGTTCTATTATAATTTGTATATCACAATATACACTCACCTAAAGGACTATTAGGAACACCATACTAATATTGTGTTTGATCCCCTTTCGCCTTCAGAACTGCCTTAATTCTACGTGGCATTGATTCAACAAGGTGCTGAAAGCATTCTTTAGAAATGTTGGCCCATATTGATAGGATATGGCCATACTCATATGACGGCGCGTGCATACATATGGCGGCGCGTGCACACGCTGCGGCTTCTCTCTCTCCCGACGGACCAGTGTTTTTGTGTTTTTCGTTGTGTAAATCACAGTGTTTTTGTACGTCCTTGTCGCGTCCGTTCATCTGCAAACTCAGCTACAGACGTGAGTTTCTGCTCGAGGTTGGAAAAACTACAGTCTTCAATCCAAGCTCGGCGCTCGCTCAAGATCTGCGGGATCACAGCCTTCTCTGGGGGCCTACCCCATCACCGTCCCCCACTACTGCACCTCTCCCACAGTGGAGGCGCCACAAACGGGGTGAGAGGAAACAGAAGAGGGGGAAGCGCGGAGGTATCCGTGTCAGGCTAGCGGCTAAACCACACAAGCCGGCTATCCCCTCCATCATTCTCGCTAATGTACGCTCGTTGGACAATAAACTGGACGATCTTCGTCTTCTTTGCTCTACTCGGAAGACTGTAAGAGACTGTTGTGTTTTTGTGTTCACGGAAACATGGCTCAACAACAGCGTTCCGGACCACGCCATTCAGCTCGATCAGCGCACATGCCATCGGGCGGACAGAGTGCCCGTCGAGGGAGGTAAGACCCGCGGCGGCGGACTCTGTGTTTACACCAATGATGTGTGGTGCAGCAATGCTGTTGTGGTCTGCAAACACTGCTCACCCCTGGTGGAGTTTATGATTATTAAATGTCGGCCGTTTTATCTACCGTGGGAATATTCAGCTATTATACTTGTTGCTGTATACATCCCCCCCAGCTCCAACAACAACAGGAGTGAGGCACTAAATAATCTTTATAAACACATCAGTGATCAGCAGACAGCCCACCCAGATGCTTTTCTCATCTTGGCTGGAGATTTCAACCATGCAGACCTAAAGAGTGTGCTTCCAAAAATTCATCAACACATTGACTTCCCAACACGTGGTAAAAACACTCTGGACTTTGTGTACACTACACAGAGAGGAGCTTACAAAGCCCTTCCCCTCCCCCACCTGGGTGCTTCAGATCACATCACTGTTATGTTAATGCCAGCATACAGACCACTTGTGAAAGCCACCAAACCAGTCCAGAAGCAGATTCAAGTCTGGCCTGAAGGGTCATCAGAGGCTCTTCAAGACTGCTTCGACACCACTGACTGGGACATGTTTAAACAGGCTGCAACCTACCACAACACCACAGACATCCAGGAGTACTCTGAGACTGTTACTTCTTATATCACCAAGTGTATGGAGGATGTAACAGTCACAAAGACTATCACCGTCTGGCCCAACCAAAAACCGTGGCTGACAGGAAATGTCTACAGACTCCTGAAGACACGTAACGCTGCCTTCAGAGCTGGAGATGAGGTGGGCCTGAGGACAGCAAGGGCCAACCTGTCATGCGGCATCAGGAAGGCTAAGAGACAGTACTCCAGGAGGATAGCCCATCGTTTCAGCGACAGCAGAGACACAAGGAGCCTGTGGCAGGGTATTCAGACCATCACAGACTATAAGCCCCCTGCACGGACATGTGACAGCTCCACCCCCCTGCTGAATGAGCTGAACACTTTCTTTGCTCGCTTTGAAGCTCACAACAGCACCACTGCACAGAAGTCACCTCCTCCTCCCGATGACCTGATGTTGTCACTGCCCAGGGACAGCGTGAGAAGATCCCTCAGCAGGGTCAAAGCACGCAAAGCTCCAGGTCCTGACAACATTCCTGGACGTGTATTGAGAGACTGTGCAGAGGAACTCACTGATGTCTTCACAGACATCTTCAACATCTCACTGAGTCAAGCTGTCGTCCCCACATGCTTCAAAGCAACCACCATCATTCCAGTCCCTAAGAAATCATCTCCATCCTGCTTCAACGACTACCGTCCAGTCGCACTTACCCCCATCCTTATGAAGTGCTTTGAGCGGCTAGTCATGCACCACATTAAGTCTGTCCTCCCCCTCCCTGGACCCCTACCAATTTGCATATCGGTCAAAACGCTCGACCGATGACGCCATCGCCACCACCGTCCATTCAGCACTCACTCACCTGGAAAATAAAGACACTTATGTCAGAATGCTGTTCATAGACTTTAGTTCAGCATTCAATACAATCATCCCTCTACAGCTCACTCAAAAACTGTCACAGCTGG
Organism: Paracanthobrama guichenoti; assembly: GCA_018749465.1. Classification (NCBI taxonomy): domain Eukaryota; kingdom Metazoa; phylum Chordata; class Actinopteri; order Cypriniformes; family Gobionidae; genus Paracanthobrama; species Paracanthobrama guichenoti. The sequence continues at coordinate 32,272,108 of CM031948.1, forward strand.
GACTCAACACATCGATGTGCAACTGGTTGCTGGACTTCCTGACGGGAAGACCTCAGGCAGTTCGGGTCGGCAGTAACTCATCCAGCTCCATCATCATGAACACTGGAGCCCCTCAGGGATGTGTGTTGAGCCCCCTCCTTTTCACTCTGCTGACACATGACTGCACACCCATACACAACAGCAATCTCTTCATCAAGTTTGTGGACGACACGACCGTAGTTGGTCTCATTAGCAACGATGATGAGACGAACTTCAGGAGCGAGGTGAGCCGCCTGGCCAGGTGGTGTGGCGACAACAATCTCTCTCTGAACGTGGAGAAGACGAAGGAGATTGTTGTTGACTTCAGGAGAATGCACACCCAGCACGCTCCTCTGACCATCAATGGTGTGACTGTGGAAAGGGTGAGGAGCACCAAATTCCTGGGTGTGCATATCACAGAGGACCTCTCCTGGACCGCAAACTCCACAGCACTGACCAAGAAAGCACAGCAGCGACTCTACTTTCTCCGCAAGCTGAGAAGAGCCGGAGCCCCAGCCCCCATCATGCGCACCTTCTACAGAGGCACCATCGAGAGCATTCTGACCAGCTGCATCACTGTGTGGTACGGCGCCTGCAACGCATCCTGCCGTAAAGCACTTCAGCGCATAGTGAGAGCAGCTGAGAAGATCGTTGGTGTCTCTCTCCCACCCCTCCAGGACATTTATAACTCCCGCCTCTCCCCGCAAAGCCCTCATCATTGCGAGAGACCCCACCCACCCATCGCACAGCCTCTTCAGTCTGCTGCCATCAGGAGGAGGCTTCGCAGTCTCCAAGCAAGGACCAGCAGACTGAAGGACAGCTTCATTCCCCAAGCTGTCAGGGCATTGAACTCCCTCCCGACTCTGCCGACCCTCCCTCTTCTGCCCCACGCACCTGATCTGGGAATCGCCCCCCACCCCGTTCCCCTCCCTTCATCTACCTCATATATTGTCTCTCTGAGGAATTGGTCTCCCGTCTTACAGACTCTTCTTTTTTTTTTCTTTTTTTTTTTTGCACACAGACTCTTTTTGCACACAGACTCTTACAGACTCTTTTTTTTTGCACACACTCTTATAATTTTATTTTATACCTGCACTGACTTAAATCTGAAATTGCACTATTGTTACCATTGTTTGCACTATTTGCCATCGCCACTTTACCTCTATAATTCACTTTATCCATCTTTTTTTAATCTTTCTTCTGTTGTTGTCACTGTTAAACTTTTGTTGTTATTGTTATTGTTTTGTTGTTGTTAGGCACCTAGGGTCTGAGAGTCATAGAATTTCAATTCTCTGTATGTATGTACTGTACGTATGGCAGAATTGACAATAAAGCTGACTTTGACTTGACTTTGATAGGATAGCATCTTGCAGTTGATGGAGATTTGTGGGATGCACATGCAGGGCACGAAGCTCCCGTTCCACCACATCCCAAAGAGGCTCTATTGGGTTGAGATCTGGTGACTGTGGGGGCCATTTTAGTACAGTGAACTCATTGTCATGTTCAAGAAACCAATTTGAAATGATTCGAGCTTTGTGACATGGTGCATTATCCTGCTGGAAGTAGCCATCAGAGAATGGGTACATGGTGGTCATAAAGGGATGGACATGGTCAGAAACAATGCTCAGGTAGGCCGTGGCATTTAAACGATGCCCAATTGGCACTAAGGGGCCTAAAGTGTGCCAAGAAAACATCCCCCACACCATTACACCACCACCAGCAGCCTGCACAGTGGTAACAAGGCATGATGGATCCATGTTCTCATTCTGTTTACGCCAAATTCTGACTCTTTTTCCAGTCTTCAACTGTCCAATTTTGGTGAGCTTGTGCAAATTGTAGCCTCTTTTTCTTATTTGTAGTGGAGATGAGTGGTACCTGGTGGGGTCTTCTGTTGTTGTAGCCCATCCGCCTCAAGGTTGTGTGTGTTGTGGCTTCACAAATGCTTTGCTGCATACCTCGGTTGTAACGAGTGGTTATTTCAGTCAAAGTTGCTCTTCTATCAGCTTGAATCAGTCAGCCCATTCTCCTCTGACCTCTAGCATCAACAAGGCATTTTCGCCCACAGGACTGCTGCATACTGGATGTTTTTCCCTTTTCACATCATTCTTTGTAAACCCTAGAAATGGTTGTGTGTGAAAATCCCAGTAACTGAGCAGATTGTGAAATACTCAGACCGGCCTGTCTGGCACCAACAACCATGCCATGCTCAAAATCGCTTAAATCACCTTTCTTTCCCATTCTGACATTCAGTTTGGAGTTCAGGAGATTGTCTTGACCAGGACCACACCCCTAAATGCATTGAAGCAACTGCCATGTGATTGGTTGATTAGATAATTGCATTAATGAGAAATTGAACAGGTGTTCCTAATAATCCTTTAGGTGAGTGTATATCGTTATCGCAAGAAGCTGCCATGTTTATCGCAATATGGATTTTAGGCCATATCGCCCATCCCTATTTATACTTTAATGCTAATTGACATGGCCTTTATCACTGTATAACATACTATGAAATGCGTTGTGTGCTTTATTCTGTGCAAGAAGCCACATCATTTCACTGAAGGATTATTTAAAACACTCAACCGATGTTATGAAGTGAGTTTGGAATAAAAACATTATTAAATGTTCTCTCTGTTGCTTTCTCAAATGAATGTTACAAGCGACTCAGACTCGCAGTGATTTCAGATGGAGCAGCATTTACTAGTTGTGCTTCAGTGACAAGCTGCGTATAAAAATAAATAAATAAATAATCGCAGCCTTTGCAATTTCATAATCACACAAAGCCAAATCGCTTTAAAGGGATAGTTCACCCAAAAATGAAAATTAGCCCATGATTTACTCACCCTCAAGTCATCCTAGGTGTATATGACTTTCTTCTTTCGGACGAATAAAATCGGAGTTATATTAAAAAAGTCCTGGCTGATCCAAGCTTTATAATGGCAGTGAATTGTAGTCTCGTTATGAAGTCCATAAAAGTGCATCTATCCATCATATAACTGCTCCGGGGGGTTAATAAAGGCCTTCTGAAGCGAAGTGGCGTGTTTGTGTAAGAAAAATATCCATATTTAAAACTTTATAGACTAAAATAACATTATAAAGCTTGGATTAGCCAGGACTTTAATATAACTCAGATTTTGTTCGTCTGAAAGAAGAATGTCATATACACCTAGGATGACTTGAGAGTGAGTAAATCATGGGATAACTTTCAGTTTTGGGTGAACTATCCCTTTAAGAGCAATTTTGGGTTAATTGTGATTAACCTAGCCTGGGAACTAGGGCTGCACGATTAATGTCACTGTCAGCATTTTTGATCATTTTCGCAAAACTTTCATGGCTCCCAGAATATTTTGTTGTATGAATATCTGAACATGCTATATTTCAAAAGAAAGAACAGACCCTCTGCTTTAAAACAAAACAAAAATAAATATTCTAGCTTCATGCATTCTTTTTATCAACAGTTGAAACAAAAGCTGAGAAAATCATGTTTTTGTCAAAGACTACAACATGTGCATAAGCAATGCTTTTATCTCTTGTTTCTTCTTCTTCTCCTGTGTTTTGATAGTACAGATTCTGTACTCTTTCAGAAGATGCATAATAGTGCCCTCTACTGTATAACAGTAAAACATGGATTGCGGGAAATTCTGCCAATTGCAATGAAGTAATGTGTATATAATGTGTATAATGTGTGTATAATAATAGTAATGTAATGGGAAAGAGTTAAATGATCAAACTCACCTTCACCACCTCCTGAGCAGCCAGCCCTCCAATGAAGGCATTGACAGGCGCCAGGTCACCGCTGGCAACCAGAGATAAATCCCTTACAGCGTCTTCATCAAGCTCATCAAACTTTGCATCTGTGCAAAGCTCTTTTGTGATAGTAACCAGCACTTCAGCATCAGCCTACAGAGAGCAGCAAAACACAGATTAACTATAGTCTGGCAACTGAACTATTACATTTACCCCCGGTTTCACAGACAAGGCTTAAATCTAGTCCCAGACTAAAATGAATGTTTGAACTGTTTTAACTAAAAGCAACTTGCTCTGACATATCTTAAAATATATCAGTGCCATTGTTTTGTCTCAAGATGAACACCAGTAATGTTTTTTTTTTTTTTTTTTTTTTTTTAAGGTACATTTATAAAAGCTACTTAAATATCCTAATTGAACTAAGGCTTGATTCTGTCACGATCGGGGATGGGTAAAAGGACAGAGGACTCAAGTGCATAATTTTTATTAATAAAATAAAAACAAGGAGGAAGAGGAAGAGGAAGAGGAAACTTGACCTAACTTAACACAAGGAGCAGGGACACATGAAGCAAGATGGATAACAAATGACACCAATCCAGCACAGGACTGCAAACACAAGGAGAATAAATAGGGAAGAAAACAAAAGAGGGTAACGAGGGAAGACAGATGGAGCAAATTAACCAATAATCAGATAACAAGATGGGCGGGGTAGACAATGAACAGGAAAGCACATGGTACAAGGAAACACGTGACAAGCCATGTGCTCACACCAAACATGACAAACACAAGCACATGGCCAGCAAAACAAATTACAAGCCATGTGCTCACACAAACATGACAAACACAAGCACATGGCCAGCAAAACAGGAGTGTCAGCGCTCTGTCACAAAACCAAGAATAAGCTAGACCGCAGTGACAGAACCCTGACAAATTCTGACTTAATCTGAGCCCTGTCTGTGAAAAATGTAGATGCAGATCAATGCATTGAATTACTATTATAATATAGTATCAGGTGCTTATTATTTCAAAATACAATTCCTGACCTATTTTCAGTAGTAAGAAAAATCATTGTTTTGGTCAATATTTCATAATGATGTAAATTGTCCTTATGAATCATAGTGATTAGTAATCAAATCACATATTACACATTTTTAGATTTCTTGATGCATTGCCACATAGCCACATAGCCACATTGTGGAAAATGTTGATACTATGTGTGGTTTAAAACACTTTTTTCAGCATAAAGGTGCCACGGTATGACTGACCTGGGATCTAGGATGGGGTGTCCGGCTATATTTCTCAGTGAATTTATGCAGGGCCTGGAAGGCCAGGTGCAGAGACAGGTGTCTTTGTCTCTTGCCAAAGTCTGTCATCTCCACCAGCTCAGGATCTCTGAGCGCTTCATCCAGAGCCACATTCAGAGGTTTCTGCAAGCATTAAAACATCACCTGAAGGAGGTGCCTTGCTATAATGCTGTACCTTGACACACTTCCAGATTTCAAAAGCATCATGACAACAGCATCTTAAAGGGATCATGAACTGAGAAATAAAATGTTCCTTGAGCTTTTGACATATAAGAAGTCCTCATACTACAAGAATATCCTGTAAGTTTCAGAACTGAAAACTTCCTTGTTAGTCCAAAAACAGCTTTTATTGCAACCAAGCCCAGAGAACGACTCATTGTGGAATGTGCCCATCTATGTCATAGATCGGTGAAAGACCGCCTCTGCAGAAGAAGATCAATGCCCATTTCATCATCGCAACTTTGGCCCCGCCCACTGGCGTGTTAGTGAGATGACGAGGAGAGAAGAGCGATACAGGATCACTGCACTAAAAATAACTTTACCTTCCAAAGGATCCTAATGCTAGGAATGTGCTTATTTATTTTCAACAATGTGAATGTCCCAGTTGAGCATTATTTATTTGTATTCGCTACATTTCACTGTGGATTCTTTGGGAAATCAGTCACAATTTCGGAGCAGGCTTTGCAAACAGACTTTTACAATATGGACTCGACAGTAACGCCACAACATGTGAGTGACCGTGTTCATTCTAATGCCTGATCTGAGACCAGTGATTTCTGATGTAATGATTCATGTACAGTCAGATGTTCTTTGACTGTGTGTCAGCAAATCAAACCAGTGACTAAACGCTCAACTTCACATTGTTTCTCTTAGTAGATGAAAATAATCTGTTATTTAAACTGTGATTAAATTATTTATAGAAAGCGATCAAAGAACGCTCCCTTTACAATCGCTGGAGCTGTCAATCAAACACAGCGAGTTTATCAGTAACTGAGTTCTGGACTCTCACCAAAACTCCCATTGACTCACATTGTGTTTGCACTGTTAGTTATGATGAAAGCATTCGTGAGAGAGCAGAAATCGAGTCACAATGACGAGATCACGGGATCCATGAGCTCAACATGTCTGTGATCAGCTACAATGATCATCACTGCAACCTTTCATGCCACGATATGAATATAATGCCATAGATCTGAATATAATACTATAATAAACACTTTTCATGATTAGTTAACCTTGAGAGCTGTAATAGTAAAATGTGCTAAAAGATTTCGAGAGAGTTCCATATGTAACACCAGCTATTTCATATGCAAAGATGTCAGCCTGTGATTGGGCGTTTACACTAAAGTCTCACAGCAGCCAATCACAGCAGTGGGCATTTACACTGAAGTCTCACAGCAGACACACCCCTTCAAACAGAGCATTCATATCAGAGGCTAAAAATGCCTTTCATTTCTAAATTATGAAATGTTTTGATATAAAAGTCATACTAACATTATAAGTGCACCACAGGAAATATTATAAAACAATGCAGTTCATGATCCCTTTAAATATGGAATAATAAATCAATAGTGGGTGACACTTACAAAGTTGAGGATTTCAGTTTGCTTCACTTCAGTTGCCACTCCACCCTTCACATACTCGGAAAAATTTGAAGTGTCACAAATAGTGAAGGAGTAGCTGTCTAAAACATTGACATATATATTTGTTAACTGCATGCCATCCACCATTCCCATGATCAGCTCTAGACATTTTCCACATATCATATGACACCTACCCCTCACTTTGATCACAATGGGACCATAACTGTTGAGTTCGGTCATGCCTTGAACCTCAGAAAAGGTCACAAACATGCCATCGGTGAACTCATGACTCTCTTCATCTGTGCATTTCACTATGCCTGGATTACCCTATGATGGAAAATGTTACATTTTCAGCACAAATTAATTAAAGGATTATAGGTATATAGGAATTATTGAGTCAATTGTAAAATTTTGCTTTCAATGGAGGGACAGAAATCTCTCCGGTTTCATTAAAAAGTCTTCATTTGTTTTTTCGAAGGTGAATGAAAGTATAATAGATTTGGAACAACATGAGGGTGAGTATCCCTTTAAGAGGACTTTAAGTGAAAGTGAAAATGTGATTTTTGTCCTGAGTCACCTTGCTGATATGAACAATCATGGCTGAGACTGGAGCTTCTCCGTTTGTGTCTCTGACCTCAAACGATTCGCCAAAGTCACAGAACAGCTGCCTGCAAACCAAGCACAGAAATCAGAATATGATTAGCACTATTTGAACCATATTCACATATCTTATTGATTCACGGGATGCAGCCTACCCACAAAGCCCTCTGGTGTCAGCCACAATAAACTTTATATTGTTTGAGTGGCAAAACGCTCCCACACGTAGCTGCTCTTCTAAAGGTGAATTTGTGAGCACCACCACCTATTGTAATAAACACAAAAATGAGAAATAGGTTCAAAGTGCATGGACATATGAGACAGGACCATAACTCACCTGGAACTTGCTGAGGAAGTCCTCGTTGAGTTTGTCAGTCCAGGCAGACACTCGAACGTAAACGTTCAGACTGGAGAGCTGCTTCTCAGAGCACAAGGCCCTGTTCTGACCCAGATCTGCTTCTTTTAGGTAAAACTGAAGACATAAGAGAATATATAAATTATCCTTTGAAAGGTCCCACAATAACACCTAGATTAACCATTAGCATGTTTGCAAATAAAAAATAAAATAAAGTTCACCCAAAAATGAAAATTGTCATAATTTACTGATTCATGTCTTTCCAAACCTGTATGACTTGCTTTTTTGGAACCCAAAATGGGAATGTCTCTTTTCCACGAAATGAAAATGAATCAAACCCTGCACTAAAAGGTGCAATGTGTAATATTTATGAGGATCTATTGACAGAAATGCAATATAATATAAATAACTATGTTTTCAGTGGTACATAATGAATCGTTATGCTTTTATTACCTTAGAATGAGTCGTTTCTATCTACACACACCACGGGTCCCTTTACAGTGAAGTCGCCATTTTGCCCCGTCATTTTTCTACAGTAGCCCTAAAGGGACAAACTGCTCTACAGAGCGATAGATACTCTCTGCTGTCTCAGATGACGGCATCTTTGTCCTGTGTCGGCCACCGTAGCTTCTCTACGTGCTTCGAAAGGGAGGGGTGAGCAGTGGGTGGTTGCAATTCGCAAACTCACCACTACATGCCGCTAAAATTTATACAGTACACCAAATCTCATTTGCAGTTGCATTTAATTAAAAACATTTAAATGCATCACACAGTGATTGGTCACATGACACGCAAAAACCATTGCTGTAATTTGGCACAAAGGGCCCTATCATACACCCGGCACAATGCGACGCAAATGTTTTTTCTAGTTTCAGCCCGACGCAGTTATTATTTTCATGTCCATGTTGTTTAAATAGCAAATGCATTTGCACCCATCTGTTCGCCCATGGGCATGCTGGTCTGAAAACCAGGTGTGTTCAGGCGCATTGTTGGCACATTGCTATTTTGAGGAACTGAAAATGACTGCGCCATTGGCCAACACAAACCTGCTCTAAAGTCAATAGCGCAGTATTTTTTGTGTTATTTAAAGGGCCCATTAGTAATGTGCGCCTATAGGTGGGTGCACAACGTGTGTACACTCTGCTTATTACACACACAAGGATGCGCAGCAGCACACAAACATTTTTAAATATTAAAAATAAAAGGATTACAATGTAAAATATTATTATTGTGTACATAAAGATAAAAATGACTACAATGCCTATAATGGGTAGTCATTGCATGCATCAGAATGACCTATTTGCAGTAATGACGAATGAATTTGGCTTATTATTTGACCGATCGTGGCAATACACACATGTATTTAAACTGACTCAGTTTAAACTCAGTTTAAATACATGTGTGTATTGCCACGATTGGTCAAATAATAAGCAAAATTAATTCGTTGAGGGTGTCTATATTCCAGCATGTAAGTAGCGAATCCACCATGGTGCGAGCACAACTGGCTTTTAAAGGGAATGGGAGATGAGACTCTGATTGGTTTATTGCACGTTACACCCAAAACACACCCATGACTCATTAAGAGACTAGGGACAACCCTTTTGACCAACCATTTTTTCCATCATAAAACTAGCAAAAGTGGATTTGGACACCCCCTAAGTGGGCCATGCGCTTCAGAAAAAATAGGGCCCAATGTGTCTTGAGGGACCATGTCTCTGAATGCACACATGCATGAATCACCGTTCATTTTCATTGCATAGACAACAGCAGCTCTGAGCATCTTTGAAGCATCTTCTTTCCTGCTTAGTAACGGATGACAGACTACTTCGTTTTTGGATGAACTACTCGTTTAATTGCATTAAAATGTCATTACCTGAGAAGACAGATCTCTCCACTCCACCACACCCTCATCCTGAACGGTGACTGATCGAACTCCAGCCAGAATCACATTCTTGGCAATTTCCACACCAAGACCTCGCATTCCAGCAATGAGGACATCAGCCTTTCCCATGCGACGCATTGCATCATGGTCAATCACATACCTGTTGTGAGATGAAAAATTGCCCCGTGCATAAAATAAAATTATCCTACATGTTGATTTATTATTTAAAACATTTGACCTCTGAATGTTGCCATTTAAAATGTACTTATTTTGTGTAACAGAATAAATACAGTTTTTATAGGGGTTTTAATCTAAATTAAAACAAGCATGCATTGCTTCAATGCTTCAGTACACACAGAAAAACCTAAAAATGCTAAAACTTTACCAAAAAAATTTTTTATAATGTCTACATGTGTATCTGAATGCATACTGTAGAAAAACTGACTTTAGGATCCAGTGGAACAGCTCATGTGCTCCATATAGAGCTATAAGGCCATCTAGTGGCAAGAGTCATAAAATATGACTATATTATTATATATTATAATTTATATATTATATTATTATTTTCCACAAGAGGTTGGCAAAGACACCCAATGTTAGATATTTTAAGCTGAATTAAAGGTACACTATGTAAAAAATTTTCAGTAAAATATCCAAAAACCACTAGGCCAGTGTTATATATTTTGTTCAGTTGAGTACTTACAATATCCCAAATGTTTCCAACTATTTGTAAATGGTGAGAAAGTTGCTATTTTACCCAATGAACCGGGACGTGTGAGGGCGTGGCCTGTCGATGACATCATATCCACGTGCGGTTTGCGGTGTTATTCTGCAGAAGCGCTTTACTCTCACTGCGGTGTGAACAAGAGTCATAGCAGCCGCGAGCGAACGCACAGAGTAACGTCATCACATCATTCTCAACACACTCAGATGTGTCTAATATGATCAACAGAGCTGCGTTCCCTCATACTCATGACCGGGAAAGAGGAAATGGCACCGTGTGGCATAATAAAAGTCCCGCTGCTCGCGAGGCGTGTGTCGCGTTCATCTCATTAACAATCGCTCCAGCGGCCTCGCTCAGCTCCACAACACTCGGCCCTGCTCCGCTTCACACTACAGTAACGTTAATAATCACATCCATGAACATGATTTCTGCCCGAGTCCTATCCCGAGTCTTTCCCACCGGCTGTGAGGGGAAGACCACATGTCCCGAGATCCTGCGCTCAAGCGTAGCGTCATCAAACTACACCTTTGTTTTGAATAGGCAACCTCTAGCGGACGGACAAGTTACATAGTGCACCATTAAAGGGGTTGTGCATGAAATTATTTAGAATTTAAGTTGAAAGAAATTATGTTTTAGGTTAAATTATGATTTATTTATTATTTATTGATAAAATCAAGTAATTTAAAGGTTAAAAGCTCTTTAACACAAGCATCATTTTCCTCATGTCTATTTTTTAATTTATTTTTAACATAAATTCAAATCCAATTCAGATGAACTAAACAGTATGCAAATTATTTAAACCCAGTTTGCTTTGTTTTATTTATTTCATTTCTGTGAAAAGTACCAGGAAGAGACTTGTCGGGACGGACGTAACTTTTCATAAACCACTGATTACATGGAACCTACAGAAAACACATAACTGGAATTCCTCAAACTAAGTAACCTGATCTCAAAAAGATGATTTAGACAACAATACAGCTGATACAACAAACTGAACAAACAATGAAAATACAAACTTTACATGTCTGCTTTTGAAAACCTATTGTCTATTAGGCTTCCATTGTGCATGGATTTTTGTGAATTGTGAATTTTTTTTAATGTCTAAATGAAGAAAATTGTCTTTTTTGTCTTGTTTCAAGAACTTGATTAGTATTTCCATAGAGTCAGAAAGTACAAAAGAAATCAAAGTATATGGGAAAACCAAGATAAGGAAGTTAAGTTGTACGCTATGTGTCATATATAAGAATATTTTACAGTACACTTACAGCTGTCGAGAATATAATCCCTCGTCAATATCAGCCTGAGCCATTTTTCTGTAAGAATGACAAATCATTATCAGTGTTATTATTTACAAAGAAGTAGTCATGTGTCAGATGACAATACCATGGTACTAATTGATTTCCACATTCATGTGCTATGGTACAAGCATGTTAGAGTCTAAAAGTGTCCAACATGTTAGTACTGTACTTTTAGCAGTGATGGGATTTAGATACACCTGCTCAACACTGGGTGTAAATAAAGCATTGACAGTTTTCAAGGATGAATTAGCAAACAGAAATGTGACCAACGACGAACACATAAACATGGCAGCTGTACATGCTAACAAGTTACTTCTATAACGAGCTATTATCAACGCGTAGGGAATATTTTCAATAACATTTACCCTTCTGCTGTGTTTGTCGTGTGGTTCCTCTGTGAAAACAGAAAGTAATCTGATTCAGAGAAGTGGGTTTCACTTTCGTTTCTATTTTTGTTTCGTTCCTGACATTGTGTAACTTGGCATCTCGCGCACATGCGGCCATATTGAGATATTAAAAAGATAATTATGAATCGTTTATTGTTGTATCTTCGAAAGCTCCTGTGAGTTAGACGATGAGATTCCTCAGGCGAGGTCAACATAACAATTAAAACGCCACAGAATAATCACAAGATGGCGCTGCTAATCCATGTAAATAAGTGAATATGTGGTTAGAATTGAACAAGAAACAACTGGCTTTTGTCTCAAATTGGTCAGATAAGATTAATCTAAATAACACTCCAAATTAACCATGGTTTTTCTACTCTAACCATAGTTCAACCATGGTATTTGTGGTAAAACTGTGGTTATATAAATGGTAATCAATTAGCCAAAAAACCATGGTTACTACACTAAATCCATGGTTATTTTTCATAAGGATTACCTACTGATTTCAATCAATCGTTTGTAATTTAAACAACAACAAAAACATTTCTATTAGTATGTCAGGCAGTAGGAATATTTAGGTAGGTACACTTTTATTTAAATAATCATATGGTTTTTATACCATTTGACGCTTTCTCAAGATCATAGCCCGTTATTGACTGTCTCAATGAAACAATAAGTCCATTAGTGTTGCATATTTTACAGATGTTATACACATTCATTTGATTTATACAGGCATGTAGGATAATTCATACAGTTTTAACACAACACTCTGTTTAAATTAATTGATCTGGTAATATTTATCATAAACAGGAGATAAACAGATTGTTAAAGATGTTTCATGCAACAAAAGAATATATTTGAATACATATGGGGCCCTCAAAATCACTTTTAAGCCACACACTTAAAAAAATCATTGCATTCAACAAAAGCCTATTTAAAAGAAAGACAGAAATGTAGGCTTGTATTAGGCCACAAATGATCTACATAACATTTAAAATAAAAAAATGTAACTGACTAGTCAAAAATTAAATAGCATACCTAGTTTTTAAATCATAAAAAAATAGGTCACATGCGCAGCATAATCAATGTTAGTCAATAGACCATAGACTGTAAAAGATATAGACATCAATGTATAGTGCAGGCCCAATAGGCCTACGTATAAAGTAAATATTATAAACAGAATTCCTCAAATAAACGTTTGCATGTCACGCACGTTACACGTCAGTCTTTCCGCGTCTTTTGGGCGGCAAAAAAAGTGTATTATTTACTCTTTTTGTTACGATATTGATACTGGATAGCTTAATTGGTAGTATAACCAGCCTTGATATACCAGTTTGAGTAGCCTACACAAATTCAGTCTTCCAGTGGACATTTCTCTGAGCCGCGAGTGACAATTAAACAGATGTAAAGTCTGAGGTAAAAATTTAATTATTTTGTTTTCCGCTCCAGATATATACACTCTATTATACCAAATTATACCAGATATATACCAAAACATATTATGCACAACAAGAAAAGTGTAAATTACTACACTGTAAAAAAATGTTTGAGTGACCTGGTTGCCTTAAAATTTTGAGTTCATTGAAATTAAAAATTTGAGTTAATACAATGAACATTTTTGAGAATTGACATCACCCTTTATTCAAATAGTATTACAAGATTTTGTTGCATAATTGTGTTTTATTTGTTATAATGCAGTGAAACATGCCAAATTGTGCTATTTTCATGATTCATGAAAAAAAATGAAAAAAAAAAAAAAACATTTATTTATGTGGTTCAGATACAATAATATTTTGAGTTTCTATTTATTAAACCCTTTTCCTTGATTGTATTAACTAACATTTTTAATTTCAATGAACACAACATTTTAAGGCAACCAGGTTACTGTTGTGTCCCTGTTTTCCGAGGCTTTTTAGTAAAATAATACTAAACAAATACACTGGCAACAAATACATTTGCAGAATACACATACGTTCTGCTTGAAATAAACCTAAAATGCTAAATTACAAGCCCAGTTAAGCATAGTAAGAGTCATTTTCAAGCACAAACTTAACAAAACATTTGAAGTTAAAAAAGTTGTAATTTCTGTACAGTATAAACAGCTTGTGAAAAAGAAATATTACATATAGAAATAAATAGTTTTATTTATTATAATATATTTATAATATATAACATATTTATGTTGTTTATTTTTGTAAAGTCATAATTATAGGCCTAATATTGTTTTGAACTGCTTGCTATGGTTGCTATTAACTGTTTTCATTGTGTGTTTTTAATTTATTTATTTATTGTGGTTGTGGTGAATTCAGAGAAAAATTCTAATGGTCAAACTAAATCATAATAATTATTAATGTTAATAATAATATAGGGAACCCCCTCTCCACACACACAAAAACATTCAAAAATGTAGTCACCGTTTTTCAATTTAATAGGTAATAATAAATGAGATTTCAGTGATATTTTGATCAAATAGGAAATGTCCCCGGTTTCCATTTCAGAAATCTATAGAAGGCTATGGGCCTAATCATAATTTGGATGGCACAATCTTTACAATAATAACTCTACATGTAAAGTATTCCTTCATTTGTTTCATAAACTTCTGGTCTCGGATCCCATAGATCAAAGGACTCAGTAATCTTGGCATAATGTTTGTGAGCAGATAAATAAAGAAAGTGATCTTAGTTCGGTGTAGAGGGAAAAAAGCATTAATAATAAAGTACATAAAAGGGGTGATATAGGAAAGCATACAAAGAAGTAACTGGACACCATGCAACAATATTGTACTCTGAGCCTTATTTGCTGAACCCTTTGAAACCGCCTTTCTGGCAGTGAAGAGGACTCTGCAATAAGTGTAAAGGAGAATTATCCACACCAAAGACATACAGATGACTTGTGAAGTAGTGATGTTGTCCTGGTGGGCTTGGGAAGGGAACAAAGTGAATGGGTAGCAAAGTATAGTAGACCTGAAGAAAGATATGGGCTGGATTAAAAATAAAATAATGATATCTGCCACAGAAGGTATAGCTCCTAATACCCATAGCAAGCATATAAAGATGTAGGTTCTTTGTGGAGTGCAAATCTGAGAGTGATGCAGTGGTTTACAGATAGCAATGAACCGTTCTATGGCCATACCGGCTAGATTCAAAGGAGTGATCATAAAGGTGACTTTACCAAGAACAAGCAATATGCAACACAATGAAGCATTTAAGAGTGGTGTAGTGTAGGACAACACATATAAAGTCACCGATATGCAGATCATGAGCATGTCATTGATTACCAGGTGAATGTATAAGATGTATCTGGAGTCTCTTGAAAACATTAGATTAGAGAAAAAGGTCACTACTAACATTCCGTTGATGAAATTAATGATAAAGCAAAGACTAACAATCACAATGTTTTTGGCAAAAGCTTCTTCATAACTATCCACAATCCAGATCGTCGAGTTCATTTCTGGGAGAGAAACAGGAGAGTGGTTAAAAAGAGCGCATATTGTATCTAGTGATACTATTGATAACTGATGTTAACATTTGCCAGGAGCTTATCTCATAAACAAAATTGTTGTTCAAATTGCACCTAAACCTGCTTAGACTTACCTTGAGCTGAAGAACTGGTTCTGGACTAAACTGCCTTTCCGGCAGTGAAGCTCACACGAGTTTTAATCAGTACAGTGATACTTTGTTATTTATGGTTTGTGGAAAGGGCAGAGATCATGAATATTAAACCTGTTACCCACAAGGATTATCTAATATTCGCATTTATGACATCATCGCAAAATAACAGAGCTTGGTTGAGGGGGGGTTATGGTGTGGGGTTGTTTTTCAGGGGTTGGGCTTGGCGCCTTAGTTCCAGTGAAAGGAACTCTTAATGCTTCAGCATACCAAGACATTTTGGACAATTTCATGCTACTGACTTTGTGCGAACAGTTTGGGGATGGCCCCTTCCTGTCCCAACATGACTGCGCACCAGTGCACAAAGCGTCGGTCCATAAAGACATGGATGAGCGAGTTTGGTGTGGAGGAACTTGACTGGCCTGCACAGAGTCCTGACCTCAACCCGATAGAACACCTTTGGGATGAATTAGAGCGGAGACTGCGAACCAGGCCTTCTCGTCCAACATCAGTGCCTGACCTCACAAATGCGCTTCTAGAAGAATAGTCAAAAATTCCCATAAACACACTCCTAAACCTTGTGGAAAGCCTTCCCAGAAGAGTTGAAGCTGTTATAGCTGCAAAGGGTGGGCCAGCTCCATATTAAACCCTACGGATTAAGAATGGGATGCCATTAAGTTCATGTGTATGTAAAGGCAGGCGTCCCAAAACATTTGGCAATATAGTGTATGTAACATAGCTTGTTGGTCTAAACTGATTCAATTATGACACCTATTTCCACACAGTTGAACTGATTTATTTGAACTTAAACTGGGAACTGCTTTCCCAGGGAAAGCAAGAACTGACAAAATGTAAATGTGTATGTGGCGAGGGGGGCGTGGTTTAGCGAAGTCTGTGACGGGAGAGAGTGTCAGGGGACAAGCGGCACGTAAGTGAATTAAGTTCAAATGAGAAACACCTGTCTTTGTTTCAGTGATTGGTGTGGAGAGACAGGATTTAAGCCATCCAGGAAATGAGGACTGGAGAGAGAGGAGCTGGACACATGGGGACTCAATCAGGAAGAGAGTGACAGAAATGCATAGCGGAACTGCGGAAAGAAACCGATGATAGAGACTGAGTTTTACGTTGTGTGATGTGCACATTTGTTTGGTGACCTGAGGTAATGAGAATAAAAACCTGTTTTCAGTTCCCGGCCAGCCGACCCCCCTTGTCTTCTTCCTTCTACACATTGAACATTGTTACAGTGTACCTTGAATGCAATGTAAGTCGCTTTGGATAAAAGTGTCTGCCATATGCGTAATTGTAAATGTAAACTAGGTTAATTGTACCGATGAGTAAAATTCATCCTAATTGAATGAGATCACACCAATTTCATTTGATGTATTTCGTGAATGCTCCCTGAACATAATTAATTTATATTGATCCAACTAGTGCTGTTGCTGTTCAGACTGGTGCCCTTGTGAAGAGTTGCCGTGTTTTCTGCATTTTTAAGAAAATGGAAAGACCTGTTTGAGTTTAAATGCTTAGTTTTTAGTTATTTTTAACACTTTAAAAGAGTTTTTACCATTGTTGTGAAGAGGTGAGCATGTGCTTAGGTTGTGAGTGGCTGTCGTACACACACATACATGTTCCATGATTGTTTGATTGAGAGGGGTAGAACTGTTGTCTGGCTATCACCAGACCAATCTCAATTTAAGATTGAACATTGGTCTGGGGAGTCTCCTCTGTATTTCCTACTGCACAAGAGGCGTGATCAGCAAACATAATTCAAATGACTCTGTATGCAATTGGATAGTCCTTCAACCAATCAGACCACAAGAGGCGTGATCAACGGGCAATGACCCATCGCTGCTCTATCCGTCATCATGTTAAACCTGTCAATAGCATGCCAGGTGGATAAGCCAGTCTGGTTTATTGGTTCCCGCAAAAGTGTAACAGAAGCAGTAGAGCCGACTGAGCTGCAGGACGCAATCAAATCGCCGGCAGATCAGGATGGGTTTACCCAGTCTAGTAGAACTGATGACCATATATAGACTGTGTAAATTATGTGCTGACCCTGAAACTAAATGATCATATTTATTTCTACAAAAAACTAATAACTAACACAACACTTGTTCACATGCTCAGTCTAACATTTGTAGCATGCAAGTAACAATCAAGTAAAATTAAAACTAATCACTGGCATTAGCACAGTTAAAGAGCTCATTGAGAACAACAGATTAATTTCACATAGCTTAGCCACCCACAGCCTAACCACAAGGTCTTCATAAAACAAAAATGTACATAACATAAACTCTTTTAAATGTCAAATATAACTGAACATCAAACGTTAACAGGTCTTTACCTTTACTAAAAACACATTAAACAGCCCTTCATTTCAACATTTACTCTCCTGATCTATCCCTATGCAAAGCATGCTGGGAAGTAGAAATCCACTGCCCAGTTTCAGCAAATGCAATGGAAATGATTCATGTAGTCCCAACACAAATGGTTTATGTTAACTTAACATTTTACAAATTTTATTTCCTTTAGCGTAATACAATTGAGTGCAAATGGCAACTGAGTAAAAACTAAAGATTTGTGTTGTTTCAGCTTATTTTAATTAAATAAATACATAAATTATTATAAAATAAAATCCATTAATAATAAATAAAACTGTTATCTTAAAACACAAAGAGTCAGAATTTACACTGCACTATATTTATTAAAAATAATATTTATAATACATTCATTGACTGTCATCAACATTAATAAGCAGCTTTCCCAAATATTTCATTTTAAAATGGTTATGAAGACATTTTGAGTGATAAAATGATAAAATAATAGATACTGTTCAAAATAAAGCGAAACATTTGCAGTTGTGATTTCTTAATGGATAATTTCCATAGTGTTTATGGGATTAACTACTGTGTGAGCTGAAGACATTAAAAGACATTGAACAAAATGACTAGTTCTGAGCAAAGTACATTCATCATTTTGTATTCGCCACATGGGTTGATATTTTGTTATCTTGTTCAATAGCTTTCATACACTTTCGAGTTTGATTTAAGTGTCTAAACATTTTAGGCCACTGAAAAGATTCTCAAATCTCAAATAAAACAAATGTCATAATTAAACAAATGCAAATAAATATACATTTTGTTTTTAAATAAAATGTTGCCTAATAAAAATCATGATTTTGATGGCACAATCTTTACAATAATAACTCTACATTTAAAGTATTCCTTCATTTGTTTCATAAACTTCTGGTCTCGGACGCCGTAGATCAAAGGACTCAGTAATCTTGGCATAATGTTTGTGAGCAGATAATTAAAGAAACTGATCTTAGTTCTGTGAAAAGGAAAGAAAGGGATGACAATCATATCCATAACAGGGGTGATATAGGAAAGCATACAAAGAAGTAACTGGACACCATGCAACAATATTGTACTCTGAGCCTTATTTGCTGAACCCTTTGAAACCGCCTTTCTGGCAGTGAAGAGGACTCTGCAATAAGTGTAAAGGAGAATTATCCACACCAAAGACATATAGATGACTTGTGAAGCAGTAGTCCGATCCTTGTGGGCTTTGGAAGGGAAAAAACTGAATGGGTAGCAAAATACAGTAGACCTGAAGAAAGATATGGGCCGGATTGAAAATAAAATAATGATATCTGCCACAGAAGGTATAGCTCCTAATACCCATAGCAAGCATATAAAGATGTAGGTTCTTTGTGAGGTGCAAATCTGAGAGTGATGCAGTGGTTTACAGATAGCAATGAACCGTTCTATGGCCATACCGGCTAGATTCAAAGGAGTGATCATAAAGGTAGTTGTACCAAGAACAAGCAATATGTAACACAATGAAGCATTTACGAGTGGTGAAGCATAGGACAACACATATAAAGTCACCGATATGCAGATCATGAGCATGTCATTGATTACCAGGTGAATGTATAAGATGTATCTGGAGTCTCTTGAAAACATTGGATTGGAAAAGAAAGTCAATACTAACATTCCGTTGATGAAATTAATGATAAAGCCAAGACTAACAATCACAATGTTTTTGGCAAAAGCTTCTTCATAACTATCCACAATCCAGATCGTTGAGTTCATTTTCCGGGTCTTTACAGGCAAAGACCTGGATCAGAAAGAGGAGAAAGTGTTTAAGAAGTGACCTATTCTAGGCTTTTTCTTTTTAAGAAGTCATAGAAATAGACTTACCTTGGAGTAAAAGAAGCAGTTCTGGATTGTGGGCAGTCTGAAGCTCACATGAGTTTTAATCAGAACAGTGATGCATGTGTTATTTATGGCTTGTGGAAAGGTCACAAATTATGAATATTAATTATGTTGGTCATTGCCCCTGAGTCACTGGAAATTTGCCTATTCATACATTTGCAGTTTCATGACAGTTGAATGTTTGCGATGCAAAGCAACACAAAGAATATTGAAATAATTGACAAATTAGTGCAGTTTATTGAAGGCTTGTTTGAAGCTTCTCCATCCATTATATATTTTATTAACTAGTTTGTGGTACAGTTTCTGAATGCTTGCACTGCAAAAATGTGTGACAACAATTCATAATACAAAGTTAGTAAATATTGCACTTTGAGCCAGGATGATATATATATATATATATATATATATATATATATATATATATATATATATATATATATATATATATATATATATATATATATATATATATATTTTTTTTTTTTCTCTCATTATTTTCCAATCCAATGCGCTACTTTTCCATAGTTTTTCTATGCAAATGTGAGAGGTATAACTGTTGCGCTCGCATCTTTTGCAGCGTCTCTCGTGCATGACAGCATTCTAAAAACAGTCAAGTTAAAATCAGTTGATCTTTAAAAAAAAAAGAAAAAGCATCTCGAGACCTTGTGTTTTTCAAAGCAAGAACATGTTCTGTGTCCTCTACATCTTTAAAATTACAGCATATTTACTTCATTTCAGCAGAACAAACCTGGAATTACCTTTTATATGACAAGGCGGAGTCTATGGGGTGATTATTAAAAATATAAATTATGCCATGGAAATGGGAAGCCTCTGGGAAGCCGGGAGCTTGGGCGGAGCAGACAGGGAAGACAGCAAGGGCAAAGCTGATAGGGTAGACATCTTGGGCAGAGCTGGCTTCACGGGCATAGAAATGGGAAGCCTCTGGGAAGCAGGAATCTTGGGCGGAGCCAAGCAAGCAATGGCAGAGCCGGCATCAAAGGTGATATCGGCAGGACAGGCATCAAAGGTGAAGCTGGCAGCACGAGGAGCTTGGGCGGCGCCAGCCAGGCAAGGCATTTGGGGATGGCTCCCGGACCGGCAGCGGGCTCTATGATGATCTCTGGGTCACGTGAGGCGGAGGAAGCAGGGTCATCTTTGCAGCGTCTTCGGCCATCTCTGGGGGTGCTGCAGCATCTTCAGCCTCCTCTGGGGGCGCCTCTTCCACTGACTGCAGGTGGAAGGGGGGAACAGTCAGAGGTGTGGTACTCTGCTTGAGGTGAGGTTCAGGCTCCCCACAATAAAAAGACGTGGTACACAAAGTCCCAGAAACCAAGATTCCCCAGCTTCTCCATCTCCCACAGGCTGAGAGGCTGATTGAGGCAGATGTTGAAAACCTCCTTAGTATCAGCCTCACTGTAGACCAGATAGTCCACTTTGATGAGGAAGTCACATGTGAAGTCTCTCACGGTAGCCCCCTGCTGACCGATGTAGCGAGAGTGGACATGCTGGAAAAACAAACAAAAACTACCCCAAGGGGGTTGAAATCAAGACAGACTTGACCTTGACCTTGACAGGTTCCAGGAGGCAAAGAAGCAAGCTGCAGCTCTCAACCAGTTCCTCCCCCGGAAGCCCCATGTCTCGTCTGCTGCTGTGCGGGAGCAGAAGACACAGAGGACGAGCTCCTCACACTGAGCGCAGCAAAAGCAGAGTGTTGCCACCTGTACTCCCCCTCAGAAAGGGTGGGGTGACGGGCAGCGCTCTCAGGAGGGCTGTGCCTAAGAAGCCCTGAAGCCCTCCCCCCCCCATCTGCTTTCGGTGCCCTCACAGGGTCAATCCACCAACCCCGCCCGAGAGGCTGATACCCTTAGTAGATTTCGTAGCAGAGTGGGAGAATCTGCCAAATATATCTCAGCAGGCTCTGGTTATGACTCAGGAAGTACAGACTCTTCTGTGAAAAGAGGCTATAGTAAGGGTTCCTCTACCAGACAGGGAGTCAGGGTATTACAGCCGGTACTTCATCGTGACAAAGAAGGATGGGGGGCTGCGCCCTATTTTAGATCTTTGTGTCCTCAACCGCTCAGTAGCAAAGCTCAAGTTCAGGATGCTCACACTCAAACAGATTGTGTCTCAAATCAGGTCCGAGGACTGGTTTGTCACTAAAGATCTCAAAGATGCATATTTTCATGTCTCCATCCTTCCGCAGCACAGGAAGTACCCGAGGTTCGCTTTTAGGGGAGAAGTGTACCAATATCGGGTGCTTCTCTTTGGTCTAGCACTTTCACCCCGCACGTTCACTAAGTGTGTGGACGTGGCACTAGTCCCCTTGCGTATGCAGGGGATTCGCATTCTCAACTATATCGACAACTGGTTGATCCTTGCTCAGTCAGCTCATCTGGTGGTTGAACATCGAGATGTTGTTCTCGCGCACATGAGGAGGTTAGGGCTGAGGCTCAACGCCAAGAAGAGCGTTCTTTCTCCAGTTCAGAGAATTACGTATTTGGGATTGTGTTGGGATTCGGTCTCTATGCAGGCCCGTC
This sequence comes from Paracanthobrama guichenoti, assembly GCA_018749465.1. NCBI lineage: Eukaryota > Metazoa > Chordata > Actinopteri > Cypriniformes > Gobionidae > Paracanthobrama > Paracanthobrama guichenoti. The sequence goes on from CM031948.1 coordinate 32,294,361, forward strand.
TATCAGAGCCTTGCATAGGGTCGATCCTCTCATCGGTCAAAGGGGTGAAGCTGGACCAGTCACTCACTGTGAAACAGTATCAGAGATTGTTATGTCTGATGGCAGCAGCAGCCAACGTGATTCCTTGTGGCCTGTTGTTCATGAGACCAATACAGTGGTGACTCAAGACCAAGGGATTTTCCCCGAGGGGAAACCCTTTTTGCGTAATCAAGGTAACGCGGCGGTGTCTCCGTGCTTGGTTATGTGGAAGGATCCTTGGTTTCTGGCCCAAGGCCCGTCCCTAGGGGCACTGTGTCATCGTGCATCTCTGACCACGGATGCCTCCCTGACGGGCCAGGGCTTATGGCAGGATCGTCATCGTTCGTGGCACATAAATTGCCTGGAAATGCTGGCTATGTTTCAGGCCTTGAAACACTTCCTGCCATATCTCAAGGGCCATCATGTGCTGGTGCGCACCGACAGCACATCGGTGGTCTCCTATATAAACCATCAGGAGGGTCTGAGGTCTCGCCAGTTATACAAGCTGGCTTGTCAGGTCCTCCTGTGGGCCCAGGGGAAACTGAACTCAGTCAATGCAGTTTACATCCCGGGGCGCCTGAATGTGGAAGCAGACATCCTGACAAGGCAGGGGCAGAGGCCCGGGGAGTGGAGACTCCACACCGAGGTGGTGGAGCTCCCCTGGGAGAAGTTTGGCAGGGCCCAAGTGGACCTGTTCGCTACACATGAAAACACTCATTGTCATCTGTGTTTCTCCCCAGTGCTGCCAGCTCCTCTCGGACTGGACGCTATGGTATAGGAGTGGCCGAGGCTGCCCCTGTATGCATTTCCCCCGATTGCTCTGCTTCCAGGAGTTCTAGAGAGATTTCTGGCCGGCCCGAGTGTGGTACTCAGACATTCCGCTCAGGGACAAACAAAATGGCGCTCTACACTGGACTGTTTCAGGACACTTTCGCCGATCCTCTGTGGCCATCTGAGATCCTTCGGAATGCATAGTTGAACAATGGACAGACGAGTCAACGGCGAAGAATCAAGAAACACCGTGGGAAACGCGCTGGGATACGCAACAGACTGAGGAAAAGGGCATTCAGCCCTCCTCTCCTGAGCATTCTTCTAGCAAATGTTCAATCCTTGGAGAATAAGATGGACGATCTTAGAGCCAGGATAAGTTTTCAACGGGACATGAGGGACTGTAACATCTTTTGTTTGTCCGAAATATGGCTCACGCCCGCGGTCCTGGACACAGCTGTGACGCCGTCGGAGAACTTCTCTGTTTTTCGGATGGACAGAACAGCCGAGGCCGGTAAATCCAAAGGCGGTGGAATATGCTTCATGATCAACAAGAAATGGTGCGACCCCAGGAACATCACCATTCTCTCGCGATCCTGCTCGCCTCATCTGGAACATTTAACAATCATTTGCCGCCCATTCTATCTGCCGAGGGAGTTTTCTGTGGTCACCGCGACCGCTGTTTACATTCCACCACAGGCAGACACAGGGCTGGCTTTATCTGGCCTTCATGATGTTGCCAGCGGCGTCATAAACAAACACCCCGACGCGGCGTACATTGTCGCGGGCGATTTTAACAAAGCAAACCTAAAGAAAGTCTTGCCAAACTTTCACCAGCACATCTCCTGTCCTACACGAGGAGCAAACACACTGGATCATTGCTATTCTCTGTTTAAGAACGCCTATAAAGCGCGGTCACTTCCAGCTTTTGGCAAATCGGATCATGCCGCCATTTTCCTCACACCTGAATACAGACAAAGGCTCGTTCAGGAACCCCGGTGAGGCGGGAAGTTAAGCGCTGGTCGCCCCATTCAGAGACCGCGCTACAGGCAGCTCTGGATGATATGGATTGGGACATGTTCCGAGCGAGTTCAGCTGACATAAGTGAGTTCACAGATGTGGCGCTTTGCTTCATCAACACGCTTACAGAGCAAGCCACGCAAACAATAACAATAACGTCCTTCACAAATCAGAAACCGTGGGTGGACAATTCAATCCGCGCTGCAGTGACCACACGCACTGCTGCTTACAACGCCGGTCTCCTAACGGGGAATATGACTGAATACAGATCATCCTGCAATGCTCTGCGGCGTGCAGTTAAAGCCGCAAAACTCCGTTATAAAGACCGAGTGGAGTCTCATTTCCAACTCAACGACTCGTGGCGCATGTGGCAAGGTCTGAGGTCCATCTGCTCTTTTGGATCTAAATCCTCTGCAGAGGTGAGCGCTGATCCGTCGCTTGTGAATGAGTTAAACTCTTTCTACGCTCGCTTTGACTGTAACCACGGCAACGCGACTCCGCCAAGTGGAGCGTCAGAGGGAATTACTCAGAGCAGCAACAACCACATGATCTCTGTCTCGGAGGATGAAGTTCAGAGAGCACTCAAGCGTGTGGACGTCAGGAAAGCTGCTGGGCCAGATGGTATTTCAGGCCATATTCTGCGGTCCTGTGCTGATCAGCTTGCCGGGTTGTTTACATCTATCTTCAATGAGTCCCTTGCTACATCTGTGGTCCCCACCTCCTTCAAAAAATCCACCATCATCCCTGTCCCTAAGAACAGTAAACCCTCTTGCCTAAATGACTATCGTCCAGTGGCTCTCACGTCTATAGTCATGAAGGTCTTTGACAGACTCATTAAAAACACCATTTGCGCCTACATTCCTGACACTTTGGACCCTCTTCAGTTTGCCTATCGTCCCAATAGATCGACTGAAGATGCCATCTCTCATGTCCTCCACTCCTCCCTCACTCACATTGACAGCAAAAGTGGGAACTACGTAAGGCTGCTATTTATTGACTATAGCTCAGCCTTTAACACCATAGTTCACATTAAGCTAACTGCCAAACTCCTGGATCTCGGCCTGAATTCTTCTCTCTGCCACTGGATTGAGGACTTCCTCACTGGCAGGCCTCAGGTGGTGAGAATAGGCCAGTTCACCTCCACCTCCATCACCCTGAGTGTGGGAGCTCCACAGGGCTGTGTCCTGAGTCCCCTGCTCTACTCTCTCTACATGCATGACTGTTTGTCCACACACAGCTCCACCTCTATCATCAAATTTGCTGATGATACTGTTGTCCTGGGCCTCATTTCCAACAACAATGAGACGGCATACTTGGAGGAGGTGGAGCATCTAACATCATGGTGCCAGGACAACTGTCTCTCTCTGAATGTTGGCAAAACCAAAGAAATGATTGTGGACTTCAGGAAGAGACAGCAACGGACATACTCCCCCCTCATGATCAGCGGGTCACCAGTAGAGATAGTGAGCAGCTTCAAGTACCTGGGTGTAAACATCTCTGGACCTGACCTGGACTGCTCACATTCAGACACAGGTGAAAAAAGCCAGGCAAAGACTGTACCACCTGCGCCAGTTGAGGAAATTCAGGGTTTCACCAGCTATCCTGAAAACTTTCTATTTAGGGGCGATAGAAAGTGTATTAACTCAGTGCATCACAGCGTGGTATGGGAACAGCACCAGTCATGACCGCAAAGCCCTGCAAAGAGTCGTGCGCTTATCCGAGCGTATCTCAGGGTCAGCTCTCCCGTCTCTGCAGGACGTCTACACCAAACGCTGCAAAGGTAGAGCTACTAAGATCATCAAGGACTCTAATCACCCTACAAACCCTCATTTCACGCTGCTGCCATCTGGTAAGCGCTTCCGAAGCCTGATGGCCAAAACTGAGAGACTCAGGAGGAGCTTCTTCCCCCAGGCCATCAGACTCCTGAACTCAGTCACTTAACATCATGTGACTTCACTTCTGGATAAACATCGATACACTGACATTGCACTGCACTTTCTGTTCTCGTTGTTACTGTGTAACAACCTGTTATAAACCTGTTTGCACATTATACTCTTATACATTTGTTAACCACATATTTATAAGTCTACAGTTTACTCACTGCACAGTTTACCTCACTTATTTTATTCCACTTCTTTATTCTTATTTTTTTTACTTTTTTCTTCTACTTGACTTGATTATTTATAATTCTACAGATATATATATAGTACTTTTTTTATCCTATTTCTATTATAATTTCCTCCTTGTGTTTTTAACTGTGAATTTGCACTGTCCATGGAGCGGATCTGTTTACATTTCACTGCCGGTTGTATATTCTGTATATAACTGTGTATGTGACAAATAAAACTCTTGAATCTCTTGAATCTCTTGAATCTTGAATCTTGAATCAGGGGGGACCTTCTCTCTCAGGCGGGCGGTGCAATCCTGCACCCTTGCCCAGAGCTGTGGAAACTGTGGTCTTGGCCTCTGAGGGGGCCCAGCTCATAAGTTCTGGTCTCTCAACTGAGGTTGTTGAGACCATTCTACACTCTAGAGCTCCCTCCATGAGGAAACTGTATGCCTTGAAATGGAGACTCTTCACCTCGTGGTGCAGAGATCACCTGGGTTAGCTCCCTCCACATGGAAATAAGAGTTTCTCACTTTTAAAGCTATCTTTATCCTTGCTATTTTGTCTCCGAAAACAAGAAAAGTATAAATTAGGTTTAGATTTCACTGCCGGTTGTATATTCTGTATATAACTGTGTATGTGACAAATAAAACTCTTGAATCTTGAATCTTGAATTACTAGTATATTCCAATGTCAACTAGCAGCAGCAGTCTCTTATTGTTTAAATATTGTTTTGGACTGCTTGCTATGGTTGCTATTAACTGTCTTCATTGTGTGTTTTTTAATTTATTAATTCATTTATTTCAGTTGTGGTGAATTGTGGTGAATCATAGCAAAAATTATAATTATCAAACTAAATAATAATAATAATAATAATAATAATAATAATAATAATAATAATTATTATTATTATTATTATTATTATTATTTTGATTATGTTGGTGCAACTACACATTCTGCATTCTTTACATTTTTAATAAAACATTGTTTAGTATGTTTTTAAAGCTATTTTTATTACGAGGACACAGGAAATGTCCTCATAAACCACGTTTACATTGTAATACCAGTGTAATACCCATGTCATTATACAAATTTGTGTCCTCATAAATCACATAAACACAACACAAACAACACACAAAACATTCAAAAATTTAGTCACCGTTTTTCAATTTAATAAATGAGATTTCAGTGATATTTTGATCAAATGGGAAATGTCCCTGGTTTCAGAAATCTATAGAAGGCTATGGGCCTAATCATAATTTGGATGGCAAAATCTTTACAATAATAACTCTACATTTAAAGTAATCCTTCATTTGTTTCATAAACTTCTGGTCTCGGATCCCATAGATCAAAGGACTCAGTAATCTTGGCATAATGTTTGTGAGCAGATAAATAAAGAAAGTGATCTTAGTTCGGTGTAGAGGGAAAAAGCATTAATAATAAAGTACATAAAAGGGGTGATATAGGAAAGCATACAAAGAAGTAACTGGACACCATGCAACAATATTGTACTCTGAGCCTTATTTGCTGAACCCTTTGAAACCGCCTTTCTGGCAGTGAAGAGGACTCTGCAATAAGTGTAAAGGAGAATTATCCACACCAAAGACATACAGATGACTTGTGAAGCAGTGATGTTGTCCTGGTGGGCTTGGGAAGGGAACATAGTGAATTGGTAGCAAAGTATAGTAGACCTGAAGAAAGATATGGGCCGGATTGAAAATAAAATAATGATATCTGCCACAGAAGGTATAGCTCCTAATACCCATAGCAAGCATATAAAGATGTAGGTTCTTTGTGGAGTGCAAATCTGAGAGTGATGCAGTGGTTTACAGATAGCAATGAACCGTTCTATGGCCATACCGGCTAGATTCAAAGGAGTGATCATAAAGGTAGTTGTACCAAGAACAAGCAATATGCAACACAATGAAGCATTTAAGAGTGGTGTAGTGTAGGACAACACATATAAAGTCACCGATATGCAGATCATGAGCATGTCATTGATTACCAGGTGAATGTATAAGATGTATCTGGAGTCTCTTGAAAACATTGGATTGGAAAAGAAAGTCACTACTAACATTCCGTTGATGAAATTAATGATAAAGCAAAGACTAACAATCACAATGTTTTTGGCAAAAGCTTCTTCATAACTATCCACAATCCAGATCGTTGAGTTCATTTTCTGGGTCTTTACAGGCAAAGACCTGGATCAGAAAGAGGAGAAAGTGTTTAAGAAGTGACCTATTCTAAGCTTTTTCTTTTTAAGAAGTCTTAGAAATAGACTTACCTTGGAGTAGAAGAAGCAGTTCTGGATTGTGGGCAGTCTGAAGCTCACACGAGTTTTAATCAGAACAGTGATGCATGTGTTATTTATGGCTTGTGGAAAGGTTACAAATTATGAATATTAAGTATGTTGGTCATTGCCCCTGAGTCACTGGAAATTTGCCTATTCAAACATTTACATTTTGCAATGCAAAGCAACACAAAGAATATTGAAATAATTGACAAATTAGTGCAGTTTATTGAAGGCTTGTTTGAAGCTTCTCCATCCATTACATATTTTATTAACTAGTTTGTGGTACCATTTCTGAATGTTTGCACTGCAAAAATGTGACAACAATTCATAATGCAAAGTTAGTAAATATTGCACTTTGAGCCAAGATGATATTTTTTGGGAGTCCCATCTTAAAATGAGGGGAAACTACAGTGTATATATATATATATATATATATATATATATATATATATATATATATATATATATATATATATATATATATATATATATATATATATAATTCTTAATTCTAACGTGGCATTGATTCAACAAGGTGCTGAAAGCATTCTTTAGAAATGATGGCCCATATTGATAGGATAGCATCTTGCAGTTGATGGAGATTTGTGGGATGCACATCCAGGGCACGAAGCTCCCGTTCCACCACATCCCAAAGATGCTCTATTGGGTTGAGATCTGGTGACTGTGGGGGCCATTTTAGTACAGTGAACTCATTGTCATGTTCAAGAAACCAATTTGAAATGATTCGAGCTTTGTGACATGGTGCATTATCCTGCTGGAAGTAGCCATCAGAGAATGGGTACATGGTGGTCATAAAGGGATGGACATGGTCAGAAACAATGCTCAGGTAGGCCGTGGCATTTAAACGATGCCCAATTGGCACTAAGGGGCCTAAAGTGTGCCAAGAAAACATCCCCCACACCATTACACCACCACCACCACCAGCCTGCACAGTGGTAACAAGGCATGATGGATCCATGTTCTCATTCCCAAATTCTGACTCTATCATCTGAATGTCTCAACAGAAATCGAGACTCATCAGACCAGGCAACATTTTTCCAGTCTTCAACTGTCCAATTTGGGTGAGCTTGTGCAAATTGTAGCCTCTTTTTTTCAATTTGTAGTGGAGATGAGTGGTACCTGGTGGGGTCTTCTGCTGTTGTTGCGTGTTATGGCTTCACAAATGCTTTGCTGCATACCTCGGTTGTAATGAGTGGTTATTTCAGTCAAAGTTGCTCTTCTATCAGCTTGAATCAGTTGGCCCATTCTCCTCTGACCTCTAGCATCAACACGGCATTTTTGCCCACAGGACTGCCGCATACTGGGTGTTTTTCCCTTTTCACACCATTCTTTGTAAACCCTAGAAATGGTTGTGCGTGAAAATCCCAGTAACTTAGCAGATTGTGAAATACTCAGACCGGCCCGTCTGGCACCAACAACCAAAATTGCTTAAATCACCTTTCTTTCCCATTCTGACATTCAGTTTAGAGTTCAGGAGATTGTCTTGACCAGGACCACACCCCTACATGCATTGAAGTAACTGCCATGTGATTGGTTGATTAGATAATTGCATTAATGAGAAATTGAACAGGTGTTCCTAATAATCCTTTAGGTGAGTGTGTGTATATATATATATATATATATATATATATATATATATATATATATATATACACACACTCACCTAAAGGATTATTAGGAACACCTGCTCAATTTCTCATTAATATATATATATTAGGAACTTTATTAGGAACACCATACTAATACTGTGTTTGACCCCCTTTCGCCTTCAGAACTGCCTTAATTCTACGTGGCATTGATTCAACAAGGTGCTGAAAGCATTCTTTAGAAATGTTGGCCCATATTGATAGGATAGCATCTTGCAGTTGATGGAGACTTGTGGGATGCACATCCAGGGCACGAAGCTCCCGTTCCACCACATCCCAAAGATGCTTTATTGGGTTGAGATCTGGTGACTGTGGGGGCCATTTTAGTACTGTGAACTCATTGTCATGTTCAAGAAAACTATTTGAAATGATTCAAGCTTTGTGACATGGTGCATTATCCTGCTGGAAGTAGCCATCAGAGAATGGGTACATGGTGGTCATAAAGGGATGGACATGGTCAGAAACATTGCTCAGGTAGGTCGTGGCATTTAAACAATGCCCAATTGGCACTAAGGGGCCTAAAGTGTGCCAAGAAAACATCCCCCACACCATTACACCATCACCACCACCAGCCTGCACAGTGGTAACAAGGCATGATGGATCCATGTTCTCATTCTGTTTACGCCAAATTCTGACTCTACCATCTGAATGTCTCAACAGAAATCGAGACTCATCAGACCAGGCAACATTTTTCCAGTCTTCAACTGTTCAATTTTGGTGAGCTTGTGCAAATTGTAGCCTCTTTTTCCTATTGTAGTGGAGATGAGTGGTACCTGGTGGGGTCTTCTGCTGTTGTAGCCCATCCGCCTCAAGGTTGTGCGTGTTGTGGCTTCACAAATGCTTTGCTGCATACCTCGGTTGTAACGAGTGGTTATTTCAGGCAAAGTTGCTCTTCTATCAGCTTGAATCAGTCGGCCCATTCTCCTCTGACCTCTAGCATCAACAAGGCATTTTTGCCCACAGGACTGCCGTATAACGGGATGTTTTTCCCTTTTCACACCATTCTTTGTAAACCCTAGAAATGGTTGTGCGTGAAAATCCCAGTAACTGAGCAGATTGTGAAATACTCAGACCGGCCCGTCTGGCACCAACAACCATGCCACGCTCAAAATTGCTTAAATCAACTTTCTTTCCCATTCTGACATTCAGTTTGGAGTTCAGGAGATTGTCTTGACCAGGACCACACCCCTAAATGCATTGAAGCAACTGTCATGTGATTGGTTGATTAGATAATTGCATTAATGAGAAATTGAACAGGTGTTCCTAATAATCCTTTAGGTGAGTGATATATATATAGCTCAAATTGAGTAAAGAGCGTTTTTTTTTTTTTCAACTTACCAGATTGTCCGACCTCCTCACTCACTTTCTTCCAATCATCCCTGTTTCTATAAAGTATGAAGATGTATCATAGAGCTCCGGGTATCCACATATGATTTTGTCCTCATTGTTGTCACTACTAGAGCAAGCTCCTGATTGGTTCACACAGAGCGAATATCCGCCAAAGTTCAGATTTTTCAACTTGTGCGATTCACAAGATAAATCTTTTCATCTTACTACTGGAGCTGCCAGTTTGCAAAGTTTCAAAAGATTATTAAACATCAAACACAAACTATGCAAAAGCACAGCGCACTCAGTGTCCGATTTCACTCGCTTGTTTTCATTCACTCCTTCAAGTGGACTATATTAGTGGAGTAATGTAGGGAATATAGTGAAGGTGGGTATAGGGGGCGATTTCATAGCCTTAAACTTTGAAACGCAGCGAAACTCGAAACTCGAAACTTCTTCTCTTGAGCATGTTTCCGGTCTCCCACATTCACAAGCATTTAAATGCAAGTCAGTGGAACAAAAAGTATAGTGTGATTCTTGAATAAAAAAAAACACTGTCATGGCACAGCAACAGTTTTAAAGAGAACCTTAGTGAGCAAGTTAGTTAATATAACTTCATAGTTTATAACTACCTACAGTACCTGAATAAAAGCTATTCTGGTTTAATGACAGACATTTTACGGTAAAGGCCATTACATACTCCGCAAGAACAGAGAAAAAAGTTCTCACTCCCAGGGTTGCAAGAACAAAATGGTTCAAAGGGGTGTTGTTAGCATTACATTGGTTGTAACTATTTACTTTTTTCATGTTATTTTATGGGCTTACTCTCTTCTAACTAACTGTGTTGTAGGCCTATGACCTGTGTAACCAAGAGTGACTGCCATTATTATACATTAGTGGATGATGTTTGAATGATGTTAACAAAAATAAAAGTATTCAAAATAAATCTAATGACATTGCAGTATAGGCTTTTATTTCAACACATATTATTTTTTAGCACTGTGCTCATCTATACAACCTACTGTACTATAATGTTGTAATTGCATTGATAACATTTTCATAATGTTTGTATTTACACTCAATTTCTATTCATTGCTAACTGCTAAATTTACTGATACAAAACAGCACTTTGAAGTGGTTTATTATTTGTACTTGGACTTCTTCTGGTTACCACATGGGGTCAGTATATGTTGTCTGAATAATGCCTGTATGTGGTTGCAAGTCGCCTGTTTTGTTATTGTTTAAATTGTCAAATCTCAACCCTGAAGCAGATTTCATCCTTGTAAAAGTATTCATCCAACACATTGTATTAAAGCATAAAACAGAGTCGTAAGGGTAAAAATATATGAAAATGATAAATTATTATTATTATTAAAGACAGCGTGCAAACCAAAACAACAGTATAAAAATCTGAGTATATCAAATTGCATATCACAAATAAAATATAATTATAGATCACATATGGGAAATTGTAACACAACTAAATAAAATGCAATACAATATCTGGACCTAAACAGACAGAACATCATAATGAATAAAAATGTAGAATAAAGTTATCTACACTTTATTATTTTGTTTGTTGATAATATTGCTTTTACTACAGAAGCATAATTATGGTAACATATCTTTGCACTATTACATTTTGGTAATACAAATATATAGGAAATAATAAACCACACAAGATTTACAATAGAGTGTTAGGACAGTGTAAAGTTAGTTATGGTCCACCTGCTCATAAGCATTAGTGTAAACATTACTTACATTTCTTTACTTTCTGATGTGCCATTTTAACACATAAGTTCATTATGTTAAATCATGGAAAATTAAAGAACACTGTTAATTTATGGCATAACAGCATGGCAATACATTTTCTTCTTAGGTTTAACATATGCATCAATGTGGCAAAACATTCATCTGGTACACTTACATGAAGAATTATGCATGCTTTACCAACAACTGTGATGCATTTTTATGAAACATCTGATGATGTTGCCCTTTTTTGCTCATTGTTTGATTGATTCAACTTTTACAATTAATAATCTGTATGAAAAAAATCCCTTCATGTGTTTGTAAAAATGCTTATCGCGAACACCATAAATCAGGGGAGTAAGCAGTCGTGGCAATATGTTTGTTAGAAGATAATTTAAAAATGTTAATCTTGCCCGATCAACTGGTATAAGTGGGACAAACATCTTGTCTATGACAGCCGTAATGTAGGACAGCATACAGAGCAGAAGCTGTGCTCCATGTAACAGGATGGTGCTTTGGGCCTTTTTTGCTGAGGATTTATCAGTGGTGGCTCTTCTGGCCACAATCAGCACTCGACAGTATGTGAAAACAAGAATTACCCACACAACAGATGAGTAAAGCCCATTCATAAATCTGGACTGTACTTCATGGTATGGTGTGCTGTACAGAATAGATGCACCACAAGAAGTAGCTGTAGAAGAAATAAATAAAGGCCGAACAATTGAAAGGAGAATCAAGTCAGACAATCCAGGTATAACCCCTACACCCCATATCAGAGAGATAAGGATGTACGTCCTGTGCACTGTGCAAATCTGATGGTGATGCAGTGGTTTGCAGATGGCGATGTAGCGCTCAACGGCCATACCGGCCAAAGTCAGAGGAGTGTTCTTATGAGTGGTTGAGGCTATTATTAGCAGTGTAACACAGAACGGGAAAGGTACATTTTGCCATACATAAGCCATCACAAAAAGACTTACACTGATAAAAACCATGAGCATATCATTGAGAACCAAGTGAATGTATAATATATATCTCGGATCACTGTAGAAAATTGAACTCCTAAAAAATGTCAATACAAACACGCCATTTATGGACAGAATTATGACTGCAAGAAGAACAATGGTGAAATTTTTTGCAAAAGCATCTGCATATCTTTCTTGTACACTATAAAGATACATTGTAGAATTCATTGTACTCATGCACTGGTGTAAAAATGCAGACCTTTTCTTTGAATTTTTGACTGTTGTTGTAGTCGTTCTTTTCCTTCCAACGATCCTGATGACTGTCAAAAGTACATCCAGCTGCAATACGATGGTATTTATCCCAAAGATTTTTCCATTTATTTCATCTGATATAGAAATGAAAAAGGAGAAACATTTAGTTGGTAAACAATTATAAGCTATGAAGGGTATAAATGTAAAAAAAATAATAAAGACAACTTACCTTTTCAGTTTGCTTAGTAAATAGTTTTGGCTCCAGGCGAAAATGGACCAGTTTATATACTCTAGATGAGATGTAAGAGAGGGGAAAGAAAAAGGAGCTCAAGAGAGAAGGGAGGCAGGGAAAGAAAGTAACATATTATTTCTGTCATTATAGCTCTATAGGGAGTACTATGGAAGATAATTAGGGCCAAGCAGTAATAATAACAGAAAAAAACCTTCTAGAGATTAAAGTCATTGAAATGCGAGATAATACCCCCGAGACGGTAGAGGAGCTGTGCCACACCACAGATTTGTCTCTCCGTGCCACTAAGCAAACTGCTGCCGCGATTGGTCGATCAATGGCGGCCATGGTGGCTACTGAGAGACATCTCTGTGTGAACCTGGCTGACTTCAGGAAGAAAGAGAAAAACTTTCTTCTCTATGCATCGTCAGAACTTTTCAGCACATCCGTTGAGATGGTTGTTGGGAAGTTTAAAGCAGCAAAGGCGTGCTCCACTGCTTTTAAGACCTTCATACCGTACCGGTCCAGGTCCATGCCTCAGCCCGTGAGGAGGTCTGGCCCGTCCCAGCCTCAGGACCGGAGACAGGACCAGAAGGACAGCACAGCAACTCAAGCTCTCCCGCCCTTGATGGATAGTGTACAGAGGCGAGATTCCAGAGGTAGAAGAAAAGATCTGGGGGAAGTGATCGAGAATAAACGCGGTCAGCATTTTAAAGTCCCAGATGCAAAATAACATCTGCCTCCATCTGGTGGTATTGACTTGTTTTTGAGCCTCTTTAACCACTACCATAGGAAGTGCCTTAGGCCTACTTTCGCTTCGAGCCTCCACTCTTCGAGAGATCTAAACTTCGAGTTTAGATCTGGAGAGCTGTTAGGCTTCTTCTTATCCTATGAGAATTTTCCTGTGAGGCCCCTGCTTTAACAAGCAGTGCTGTCAAGTCATTAGGCTCCCTTTGAGCCTCCTTGGCTACTGCTTTTATAGAAACTGCTCCTCAGTGCTCCGTCTAGGGCAGCATCGAGTTGTTAGGTGCACTGCATGCCTCCTCGATGGGAGTTTGACAGCTGGGTCGTTAGGCTCTCTTGAGCCTCCTCAGCTGCTTTTTTGATATAGCATTGCTAGTTCTTAGCTTTTTTATAAGTGTGTTCAAGATTAGGCCTTTTTTATATTTCCAAGCAGTAGGCTTTCTTTGAGCCTCCTTGGAACTGCCCTTGGTATAGAATGTAGTTATGCCTCCTTTTATTTTGGAGAGTCAACATATTGAGGCCTCCATTCTTGGAGCCAGATTTGGGGGCATTGGATGTAGCTAGGCCTCCTCTATTGAGAGAGTCATTAGGTCGTCATGATCGCTCCTTGAGCTCGGCTATGTTTGCTAAGTTGTCTCCTTGGCTACTGCGAGCATCGTCAGGCCTCCTCTTGCTGGAGAAAGTTGTCTTCATTGAGGCCTCCCCTCCCCAGAGCTCCGCTGTGATAGCAGTTGCGAGTTGAAGGCTCTCTGTGTTCCTTCTTTCAAGATATCCTGAGTGTGGGGCATTGTTAGGCCTCTTCTCATTTAGAGAGTCGCCCAGCTAAGGCCTCCACTCCTAGAGCTTGGCTATTATTTGCTAAGTTGTTTGGCTCTCTCTGAGCCTCCTTGACTACTGCGAGCATCGTTAGGCCTCTTCTCGCTAGAGAGTTTCCTTTGAGGCCTCCACTCCACAGAGCTCCGCAAGGATAGCAATTTTGATTTGTAGCCTGAATGTGGGGAATTGTTATGTCTCCACTTGATCAGAGATTTGTCATTATAAGGCCTTTCTCTCCCAGGGCTCGGCTAAGGTTTGCAAAGTTGTTAGGTTCTCTGTGAGCCTCCTTGGCTACTGCGAGTGTTGTCATTCCTCCTCTCGCTAAAAAGAGTTATATGTATTGAGGCCTCTGCTCCCTTGAGCTCTGTTGGGATAGCAAATTGCGAGTGGTAAGCTCTCTGTGAGCCTCCTTTAATTTAGAGAGTGGTCTTACTGAGGCCTCCTAGAGCTCGGCTAGATGGTATGGTAGTATGCTAGGTTGTTAGTAATTCTTGGATCCTCCTTGACTACTGACCTCAGTGCAAGCATTCCTAGGCCTCCTCTGGTTATGAGAGACGTTCAATTAAGGCATCCACTCCTTATGAGAGTCATTCTATTAAGGCATCCACTCTGCGGAGCTTCGTGGGCAGACTGAGCGTAGCTCTTTCTGAGACTCTCTCAGCACTGCCCTTAGGTTAGAGTGTTGCCTAGACCTCTTGTTTGTGGCCTTCACTCTTCAGGGCTGCCTAAACAGAAGTTCTGAGTGTTAGGCTCTCTATGAGCCTCCTTGAACTCTGGCCTGAATATGAACGTTGTTAGGCTTCCTCTCTTTAGAGTCATCCTATTGAGGCCTCCATTCTTGTGAAGCTCCGGCCTATGGTTGTTGCTGGTGCACCTTAAGGATGAGGACTCCTTCGAGTCTTTTGACTTAGTGCAGCCATTAGGGCACTCATCCCTTCAGCATGGCAGCGTGGGTATTCCGCTCCCTATAGTTCCCTCTAGGGGAGACAGCATGAGTTCCTTTCAAAAGGGAACATCTCAGGTTACATATTTGTTACCATGGTTACTCATTCTTCAGACACCAGTCATGTCGGAGGCATTGCCCTTAGCACCCTCTAGGGGATGCAGTGTTTCGTTCCCTGTTCTCAAGGAACCATAGTTACATGCATAACCTGAGACATTTTGTTTTATTATTATTGCTTGGCCCTAATCCCTATGTACAGCACATCTTACAAAATAAGATATTTGTCAATGACCCTCCGGATCTGTTGCTCACCAAATCATCCGCCATCATCTTGACAGTCATCTCTCCTTAGTCTCGTCACGTGATAAGTGAAATCTGACTCCTGCTGCACTGACTCAGAATCTTTCAGTTTATAATTGTAGCATCCATTGTCCAACTGAACAAAATGGTTTTCATTTAAGCAAAACAGCAGCTGGGGCAGTGCCACAGTGGACCAGTAAATATAACTGGTGTGCAGCCGAGCACTGTGTAACACCGGTAACACCAACTATCGCAGCAAGCCTAGTGCCACTCCGCTGTAGAGCAAGCACAAGACTTGCTAATGCAAATACATAGATATGCTGCTGCACAAAATAGCATATTTTGCCCATAGCAGATCTATACAGGTGCAGCTGGGCAAGGTGGAGGGATTCTGAAAGTGCACTGCAAACTGCTACAGCTGTCACGGTACTTTCTACAAAGGATGGAGACAAGGATGCAGTGGTTCAAATGAAGGTGTTTACTTGAGTAAACCAGGATCAAAAGCAACACTGTGCACAATACATAAACAATACCAGACAGCGAACTGACAGGAACAGAAAGCTTAAATGGAGTGGAGCTGATGAAGGTGAATGATGGCAGGTGTGCATGACTGAGGAGTGTGTGCAGAGCCAAGAGGGATCATGGGAAATGTAGTGTGGAGCTGAAAAACTAGCAAGTTGACAAATTAAACTAAAGCAGAATAACAACCAAACAGACACAACTCTGACAACAGCAAACACTGACCAAATACTTGTATTTGAAAGTTGACCAGCGAACTCACTGGCATATGATAGAACAGGAACCAATCAGCTGTGCCCTTTAGAGAACGATGTGATGGCTAGCAGATTGGTCCAGTGTTTCATGACAGGACTTTGTATTTCTGTCATGATAACTGTCGGGAGTGTTTGGCATGGTAGGGATATGGATAGGCTAATCATTTGAGGCTTGAGTCCCAGAAAGATTTTAGTCTAGCCCCGAATTTTTATTTATTTTTATTTATTTTTATTTATACACACACACACACACACACATACATACATACACACACACACACACACACACACACACACACACACACACACACACACACACACACACACACACACACACACACACACACACACACACACACACACACACACACACACACACACACCCCATGACTGCTTTCTGCCCATGCTCTAATATCTCTAGTTGAGCGTAACATCAGACAAACACAGAAAGTACTAGTAATATGAAGCTTTACTTTTAAATATGAAGATACATTTTTACATTACTGGTTTTAAATTATTACATTTTGCATACACAGAAGAAGAAAAATAAGTGTCTAAAATCAATGCACACAGCTCAGTTGAATGCTAAAGTTTACCCTCTTTAACTTAATGCTGTTAAACTATTTACGAAGCAACTTTAATTTAATGTACATATATATTAACAATGAAAAAAGATTGCACAGTACATTTGTCAGTCAGATGCACATTAAAGTTGGTTTTTGGTGTCCCGGACTAGAGCTGTCCCCCGTTTTACAGAAAGCTACCTGAAAAACTACGTGCAAGTAAATAAATAAAAATAAATAAAATAAAATCTATTTATTGCATTATTTTTGAAAGCATCCTCACTTTACAGCATTTTTACACAAATTCCTAAAGCTTTTCATGGTACTGTAGTTTTGCTGGTAGGCAAGCGTCTTGGAGACGTTGACCGTTCTTCTGGATTTAGTCTCAGTCTGTTCATGACTCGATGATGGTGAGATCAGATCATTGGATTATTACACTGGATTATTACAATTAATTGCAAAAGGAATGTTTGGAAATGTAAACAGATATTTCCACTACAGCAAAAAAAATATAAAGAACTGGCTTAAAACCATTTTTGTTTTGGTGAAAATACCAACGTGCCTAAGACTTTTGCACAGTTCTGTATATAATTGTGGGATAAACACAAGATTACAGTGCCTCACAAATTTTTCCGAAATGTTTTATGACTGCACAAAAACATACAGTATGTAAGCAAATAAAGAAAACATACTAGCAAAATAAAGTAATTTTTTGCTCATTGTTTGATTGATTCAACCTTTACAATAGGTAATATACATGAAAAAAGTCTCTTTATATGATTATAAAAATGTTTATCCCGAACACCATAAATCAGAGGTGTAAGAAGTCTTGGTACAATGTTTGTTAAAAGATAACTGAAAAAATATAACATTTTCCTCTGCTGATCAGCAATAATTTGGAAATAAATTTTGTCTAACACAGCCGTAATGTAGGACAGCATACAGAGCAGAAGCTGTGCTCCATGTAACAGGATGGTGCTTTGGGCCTTTTTTGCTGAGGATTTATCAGTGGTGGCTCTTCTGGCCGCAATCAGCACTTGACAGTATGTGTATACAATAATTACCCACACAACAGATGTATAAAGCCCATGTGTAACTTTGGTCAGTTCGTCATGGTACGGCGTGTTATACACAACCGTTGAGGTACAGGAAGAATTTGTTGTAAAGATAGAGAAAGGTTGGACAATTACAATGACAATCAAGTCAGCCAATCCAGGTATAACCCCTACACCCCATATCAGAGAGATAAGGATGTACGTCCTGCGCACTGTGCAAATCTGATGGTGATGCAATGGTTTGCAGATGGCGATGTAGCGCTCAACGGCCATACCGGCCAAAGTCAGAGGAGTGTTCTTATGAGTTGTTGAGGCTATTATTAGAAGTATAACACAGAACGGGAGAGGAACCTTTGGCCATGCATAAGCCAACACAAAAAGCATAACAGTGATAAAAACCATGAGCATATCATTGAGAACCAAGTGAATGTATAATATATATCTCGGATCATTGTAGAAAATTGAACTCCTGAAGAATGTAAACACAAATACTCCATTGATCAAGTTAATTGTAATCCCAAGCAGAACAAGGATGAAATTTCTAACAAAAGTGTCCGTATATCTGTCTTGAGCACTATATTGAAGCATTGTAGAGTTCATTGTCCTTGTGCACTTCAGTGACTCAAAATCCTATTAGGATAAGAAGGTTTTTCTTTTGTTCTTTTGTTGTGGCTCGGTTACCCAGTAAGATGACAGTCCAAAGTCCATCAAGCACGAAGTTGATATTCCAAAGAATTTGGCATGTGTGACCTGATATAGAAATACAAAGATATGATTTTTGTAGAACATGATTGTAAATTTAAGTATGAATCAAAATGATAATAATCACCTTAACAGTTTGCTTAATCCAGTTTACTTCACTCCAGAAGTGAACTGACCAGTTTATATACACATATGAAAAGAGAATAAGCGAGGGAGGGAGGAAGGGTGGAGAGACAATGAGTGAGCAAGACCCTACCTTTATTTGATCGCTTATTACGGCTACTCAACCAAATTAATATGTTGACATGAAAAACTGAATTTTTTTTTTTAAACTTCCACTAAGAACTGGTCAAGGCAACAAGATGAACAAGATTATTTGGGTTTTCATAAGATAATGTTTATGTTTGTTTTTACTTAACTGGAATGAGTACGCTGAAACAAAAAGCAGGACAGTGCATGCTATTTTTCCCCTTCAAATATCAAGTAATAAAAAAGCCTAATAAGAAATAGCCACATCAAATTTCTGATCAAAACTGAAACAATGAGCAAAACAATGAACTATCTACACTTCAGTATAAAGCTTATGTTTGAGTTTAATTAGACAAATTTATAGAGAGAGAAGAATTAAGCACATTATTTTCCAATGTTTTTTTAAACATATCATCAATAAAACCTTTTGGAAAATGTTAGGTGAGCCTTCACAGCACATTAGCCTATGATATTCTTAATTCTTTTACAATAAAGATAATGGTTGTCCTCTGTAAAGGACATCAGGATTTACGTGGATTGTAAATGGGCTAAAAATATATAAAATTGATAAATTATATAAAATTAAATTGAATTATATATTTTACCGTACAAAGTCAGAGAAGTGTTCTTATGAGTTGTTGAGGCTATTATTAGAAGTATAACACAGAACCGGAGAGGGACTGTCACGGGCGGTTGCTGGCAAACAGACGATGACGATGATGAATAAAGTTTCAACACGTTTAATCACACTAAAGTTCTTCACAGGACAGGCAAACAGGCAATAGCAACACACACACTACACACAGACGAGATCCGACAAAAACTGCCATGGAGGAGACAGGAGGAACTTGGAGCTGGAGGAGCCAGGTGGGACCCAGGTGGGACCCAGGCAGCAGCCAGGCATATGGCCCATGGGGGAGCCGATGGAAGGAGGAGCTAAGGGCTGACGACTCCAGGGCGCCGACAGATGGAGGTGGAACCAGTGACCCGGGTGTCACCGCAAAGGCGATGCTGAGGATCCGGCGGGACATGGCGATGCCGCCGACTCTGGCGACTGAGACGCAGGTGGGGATCCAGAAGGCCACAGTGGAGCTGGAGCGACAGAGGACCAAGGTGGAGCTGGAGGGAGTGAAGAGCCCAACAGAGCCAGCGGGACGAGGCGAAGCCATAGGAGTGTAGTCCCGAGGCGAGGGTGGGTCGACGAACAACCAAGGCGAAGCTGGCGAGACGAGGGAGCCCGGCGGTGCTGGTGGACTGACGGGCCACAGTGCAATCTAGAAGAGCTGAAGGCCACTATTGAAGCATCCTGATCTTCCATAATACCTCAGCAGTGCCACAGGCTGATAGGATCCATGCCACGCCGCATTGAGGCAGTAATTCATGCAAAAGGGGTCCAAACCAAGTACTGAGTACATATGCATGATTATACTTTTCAGAGGGCCGACATTTCTGTATTTAAAATCCTTTTTCTTTTTAAAACTGATTTCATGTAATATTCAAATTTTCTGAGATTTTGAATTTGGGGTTTTCGTAAGCTGTAAGCCATAATCATCAAACTTATAACAAATACTTGAAATATCTCACTTTGCATGTAATGAGTCTATATAATATATTAGTTTCACCTTTTAAGTTGAATTACTGAAATAAATTACATTTTGCACGATATTCTAATTTTTTGAGTTTCACCTGTATAAGAAAATTCTCGGAATTTTGAGAATAATTTGTGTTTCGAAAAAAAACGTGTATATAAACGGGACATAGCCGTCCAGCTCATATGACCCTTCCATTGCTCCCAGATTTCCACACTGAGGTAACACTACCATAGGAAGTGCCTTAGGCCTCCATTTGCTATAGAGAGTCATTTTAACCCTCCACACTTCGAGAGATCTAAACTTCGAGTTTAGATCTGGAGAGCTGTTAGGCTTCTTCTTATCCTATGAGAATTTTCCTGTGAGGCCCCTGCTTTAACAAGCAGTGCTGTCAAGTCATTAGGCTACTGCTTTTATAGAAACTGCTCCTCAGTGCTCCGTCTAGGGCAGCATCGAGTTGTTAGGTGCACTGCATGCCTCCTCGATGGGAGTTTGAGAGTCTTGAGCCTCCTCAGCTGCTTTTTTGATATAGCATTACTAGGCATTAGCTTTTTTATAAGTTTGTTCAAGATTAGGCCTTTTTTTTTTTCAAGTTGTAGGCTTTCTTTGAGCCTCCTTGGAACTGCCCTTGGTATAGTATGTAGTTATGCCTCCTCTCATTTTGGAGAGTCAGCATATTGAGGCCTCCATTCTCAGAGCCAGATTTGCGGGCATTGGATGTAGCTAGGCCTCCTCTATCGAGGGAGTCATTATCTTTAGGTCTCTTGGTCTCCTGGTTTAGAGAGTCGTCACGATGAGGCCTTCGCTCCTAGAGCTCAGCTATGTCTGCTAAGTTGTTTGGCTCTCTGTGAGTTGCTTTGGCTACTGCAAGCATCGTCAGGCCTCCTCTATCGAGGGAGTCATTATCTTTAGGTCTCTTGGTCCTGGTCTTGCTAGAAACAGTTTTCTTTATCGAGGCCTCTGCTTGCTCTCAAGCTCCGCTAGGATAGTGATAGGCTGTCTTTGAGCCTCCTTGCAAGATATTCTGAGCGTGGGGAGTTGTTAGGTCTCCTCTTGATTAGAGAGTCGTCATTATGAGGCCTTTTGCTCCTAGGGCTCGCTAAGGTTTGCAAAGTTGTCAGGCTCACTATGAGCCTCCCTGGCTCCTGCGAGCTTTGTTAGGTCTCCTCTTGTTAAAGAGAGTTATATGTATTGAGGCCTCCTGGGATAGCAATTGTGAGTGGTAGGCTCTCTGTGAGCCTCCTTCCATCTTAATGAGGCCTTTGCTCCTAGAGCTCGGTTAGGCGTCAGGGTAGTATGCTAGGTTGTTAGGCCCTCTTGGATCCTCCTTGGCTTCTGACCTCAGTGTGAGTGTTGCTAGGCCTCCTCTCATTATGAAAGTCATTCTGTTAAGGCATACACTTGTTATGGGAGTCATTATATTAAGGCCTCCACTCTGCGGAGCTTCATGGGCAAGTTAGACTGAGCTTAGCTCTTTCTGAGACTCTCTCGGGAGGGTTGCCTGAACAGAGGTTCTGAGTGTTAGGCTCTCTGTTTGCCTCCTTGGATCCTGGCCTGAATATGAACGTTGTTAGGCTTCCTCTCTTTAGAGTCATCCTATTGAGGCCTCCATTCTTATGAAGCTCCGGCCTATGGTTGTTGCTGGTGCACCTTAAGGATGAGGACTCCTTCGAGTCTTTTGACTTAGTGCAGCCATTAGGGCACTCATCCCTTCAGCATGGCAGCATGGGTATTCCGTTCCCTATAGTTCCCTCTAGGGGAGACAGCATGAGTTCCCTTTCAAAAGGGAACATCTCAGGTTATGTATTTGTTACCATGGTTACTCATTCTTCAGACACCAGTCATGTCGGAGGCATTGCCCTTAGCACCCTCTAGGGGATGCAGTGTTTCGTTGCCTATTCTCAAGGAACCATGGTTACATGCATAACCAGAGACATATTTTTTATTAATGCTTGGCCCTAATCCCTATGTACAGCACATTTTACAAAATAAGATATCTGTCAATGACGCTCAGGGTCTGTTGCTCACCAAATCATCCGCCATTATCTTGACAGTCATCTCTCCTTACTCTCATGTGATAAGTGAAATCTGACTCCTGCTGCACTGACTCAGAATCTTTCAGTTTATAATTGTAACGTCCATTGTCCAACTGAACTACATGGTTTTCATTTAAGCAAAACAGCAGCTGGGGCAGTGCCACAGTGGGCCAGTAAATATAACTGGTGTGCAGCCGAGCACTGTGTAACACCGGTAACACCAACTATTGCAGCAAGCCTAGTGCCACTCCGCTGTAGAGCAAGTACGAGACTTGCTACTGCAAATACATAGACATGCTGCACAATATAGCACACATGAATTGCCCATAGCGAAGGTGGAGGGATTCTGAAAGTGCACTGCAAACTGCTACAACAAACACTGACAAAATATTTTTGTATTTGTTTTACAAAAAAGTATTTTGTAAATGTAATTGTTAGTTGTTTAAATTTAGTACGGTGCTGTCGCTGTTTACAGTACCAGATGCTGACTGCTAACACACACACACACACACACACACACCATGACTGATTTCAAAAATAAATAGATGACATACACAGAAAGTACTAGAGTAACATGAAGCTTTACTTTTAAATATGATGATACATTTTCCTTAATAATGCATACACAGAAGAAGAACAATAAGTGTCTAAAATCAATGCACACAGCTCAGTTGAATGATAAAGTTTGCCCTCTTTAACTTAATGCTGTTAAACTATTTACGAAGCAACTTTAATTTAATGTATATATATATTAACAATGCAAAAGATTGCCTGGTATATTTGTCAGTCAGATGCACATTAAAGTTGGTTTTTGGTGTCCCGGACTAGAGCTGTCCCCCGTTTTACAGAAAGCTACCTGAAAAACTACGTGCAAGTGTACCTAGGACAAAATCTGTTTTAAACGCAAAGGGTGGTAACACCAAATAATTATTTGATTGACTTAATAGAAGTTCATTGATAAATAAAATCTAGTTATTACATTATTTTTGAAAGCATCCTCACTTTACATTTTTGTTGTTGTTATTGAAAATACCAACGTGCCTAAGACTTTTGCACAGTTCTGTATATAATTGTGAGATAAACACAAGATTACAGTGCCTCACAAATTTTTCCGAAATGTTTTATGACTGCACAAAAACATACAGTATGTAAGCAAATAAAGAAAACACACTAGCAAAATAAAGTACATTTTTGCTCATTGTTTGCTTGATTCAACCTTTACAATAGGTAATTTACATGAAAAAGTCTCTTTATATGATTATAAAAATGTTTATCCCGAACACCATAAATCAGAGGTGTAAGAAGTCTTGGTACAATGTTTGTTAAAAGATAATTTAAAAAGAAAATTTTCCTCTGCTGATCAGTAACAATTTGGAAATAAATTTTGTCTAACACAGGAGTAATGTAGGACAGCATACAGAGCAGAAGCTGTGCTCCATGTAACAGGATGGTGCTTTGGGCCTTTTTTGCTGAGGATTTATCAGTGGTGGCTCTTCTGGCCGCAATCAGCACTTGACAGTATGTGAATACAAGAATTACCCACACAACAGATGTATAAAGCCCATTCATAAATTTGGTTAATTCTCCATGATATGCTGTGTTATAAAGAGATGCTGAACTACAGAATGTACCTGTAACGTTAGATAAAGGACGAACAATAGAAAGAAGAATCAGGTCAGACAATCCAGGTATAACCCCTACACCCCATATCAGAGAGATAAGGATGTACGTCCTGTGCACTGTGCAAATCTGATGGTGATGCAGTGGTTTGCAGATGGCGATGTAGCGCTCAACGGCCATACCGGCCAAAGTCAGAGGAGTGTTCTTATGAGCTGTTGAGGCTATTATTAGAAGTATAACACAGAACGGGAGAGGTACAGTTTGCCACGCAAAAGTCATCACAAAAAGATTTACACTGAAAAAAACCATGAGCATATCATTGAGAACCAAGTGAATGTATAATATATATCTCGGATCGTTGTAGAAAATTGAACTCCTAAAGAATATGAATACAAACACGCCATTTATGGAAATAATTATGACTGCAAGAAAAATTATAGTGAAATTTTTTGCAAAAGCATCTGCATATCTTTCTTGTAGACTATATAAAAGCACTGTAGAGTTCATTGCGTTTTTACACTGGTCAAATTCAGTTCAATATATGTGACTCCTTGTTTTCTTGGGAAGTAAGATTTCTGGCTGTTGTTGTTGTCCCTCTTCTTTTCCTTATAAAGATCTTTATGGTTGTCCAAAGTACATCTCGATGAAATACAGTCTTCTTTATCCTGAAGATTTTTGCATTTATTTAACCTGATAGGAAAATGAAGTGAGAAACCTTTAGCAGGTTGATAATTATAAATACAAAATTAAAGACATTGCTGAAAGAGTGAACTTACCATTTGCTTAGTAAATTGTTTTGGCTCCAGATGTAAACAGACAAGTTTATATGCTCATTTAAAATAGGGAGGAGATCATGAGGGAGAAAGGGGGGAGAGAGAAATAATGAGGATGGGAGTGAGGGAAGGAAAGAACGTTTTTTTCCCGTTAAGTTTTTCCCCTTTGTTTACACTGTGTTTGTGGTCATCCAGTTTGAAATGTTGACTACAAACACAGAGGTTTTTCAGATTTTCCGTCACTGTGTTCTCAGTATTTACAATTCTTTGCATTCTTTGGCCACTGTCTACAATCTGATGGGTCCTTTAATGGAAACCAAATTGAACTCACTACTGCTAAACATTTACTCTTTGAATTCTTACACCTGGGAACAATACAAGTTGACACCATTATGACTAAAAGTTTGCTTAGAAGTATTCCTACAGTACTATAGCAAGGTGGTGTTTGACTCTGGTAAGTGAATCCATAGTAGACTGCAAATACATAGACATGCTGCTGTGAGCATGTAAGACATGCTGCTGTACATACATGAATTGCCAATAGCAGACAGGTGGAGCTGGGGAAGGTGGAGGATTTCTGAAAGTGCACTGCAAACTGCTACAACAAACACTGACCAAATATTTGAAAGTTGTGCCCTGTAGAGAATGACGTGATTGCTAGCAGATTGAGGTCCAGTGTTTCATGACAGAACTTTGTATTTCTGTCATGATAACTGTCAGCATGTTTAGCATGGTAGGGATATGACCAGGGGCATCGCTAGGGCTAATCATTTGAAGCTTGAGCCCCCAAAAGATTTTAGTCTAGCCCCAAATTTTTTTTTTTTTTTTTTGCGTGGAACTGCCAGGAGTTTAGTTGAAATCTGATAGGAATTAAGTAAATGTTAGTTGTTTAAATGTAGTACGGTGCTGTCTCTGTCTCTACCAGATGATGACTGCTAATTCAAATCTCTATGTCTGGCTTTGGCTCACCCCCACACCCCATGACTGCTTTCTGCCCATGCTCTAATATCTCTAGTTGAGCGTAACATCAGACAAACACAGAAAGTACTAGTAATATGAAGCTTTACTTTTAAATATGAAGATACATTTTTACATTACTGGTTTTAAATTATTAAATTTTGCATACACAGAAGAAGAACAATAAGTGTCTAAAATCAATGTACACAGCTCAGTTGAAAGTTTACCCTCTTTAACTTAATGCTGTTAAACTATTTACGAAGCAACTTTAATTTAATGTACATATATATTAACAATGAAAAAGATTGCCTGGTATATTTGTCAGTCAGATGCACATTAAAGTTGGTTTTTGGTGTCCCGGACTAGAGCTGTCCCCCGTTTTACAGAAAGCTACCTGAAAAACTATGTGCAAGTGTACCTAGGACAAAATCTGTTTTAAACGCAAAGGGTGGTAACACCAAATAATGATTTGATTGACTTAATAGAAGTTCACTGATAAATAAAATCTATTTATTGCATTTTTTTTGAAAGCATCCTCACTTTACAGCATTTTTACACAAATTCCTAAAGCTTTTCACGGTACTGTAGTTTTGCTGGTAGGCAAGCGTCTTGGAGACGTTGACCGTTCTTCTGGATTTAGTCTCAGTCTGTTCATGACTCGATGATGGTGAGATCAGATCATTGGATTATTACACTGGATTATTACAATTAATTGCAAAAGGAATGTTTGGAAATGTAAACAGATATTTCCACTACAGCAAAAAAATATAAAGAACTGGCTTAAAACCATTTTTGTTTTGGTGAAAATACCAACGTGCCTAAGACTTTTGCACAGTTCTGTATATAATTGTGGGATAAACACAAGATTACAGTGCCTCCCAAATTTTTCCAGAATGTTTTATGACTGCACAAAAACATACAGTATGTAAGCAAATAAAGAAAACACACTAGCAAAATAAAGTACATTTTTGCTCATTGTTTGCTTGATTCAACCTTTACAATAGGTAATATACATGAAAAAAGTCTCTTTATATGATTATTAAAATGTTTATCCCGAACACCATAAATCAGAGGTGTAAGAAGTCTTGGTACAATGTTTGTTAAAAGATAATTTAAAAAAAATAAAATTTTCTTCTGCCGTTCAGTAACAATTTGGAAATAAATCTTGTCTATAACAGGAGTAATGTAGGACAGCATACAGAGCAGAAGCTGTGCTCCATGTAACAGGATGGTGCTTTGGGCCTTTTTTGCTGAGGATTTTTCAGTGGTGGCTCTTCTGGCCGCAATCAGCACTTGACAGTATGTGTATACAATAATTACCCACACAACAGATGAGTAAAGCCCATGTGTAACTTTGTTCAGTTCGTCATGGTACAGCGTGCTATACACATTTGCTGAGGTACATACAGTACCTGGTGTAAAGATAGAGAAAGGATGGACAATTACAATGACAATCAAGTCAGCCAATCCAGGTATAACCCCTACACCCCATATCAGAGAGATAAGGATGTACGTCCTGCGCACTGTGCAAATCTGATGGTGATGCAGTGGTTTGCAGATGGCGATGTAGCGCTCAACGGCCATACCGGCCAAAGTCAGAGGAGTGTTCTTATGAGCTGTTGCTGCTATTATTAGAAGTATAACACAGAACGGGAAAGGAACCTTTGGCCATGCATAAGCCAACACAGAAAGCATAACAGTGATAAAAACCATGAGCATATCATTGAGAACCAAGTGAATGTATAATATATATCTCGGATCATTGTAGAAAATTGAACTCCTGAAGAATGTAAACACAAATACTCCATTGATCAAGTTAATTGTGATCCCAAGCAGAACAAGGATGAAATTTCTAACAAAAGCATCCATAAATTTGTCTTGAGCACTATATTGAAGAATTGTAGAGTTCATTGTCCTTGTGCACTTCAGTGACTCAAAATCCTATTAGGATAAGAAGGTTTTTCTTTTGTTCTTTTGTTGTGGCTCGGTTACCCAGTAAGATGACAGTCCAAAGTCCATCAAGCACGAAGTTGATATTCCAAAGAATTTGTCATGTGTGACCTGATATAGAAATACAAAGATATGATTTTTGTAGAAAATGCAATACAAATCAGTTATTGTAAATTGATAATCACCTTAACAGTTTGCTTAATCCAGTTTACTTCACTCCAGAAGTGAACTGATCAGTTTATATACACATTTGAAAAGAGAATAAGCGAGGGAGGGAGGAAGGGTGGAGAGACAATGAATGAGCAAGACCCTACCTTTAATTACTCAACCAAATTAATATGTTGACATGAAAAACTGATTTAGAATTTGATTAGATTTTTTTTAAACTTCCACTAAAAAAAAAAAAAAGTCCATTACAATAAAAACCAACTGGCAACAAGATGAACAAGATTATTTGGGTTTTCATAACATAATGTTTATGTTGAACTCCTAAAACTCAAGTAATAAAAAAAGCCTAATAAGAAATAGCCACATCAAATTTCTGATCAAAACTGAAACAATGAGCAAAACAATGAACTATCTACACTTCAGTATAAAGCTTATGTTTGGGTTTAATTAGACAAATTTAAAGAGAGAGAAGAATAGCATGAAAGCATGCTATTTTCCAATTTTTTTTTTTTTAAACATTATCAATAAAACTTTTGAAAAAAAATAAAATAAAAATTATATATATATGTATATATATATGTATATATATATATATATATATATATATATATATATATATATATATATATATATATATATATATATATATATAGTCAAGTCAAAGTCAAAGTCAGCTTTATTGTCAATTCTGCCATACGTACAGTACATACATACAGAGAATTGAAATTCTATGACTCTCAGACCCTAGGTGCCTAACAACAACAAAACAATAACAATAACAACAAAAGTTTAACAGTGACAACAACAGAAGAAAGATTAAAAAAAAGATGGATAAAGTGAATTATAGAGGTGTATATATATACACACACACACTCACCTAAAGGATTATTAGGAACACCTGTTCAATTTCTCATGCAATTATCTAATCAACCAATCACATGGCAGTTGCTTCAATGCATTTAGGGGTGTGGTCCTGGTCAAGACAATCTCCTGAACTCCAAACTGAATGTCAGAATGGGAAAGAAAGGTGATTTAAGCAATTTTGAGCATGGCATGGTTGTTGGTGCCAGACGGGCCGGTCTGAGTATTTCACAATCTGCTCAGTTACTGGGATTTTCACGCACAACCATTTCTAGGGTTTACAAAGAATGGTGTGAAAAGGGAAAAACATCCAGTATGCGGCAGTCCTGTGGGCGAAAATGCCTTGTTGATGCTAGAGGTCAGAGGAGAATGGGCCAACTGATTCAAGCTGATAGAAGAGCAACTTTGACTGAAATAACCACTTGTTACAACCGAGGTATGCAGCAAAGCATTTGTGAAGCCACAACACGCACAACCTTGAGGCGGATGGGCTACAACAGCAGAAGACCCCACCAGGTATCACTCATCTCCACTACAAATAGGAAAAAGAGGCTACAATTTGCATGAGCTCACAAAAATGTTGCCTGGTCTGATGAGTCTCGATTTCTGTTGAGAATTGGGCATAAACAGAATGAGAACATGGATCCATCATGCCTTGTTACCACTGTGCAGGCTGGTGGTGGTGTAATGGTGTGGGGGATGTTTTCTTGGCACACTTTAGGCCCCTTAGTGCCAGTTGGGCATTGTTTAAATGCCACGGCCTCCCTGAACATTGTTTCTGACCA
The DNA here is from genome assembly GCA_018749465.1 of Paracanthobrama guichenoti. Taxonomy (NCBI): domain Eukaryota; kingdom Metazoa; phylum Chordata; class Actinopteri; order Cypriniformes; family Gobionidae; genus Paracanthobrama; species Paracanthobrama guichenoti. The sequence continues at coordinate 32,323,636 of CM031948.1, forward strand.
TGTCCATCCCTTTATGACCACCATGTAACCATTCTCTGATGGCTACTTCCAGCAGGATAATGCACCATGTCACAAAGCTTGAATCATTTCAAATTGGTTTCTTGAACATGACAATGAGTTCACTGTACTAAAATGGCCCCCACAGTCACCAGATCTCAACCCAATAGAGCATTTTTGGGATGTGGTGGAATGGGAGCTTCGTGCCCTGGATGTGCATCCCACAAATCTCCATCAACTGCAAGATGCTATCCTATCAATATGGGCCAACATTTCTAAAGAATGCTTTCAGCACCTTGTTGAATCAATGCTACGTAGGATTAAGGCAGTTCTGAAGGCGAAAGGGGGTCAAACACAGTATTAGTATGGTGTTCCTAATAATCCTTTAGGTGAGTGTATGTTACAAACTTGGTGTTGATCAAACTCACAAAGGCGAAGGAGAACTCAGAACAGGAACTCAGGTAACATGCAGGTAAACCACCAGTAGATGTGAACATTGACGGACAAACACTGAGGGAAACTGGCTTAAATACACAGGGTAAACAAGGTGATGACTAGACTAACAAGACACAGCTGGGACAAATGAACTCATAATGACAATGGTGGGAAACAAAGTAACAAACTCAGAGACAAGCAAAACAGACTAGGCATGTAACATAACGCCCCCTCCAAGTAGGCACGTCTTCGCACCGTAACAGGAACATCTGAGGGAGGGAGAGTGGGGGCCCTGGAGGAGGGCATGGACACAAACAGGAAAAACAAAGTCCAAAAGAGCGAACAGTCCATGGGGGCGTGGAAGGAGGGAGGAGCCAGTGGTGAGCCTGGAGCAGGAGCCAGATGGTGGGAGGTGCCATGGAGGAGTCGACTTGGAGGTAGACGACATCCTGGGGGCGACCAACGACGAAACCGGCAGCAATGATGGAGCCGCTGGAGGAGCTGCCAGGTCGATGAGCCTGCGTGAGACCAGAGGCCCAGGAGACTGAGGTGAACCCACGGCGACAAGTGTCCGGGCAGGAGCTGGAACACCACAGGACAGAGGCTGAGCTGGTGCGACCGAGGACGAAGGCGGAGCTGAGGGGAAGGCGGAGCCAGACAAAACCGAAGGTGCAGGCAAGTCAACGACTGACCAGGGCGGAGCTAGAGAGACAACGGGCCGCGGTGGAGTGTAGAGCGAAGAGGCTGGCAGTGACGACAGGGACTCCTCAGAGTCAGACGAGACTGCTGGACAGAAGACCCGAGGCAAGTCTACAATGCATGTGGGAGGAGCAGAGGGATGAAGGACAGCAATGTAGGCAGGGCTGAGGAACTGGCTGACTGAGGAAGTGGGAGAGGGAGGCTGGGTGGGAGTTTTGAAGACTCAGGAGAAACATGGGGTGCTGGAGAGACAGGGAATACAGGAAGCACTGGAGATACAGGGGGCGCTGGAGAAACAGGGGGACTGGGGATAGCCTCTCCAAAAAAGTAAAAAAAATAATCTTCGAAAATGTCCCGTAGTTCCTCGAGGTAACCACCAGAGGTCCTCGTTACTTCCACCGTGGGAGGGTGGTCAGCGGGGCTCCCTTCCCAGCTCTCAAGCTCCACTAGTACCCCCTCCTCGACGCACGATGTTGCCAGCTCACGCACCTGGTCAGACCCTCGTTGTGGTCCGGGGTTCGGGGCGATGACTCCTCTCAACCTCTGCCTGGGTTCGGGCTCGTCGATTGTGGCCAGCTGGTCTCCATGGTCTGCAGCAGGCACAGGCAACTCCTTCGTGCCGGTCGTGGTGGGTGGTGGATGGCTGGTCTCTGGCGGTGGTGGAGTGGGACTGGTACTGCTGTCCTCCTCAGCGGGGCCAATGGTAAAGGGTGAGTTGTTATTTACCAGTACTCACTCCACAAAGGAACGCAAGCCTTCAACCGCTCGCTCAGGCCGCCATGGTAGAAAACACAGAGCGAGTGGTCTGGGAAGTGCGTCTGCTACTCAAGGTCCAGGAAGTCCCATGTATGAGATTCCAGCGGGCGGTCTCCCTGCTCCAGGCAGAGAAGACGAACAGCGGGAAGGGCCATGGGGAACACGGGGAAAATTCAAAACAGAGGAGAAAATGCCACATAAAAGAAAACCGTTTTGGTTTGGTTCTTCTGTTACAAAACTAGTGTAGCTGAATCTCACAAAGGCAAAGGAGAACTCAGAACTGGAACTTTTAATGATAAACTCAGGTAACATGCAGGTAACCACCAGTAGACGTGAGCGTTGACAGACAAACACTGAGGGAAACTGAGGGCTTAAATACACAGGGTAAACAAGATGATGACTAGACTAATTAACAAGACACTTAAAAACTGAACAAAGGAACAAACTCAAAGACAGACAAAAACAGCAAAACAGACTAAACATGTAACAATATAAAACTTTGATAAGTTTTTTTTAGTTTTTTTGTTGTATTTTTGCACTATAATGTTGGCAACATAATGTTGGGAACACACATTATTGTATTCAAAATGTGTATTTAATCAATCTATTAAGGCAGATGCATATTGTGCACACAATATGACATTTTTAGACATTTTTAATTATGTTTTAAGTGTCACAGACAAGAAAATTAGCCTGATTTGCAAATGAAAACATAATTCCTGACATCCTCTGCAAGAGGCCATACAATAAAATAACAATTTGTATGCATAAAAAAAGATATACAGAGAGAAATAAAGCCACGCTGAGATGTAATTTCACAATTGTGATATATTCCATAAAACATAAGTCTGTGTTTCAAAGACAATGCTTGTGTTTATTTCTAAAATATACAGTGTTTTAAATGCTACTTTAATATTCTTTAACACATTTTTTCTCTAAATTCTACTTTGCCAAGAAGTTATAATTACAGAATGAGTCAGAATGTAAGACATTAAGAAAATAAAGCACTTATGAAAAATATGTTTTTAGCTCACTGCTTGGTTGATTCAACTTTTACATTAAATAGCCTACATGAAAAAAGTCCTTTCATGTATTTAAAAAATTGTTTATCTCGAACACCATAAATAAGGGGGCTAAGTAGTCGTGGTAGTAAGTTTGTAAGAAGATAATTGAAAAAGGTGATTTTTGACCCTAGAGTAGGTGCAAGTTGTCCATAAATCTTGTCTATAACAGGAGTAATGATGGACAGCATACAGAGCAGAAGCTGTGCTCCATGTAACAGGATGGTGTTTTGGGCCTTTTTTGCTGAGGATTTATCAGCAGAGGCTCTTCTGGCCGCAATCAGCACTCGACAGTATGTGTATACAAGAATTACCCACACAACAGATGTATAAAGCCCATGTGTAACTTTGCTCTGGTTTTCATGGTATGGCGTGCTATACACAGAAGTTGTACTACAGAGAATACTTCTTGTAAAAATAGATAAAGGACGAACAATTAATAGTAGAATCAAGTCAGCCAATCCAGGTATAACCCCTACACCCCATATCAGAGAGATAAGGATGTACGTCCTGCGCACTGTGCAAATCTGATGGTGATGCAGTGGTTTGCAGATGGCGATGTAGCGCTCAATGGCCATACCGGCCAAAGTCAGAGGAGTGTTCTTATGAGCTGTTGAGGCTATTATTAGAAGTATAACACAGAACGGGAGAGGAACCTTTGGCCATGCATAAGCCATCACAATAAGACTTACACTGAAAAAAACCATGAGCATATCATTGAGAACCATGTGAATATATAATATATATCTCGGATCATTGTAGAAAATTGGACTCTTGAAAAAAGTGACAACAAATATTCCATTGATGCAGTTAATTATGATCCCGACAAGAACAGTAGTGAAATTTTTAGCAAAAGCTTCTGCATATCTGTCTTCTGCCGTGTACTGAAACATTGTAGAATTCATTCTTCTTTTGCACTGGCATGAAGTTCTGTGACTCTTATGTGTGAAAGTACTTTTCCTTTGCCTTTTAGTTGGTCTTGCTTTTCCTCCAAATGGTGTCCACAACGTTCTGAAGTCCATCAAGTAGTAAGATGAATATTTTCCATCTGTGTCATCTGATCTGAAAATAAAATAGACACAGAATATTTAAAAGTGAGAAGCTATAAGCAACACATGAATTCAAAAATACAGCATATTACGTACCTTCTCACCTTGCATAGTTGACTGATTTGCCTCGAGATGTAAAAACTGACCAGTTTAAATACTTTAGATGAGGAAGAGGAGACAGCGAGGGAGAGAGAAAAGGAGTGGGGAGGGAGAAAGAGGGAGAGAGAGAAAAAGAGAAAGAGGGAGATGGTAAAGAGTGAGTGCGATGGTAATATTGAGACAGGCATAAAACAGGAATACAGTGGAAATTATGGTGCCTCCTTTTCACCTTTAATTATCTAGTTCGCAAAAGTAGGTTTTTAAATAATTTAGAATATTTATTGAACAATTTATGAAAGAGAACGAAAGAGCGGCATGGGACACACAAAGTGATTTCTGAACAGTTCCAATGTGGACAGTCAATAATTTAGATCAAATTCCACAAATAATCAGATTTGGACTGACAGTGTGAACATATCCTTAGTTCAATTATAACATTAAAGTATAGTTTTTTTTATAAACATGCCTTAGAAAAAAAGAGAAAAAAAACATTACATTAAAATAATAAAGTTAGTCCCTATGTCGACCAAGTGATTAAACTAATACAACACAGGAAATGGGCTTTGAATTCGTTACGTTTAGTTTTCTATATACAGTTCAGGTGCTAATAAAAGTCAAGTCAAGTCAAGTCACCTTTATTTATATAACGCTTTTTACAATGCTGATTGTTTCAAAGCAGCTTCACAGTGTTAACAGGAAAATAATGCAACAGAATTTGTTTCGGCTGTACAGCCGCTCTGGTGAAACGGTGATGTTATCCAGCTCAGTTCAAGTATCATATAGTGTCAACGCAGGCAGATCGGTAATATAGATGAGATTTAAGTGTCCCCAACTGAGTAAGCCAAAAGCCAAAAGCAACGGTGGCAAGGAACCAAAACTCCTTCAGGGCCAAAATGGACAAAAAAAGCTTGGGAGAAACCAGGCTCAGTCGGGGTACCAGTTCTCCTCTGGCCGACGAACAAATATTGTATGATTATGATTCTGGCAACATTACAGGTCAGAAGTCATATTAGATCAAATAGATATTAGTAAGATTATTCAAAAGATTGGAGTCGTCACGCCGGAGACGGGTTTAATGAGGATGTTGTGTCGACGCGGGAGTTTAATTGATACGTTCTCTGCAGACACTTCAGGGATGCTCTGGTCATGTCCAGGCGGGGATAAACCTCGGGATAAACAGAGAGACTAACATTAGCGTAGATGCCATTCTTCTTATGATGTAACGAGTACATCAGGTGTTATGGGAAGTGTTCCCGGTTCCGGCTGACCTAGTTAATGCAGCCTAACAAATTACTGATTTGAATAATAGAGATTGATAATGTTTTATGTGTAAGCCAAAGTAAAGAGATGCATTTTTAGTCTAGATTTAAACTGACAGAGTGTGTCTGCTTCCCAAACAATGCTAGGAAGACTGTTCCAGAGTTTAGGTGCTAAATAGGAAAAGGATCGACCGCCTGCAGTTGATTTTGATATTCTAGGGATTATCAGCTGGCCAGAGTTTTGAGACCGCAATAGACGTGATGGAGAATAATGCGTTAAGAGCTCGCTCATGTACTGGGGAGCTAAACCATTTAGTGCTTTGTAAGTAATTAGCAAGATTTTAAAATGTATAAGATGTTTAATAGAGAGCCAGTGCAGTGTTGACAGAACCAGGCTAATATGATCATACTTCCTGGTTCTAGTAAGAACTCGAGCTTCTGTGTTTTGGACCAGCTGGAGTTTGTTTATTAAGCAAGCAGGGCAACCACTAAGTACAGCATTACAATAATCTAGCCTTGAGGTCATGAATGCATGAACTAACTGTTCAGTATTTTGCATTGAAAGCATGTGCCATAATTTAGATATATTTTTAAGAATGGAATGCAGTTTTACAGATGCTAGAAACATGGCTTTCAAATGAGAGATTGGTATCAAAGAGCATACCCAGGTTCTGACGACGAGGACTTGACAGAGCAGCCATCAAGTGTTAGACAGTTACTACGTGAAGTTTTTTTGTCCAATAATTAAAAATTCTGTTTTCTTCTGAATTAAAGTTGCAGGAAATTACAAGTCATCCAATTTTTTATATCAGCTATGCATTGCTTTAATCTTGTGAATTGGTAAATTTCGTCAGGGCGGGAAGAAATATAGAGCTGAGTATCATCAGCATAACAATGAAAACTAACGCCATGCTTTCTAATGATATCTCCAAGTGGTACAGGGTGAAAAGCAACAGTCCTAGCACTGAGCCCTGGGGTACTCCATACTGAACTTGTGATCGGTGTGACATCTCTTCATTTACTGCTACAAACTGACTGATGCCAACATAATTTTTGAGTCTATTCAAAAGAATGTTGTGGTCGATAGTATCGAATGCAGCACTAAGATCGAGTAACACTAATAGAGATATACAACCACTATCAAATGATAAGAGTAAATCATTTGTAACTCGGATGAGAGCAGTCTTAGTACTATGATACGGTCTAAATCCTGACTGGAAATCCTCACAGATATAATTATAAAAAGGAGCGTTGTTGTGAAGATACTGCCTTTTTTTTTTTTTTTTTTTTTTTTGACAGAAATGGTAGATTTGAGATTGGCCTGTAATTGACAAATTCTGTAAGATCAAGTTCCATTTTTTTAATAAGTGGTTTAATAATAGCTAACTTAAAAGTTTTTGGTACATATCCTAGTGAAAAGGATGAATTAATAATATTAAGATAATAATCTATGACCTCTGGAAGCATCTGTTTTAGTAGTTTAGTCGGTATAGGGTCGAGCATACATGTTGATTTTGATGATTTAAAGAGTTTAGCCAATTCTTCTTCTCCTATAGCAGTGAATGAGTGGAATGAGTAACACTACAATGCACTGTCTGATGCGATACTGTAGTAGATGGTTGCATAGTTATAATTTTCTTCCTAATATTTTCAACAGTCATTACAGCTGTGCTGTTTGCAAACGTCAGAAGTTAAATCTTTATTTTTGGTTAATTTAGCCACTGTTTCAAATAAATTCCTAGGGTTGTGTTTGTTTTCTTCTAAGACAGTCAAGAAATAAGCAGATCTAGCAGTTTTTACGGCCTTTCTGTAAGCAATCATGCTCTCTTTCCACGTCTCAGGTTACGTATGTAACCTCTGTTCCCTGAGAACAGGGAACGAGACACTGTGTCAAGATGGTGAACGCCTCCAGCGTGACCGGTGTCTGAACTACTATCGAATCATGTCAATCCCATTGACCAACGACAGCCTATGATGTCATCAATGTGCGACCAGGAAGTATATAAGAGCGCCTTGCAAACATGACACCATCTTTTTCATCTGAAGGGACTGTTTGGCAGGCAGGCCCTGAGGCATGGCAACGAGATGCAGTGTCTCGTTCCCTGTTCTCAGGGAACAGAGGTTACATACGTAAACTGAGACGTTCCCTTTCGAAAGGGAACTCACACTGGGTCAAGAACGCATATGGGGAAAGATATACCCACTACGCCATGCTGAGGGGAGGGCATGCCCACTGGCAGTGACAACTGTCAGGACAAGCAAATTCAACAGAAATGCCTGAACCACTCCCCCTCTGGTTACACTAGGCTGTCAGTGACAACATTCCCTACGGTCATAGCCCAAACTATCCGCCTAAGAAAGGACCTAACTGAACATGAGGTCTCATAACCCAGGCTGCTCAAAGGCCTGAGATCAACTACTTCAACAGAAGGGGTCCCTTTAAGGGAATGTGGCTAGGGGACCCGAGGGCACCCCAGCCGGCCACTATTTGGGAAACTTCACCGAATGCCACCAGGGAGGCTTGGTCTGGTGTTGCTTCTGTGGGACACCTCGGCTTAGCCAACCCTGTCTGTTTGAAAACAGAGCCTCTGGACAATCACCTCCTGGTGAGGCATCCAGACTGAGGGACTGCGAACTGGCAGTGTCCTCCTCAAACCGGACCTCAGAGATGGGTATCCTGGAGAACAGTACTCAGCATAGCGCTTTCTTACCCTTGCCAGCGAGGGGAATTCATCTGCTCAATCCTAGGATCTACCGAGCACTTATCCTACAGAAGTGCTCAGGAGGCCAGACAAGCCTACGGACTGATCTAATTGGGAGGCCTCGCGAGGGGCCTACTACCATCTGATCAGACTCAGGCAGCTTCAAGCTCATAAACCACCCTCAATAAGGGGAGCTCTAAACCTGCCTGGTAGGTAAACCATGGCTGAATATATATGCTATAGGCTGAATATAAGCAGGTCCTTCTCCGTAGGGACCGCGTAGTAGAAGCAGCGCCTTGTCGCGCTAGGGTATGAGACTGCCCTCAGGTACTGCCGGCTAAGGCCCGAATCCTGATAGCAAGTACCCACTAGGTGTCAGCGTAAAGCCAGTTATTAGTTCCCACCTTAGGAATTTGTTCCTGATAGCAGTTGATAGCAGCTGGAAACCGGGAACTCGTTCCCTCAGGGGAGGCTAGGTGAGGCCTACTATCTGATAGCAGACCCTGCTAGCTGCCCGAGCATCCAGACTCAGGAGCTCGCCTTCAGGGAGGCCTAGTGAGGCCTACTACCTGACAGCAAGCCTTCAGGGAGGCCTAGTGTGGCCTATTACCTGCTAGCGGTTCATGCTAACTGTCGCAGTGACTGGAACCCAGGAACTCGGCTTCAGGGAGACCTGATGAGGCCTACTACCTGCTAGCATTGCATGCCAGCTATCCAGTGACTGTAGACAGTAACATGCCCCCAGGGGAGGCCTGGTGAGGCCTGCTACCCAACAGCAAGCCTTCAGAGAGGCCTGATTCAAGATTCAAGATTCAAGAGTTTTATTTGTCACATACACAGTTATATACAGAATATACAACCGGCAGTGAAATGTAAACAGGTCCGCTCCATGGACAGTGCAAATTCACGGTTAAAAACACAAGGAGGAAATTATATAGAAATAGGATAAATAAATAAAAAAGTACTATAGCGCTGCTTCTACTACGCTGTCCCTACGGAGAGGGACCTGCTTATATTCAGCCTATAGCATGGTTTACCTACCAGGCCGGTTTAGAGCTCCCTTTATTGAGGGTCGTTTATCAGCTTGAAGCTGCCTGAGTCTGATCAGATGGTAGTAGGCCCCTCGCGAGGCCTCCCAATTAGATCAGTATATATATGTCTATATCTGTAGAATTATAAATAATCAAGTCAAGAGAAAAAAAAAAAGTAAAAAATAAGAATAAAGTGGAATAAAATAATTGAAGTAGACTGTGCAGTGAGTAAACTGTAGACTTATAAATATGTGGTTAACAAATGTATAAAGAGTATAATGTGCAAACAGGTTTATAACAGGTTGTTACACAGTAACAACGAGAACAGAAAGTGCAGTGCAATGACAGTGTATCGATGTTTATCCTGAAGTGAAGTCACATGATGTTAAGTTCAGAAGTCTGATGGCCTGGGGGAAGAAGCTCCTCCTGAGTCTCTCAGTTTTGGCCATCAGGCTTCGGAAGCGCTTACCAGATGGCAGCAGCGTGAAATGAGGGTTTGCAGGGTGATTAGAGTCCTTGATGATCTTGGTAGCTCTACCTTTGCAGCGTTTGGTGTAGACGTCCTGCAGAGACCCTGAGATACGCTCGGATAAGCGCACGACTCTTTGCAGGGCTTTGCGGTCATGACTGGTGCTGTTCCCATACCACGCTGTGATGCACTGAGTTAATACACTTTCTATCGCCCCTAAATAGAACGTTTTCAGGATAGCTGGTGAAACCCTGAATTTCCTCAGCTGGCGCAGGTGGTACAGTCTTTGCCTGGCTTTTTTCACCTGTGTCTGAATGTGAGCAGTCCAGGTCAGGTCCTCGGAGATGTTTACTCCCAGGTACTTGAAGCTGCTCACTCTCTCTACTGGTGACCCGCTGATCATGAGGGGGGAGTATGTCCGTTGCTGTCTCTTCCTGAAGTCCACAATTATTTCTTTGGTCTTGCCAACATTCAGAGAGAGACAGTTGTCCTGGCACCATGATGTTAGATGCTCCACCTCGTCCAAGTATGCCGTCTCATTGTTGTTGGAAATGAGGCCCAGGACAACAGTATTATCAGCAAATTTGATGATAGAGGTGGAGCTGTGTGTGGACAAACAGTCATGCATGTAGAGAGAGTAGAGCAGGGGACTCAGGACACAGCCCTGTGGAGCTCCCACACTCAGGGTGATGGAGGTGGAGGTGGACTGGCCTATTCTCACCACCTGAGGCCTGCCAGTGAGGAAGTCCTCAATCCAGTGGCAGAGAGAAGGATTCAGGCCGAGATCCAGGAGTTTGGAGGTTAGCTTGGTGGGAACTATGGTGTTAAAGGCTGAGCTATAGTCAATAAATAGCAGCCTTACATAGTTCCCACTTTTGCTGTCGATGTGAGTGAGGGAGGAGTGGAGGACATGAGAGATGGCATCTTCAGTCGATCTATTGGGACGATAGGCAAACTGAAGAGGGTCCAAAGTGCCAGGAATGAAGGCGCAAATGGTGTTTTTAATGAGTCTCTCAAAGACCTTCATGACTATAGACGTGAGAGCCACTGGACGATAGTCATTTAGGCAAGAGGGTTTACTGTTCTTAGGGACCGGGATGATGGTGGATTTTTTGAAGGAGGTGGGGACCACAGATGTAGCGAGGGACTCATTAAAGATAGATGTAAACAACCCGGCGAGCTGATCAGCACAGGACCTGTGGGCCTAGTGAGGCCTACTACCTGATAGCCTTCCAGTGACTAAAGCCCAGGAACATGCCCTCAGGGGAGGCCTGCTACCCAATGGCAAGCCTTCAGGGAGGCCTGGTGAGTACAGTAGCTTCTCTGCTGGCTGACAAAAGAACTGGACATCCAGTTATTACCTGTGGACTCATCCCCAGGGAGGCCTGTCGTAGGGCCTACTAGTTGACGAGGTTTCTGCTACTGAAGCCGACATTGTTGGGAGCGTGCCGCATCAAAGCACACATGGGGGTCATCCGCAAGAGGCCTCTCAAGGCTGACTACCTGGTTGCCGCTGTTATACTTGTCCCTCCAACGTCGGGACTCACTTGCAAGGAGGCCTGCTGAGGCCTACTATCTGTCCTGGAGTCGACTGCCCAGACTGCCCAAGCTGGCTGCTCACCGGCTAGGGCCGGTCCATCCTAAAGGCTTCCTATTTCTTCTGAAGCCTATCTATGCAATGGCGCAGTCTCACAAGCCTGGACCTAATCACATCGCCAATAGCAGTGTACTTAGCAACAAACGCTTTTTTTTTTAAACCCTCCAAAGCGAGGGGAGTACAACTTATGCCACCTGCCTTATTTAAAGCGGCCCTATTTTCTAGTGGCCTAATATACACGCAAGGGCGTCAACCATGGCAATGCTCTGGCTTCAAGGGAATGCCCTACCAAACCATAACAAAAGCAAAAGTTTGCAAAGTACTGCTCAACCCGAGCCATAAGAGGTGGAGGCAGAATGACACAGAACTAGGAAAAAACATACTCGCTCAACCTCCACTGGCCAAGGTCTTCGTGCAAACAAAAGATGGCCTAACCCTGCATCACGACCACTGGCTCTAAGCTGCGCTCTATTCTGCCTCAACACGTACCTGCATTTCTAACATAACCCCAGAACGCAGAGAAGGGGGCAGGCCTTGGCCGGACTCTCAAATGAGAGGAGGCTGACATTAAAGGGGTGGTAAAACACGATTTTACTTTTCTAACTTTAGCTAGTGTGTAATGTTGCTGTTTGAGCATAAACAACATCTGCAAAGTTACACCGTTCAAAGTTTAAAGCAAAGGGAGATATTTGCTTTTAAAGAAATCAATTTCAAAGGACTACTGCAAACGGCCGGTAGGGACTACAGACATTCCTCCAGGGTTGCTGACATCACCAACCCCAATATTTACATAAACCCCTTCTCCGAGAATATTAAATAAGGGGGGTGAGGCCATTTTTATTGCTGTGAAGAAGAGTTGTTGTGGTATAGTTAGTAGGCTGGAGTGTTGTTGCCGCAATGCTGACGAAACGCTGTTATTTTCATCCGGATTTCAGGTCCACTTTGTTCAGCCTTCCTAGGGACGGGGGAGTTAGGGATCAATGGTTAACATTTATTTTTAACTCGGTCCCTCATAATTATTACCCAAATCTCGCTCTCTGTGCTGCACATTTTACGGAGGAAAGCTTCCACAATCTTCACGAGTTCAATGCAGGATTCGCACAACGGCTTGTCCTGAAAGATGGAGCAGTTCCAACTTTAAAAACAGAAGCTGTTTACGGGCCACAACCTGTAAGTATGATAAATTTTTCATCGATGTATTTTCCTGTAATAGTTTGTATTGTTAATTGTACGTTGTAGCATGGAAGTAAACAAATGACAACACTCATTCATACTTAACGTTATCCGACAAACACCTAACGTTACAAACTTTTTTTAAAATCTCAACAGCAAACTTTATAATTAGTATAAATTATTCTTTGATTAGAGCTTTTATGTATTGTTTATCTACAGGCATGCTAAACATGGTTCTGTGTTTGATTTGGCTACTATAGTAAAGCCAATGTTTAGTGTTCGTTTTGGGTTAATAGTTCTTGCGACAGATATTTGTCTATAATCTCTGGAATCAACATTGTTTCTAATACTACCAAAGCACAGACTACCGGTAAAGGTAAGGGGCGTGACGTTTCGGAAAATGTGCACTAGGCGGTTAGCGAATCACAGTACACTGTGCCAGCTAACCAATCTGAGCCCATTGCGTATTTTTGAGGGACCGGCGTCATAGAACCCAGAAACCATCAGACCATTTTTACAAGGAGGGACAGAGCAGTGTAGAATAAAGTTAAAATATATGAAAAATAATGCAATTTTTTAAAAACGAAGCATGCTACAGTGCACCCCACAAACACAATCAAGCCTTTGAAAGAATGTGTTTTACCACCCCTTTAATGATGCTAACAAACCTACATTCGCATAGTGAAGGGCCCGGGGCAACAGCACTTCCTTCCTGTTTATTTAGCGAAACACCTCCATCATCCCTATAAAGCCTAGGCCAGCTAATGCAGTGGCCCTGGTGAGGGCCGGCCTGCAAGCATAGATCTTTACCCGAGGCTCAGAGGAGCGATAGCCTCACATGAGAGGAGGCACTTGGGCAGGAAGTGTCCAGAGCCCCAGGGGAGCTGGACATAGATCTAAATGAAGTTCATGTGTTGGTTTAAACATACACTCTCAGATGTTTTTACACTGAGAGTAGACGAACAACATTACCCTGAGGTGGCTACCAGCCCAAACAGACACAGTCTCTATGTGATAATATCTAGGTGAAAGAGTCTCTATGTGCTGGGATTTATCTGACTTCTGTGATGTGAGACAGCCAGCAGGCGGTCGGTCCATTTTGTTGATCCAGGAGCGCCACCTGTAGCTGAACCTGTGGCTGCTCCCATCTTGAAAGGTAGCCTTTTCGGCGACACTGTCTAAGAATTTACCCAGCAGTTCTCGACAGAAAAAAAGGTAGACGGAGACCATCAAACACATCCTGCCTCGCTGTGGGTCGGGTCCCATTGTTGCAGAGGGTGGCCCTCTGAAAAAAAGGCTGTTCTGCAAGCGTCTGTACCTCCAGCTAGTCCCAAACAATGGTCTTCTCGCAGGAAAGTGGCACCGCCAGCCCGTCAACAGGCCACTAAGACCCCTGGAGAGTTTCAAAACAAACCTGAGATGGGCGACCCAGGGAAGGAGGAGAGGTCACTGATCAGCTCAACTAAACATAGTTCTATTGCAACAGAACCTGTATGGAAATGTAGCGCCTCCTTAAATTATACGGGTATGCAATTCAATTTGCTAGGTGTCCGCCCGTGTACAGCAGCATTCTTTTTTACCTCAGTACGAGACAAGAATGCTGCTGTCCTCCGGACAGAGTTTCATCCAGGGTTCTGGGAACTGGGAACTGTGAAATAACCCTAGCCCTAACCATTTTGGAAAATGTTAGGCGAGTCTTCACAACACGAGAAGCCTACAAGCCTATGATATTCTTAATTATTTTACAATAAAGAACATTTTTGCACTCTGTAAAGGACATCAGGACTTATGTGAATTATCACCCAAAGACATTACAGATAAATGGGCTAAGATATATATATATATATATATATATATATATATATATATATATATATATATATATATATATATATATATATATATATATATAAAACTTTGAGAAGGTTTTTTTTTTTTTTTGGGGTATATATCTTTATAATAATGTTGGGAACACACATTATTGTATTCAAAATGTGTATTTAATCAATCAATCAATCTATTAAGGCATATTGCTCACACAAAAATAAAATGTATACATTTTTAAGACATTTTTATTTGTTTTAAGTGTCACAGACAAGAAAATTAACCTGATTTGCAAATGAAAACATAATTACTGACATCTTCTGCAGAAGCCATACAATAAATTAACTATTTTTATGTATAAAAAAGATATACAGAGAGAAACAAAGCCACGCTGAGATGTAATTTCACAATTGTGATATATTCCATAAAACATAAGTCTGTGTTTCAGAGACAATGCTTGTGTTTATTTCTAAAATATGCAGTGTTTTAAATGCTACTTTAATATTCTTAGAGAATAATATTCATTTTTCTCTAAATTCTACTTTGCCAAGAAGTTATAATTACAGAATGAGTCAGAATATAAGACATTAAGAAAATAAAGCACTTATGAAAAATATGTTTTTAGCTCACTGCTTGGTTGATTCAACTTTTACATTAATTAGCCTACATAAAAAAAGTCCTTTTGTGTATTTAAAAAATTGTTTATCTCGAACACCATAAATAAGGGGGCTAAGTAGTCGTGGTAGTAAGTTTGTAAGAAGATAATTGAAAAAGGTGATTTTTGACCCTAGAGTAGGTGCAAGTTGTCCATAAATCTTGTCTATAACAGGAGTAATGATGGACAGCATACAGAGCAGAAGCTGTGCTCCATGTAACAGGATGGTGTTTTGGGCCTTTTTTGCTGAGGATTTATCAGCAGAGGCTCTTCTGGCCGCAATCAGCACTCGGCAGTATGTGAATACAAGAATTACCCACACAACAGATGTATAAAGCCCATGTGTAACTTTGCTCTGGTTTTCATGGTACGGCGTGCTATACACAGAAGTTGGACTACAGAGAATACTTCTTGTAAAAATAGATAAAGGAAAAACAATTAATAGTAGAATCAAGTCAGCCAATCCAGGTATAACCCCTACACCCCATATCAGAGAGATAAGGATGTACGTCCTGCGCACTGTGCAAATCTGATGGTGATGCAGTGGTTTGCAGATGGCGATGTAGCGCTCAACGGCCATACCGGCCAAAGTCAGAGGAGTGTTCTTATGAGCTGTTGAGGCTATTATTAGAAGTATAACACAGAACGGGAGAGGAAACTTTGGCCATGCATAAGCCAACACAGAAAGCATAACAGTGATAAAAACCATGAGCATATCATTGAGAACCATGTGAATATATAATATATATCTCGGATCATTGTAGAAAATTGGACTCTTGAAAAATGTGAAAACAAATATTCCATTGATGCAGTTAATTATGATCCCGACAAGAACAGTAGTGAAAATTTTAGCAAAAGCTTCTGCATATCTGTCTTCTGCCGTGTACTGAAACATTGTAGAATTCATTCTTCTTTTGCACTGGCATGAAGTTCTGTGACTCTTATGTGTGAAAGTACTTTTCCTTTGCCTTTTAGTTGGTCTTGCTTTTCCTCCAAATGGTGTCCACAACGTTCTGAAGTCCGTCAAGTAGTAAGATGAATATTTTCCATACAGAATATTTATAAGTGAGAAGCTATTAGCAACACATGAATTCAAAAATACAGCATATTACGTACCTTCTCACCTTGCATAGTCGACTGATTTGCCTCGAGATGTAAAAACTGACCAGTTTAAATACTTTAGATGAGGAAGAGGAGACAGTGAGGGAGAGAGAAAAGGAGTGGGGAGGGAGAAAGAGGGAGAGAGAGAAAAAGAGAGAGAAATAGCGAGTGCGAGTGTGATGGTAATATTGAGACAGGCATAAAACAGAAATACAGTGGAAATTATGGTGCCTCCTTTTCAGCTTTAATTATCTAGTTCGCAAAAGTAGGTTTTTAAATAATTTTGAATATTTAATGAACAATTTGATTGACAGTAGTGGTTCTTGAGGTAAAGTTGTTCAGAACGAGGATATCTAACATATGGGGCCCTATCATACACCCGGTGCAATGTGACGCCAGGCACAACGCAAGTGTTTTTTGCTAGTTTCAGCCCGACGCAGTTCTCATGTTCACGTCCAGCTCCACATTGTTTAAATAGCAAATACACTGGCGCATCTGTTCACCCATGGCCGTCTTGTCTGAAAACCAGGTGTGTTCAGGGGCATTGCTGGAGCGTTGCTATTTTGAGGAACTGAAAACGACTGACCATAGACCAACACAAACCTGCTCTAAATTCAATAGCGCAGTATTTTTTGTTATTTAAAGGGTGTGTTAGTAATATGAGCCGCACAACAGCACACACACACAAAAAATTTTAAAAAAAAAAGATTCCTCTCTGGAGAAGTGTTCAGTCTTTCCGCTCACAAATTCTGCCATGTAAATAGCGAATCTGCCATGGTGCAAGTGCAACTGGCTTTTAAAGGGAATGGGAAATGAGACTCTGATTGGTTTATTGCATGTTACGCCCAAAACACACCTATGACTGATTTTGGACCAGTCTTTTGATTCTTTTGGACCACGTGCCAGGCGCGCTGACCATTTTTCCCGTCGTTAAACTAGCAAAAGTGGATTCAGAAATTAGATTGTTAAAATAGGGCCCCTATGTATATCTGAAATGCCACTTAAAATAGAAGGCGTAAAGCACAATAGCTTCACCCGATGGCTGATTTCTTTCAAATTTCGTCAAATATGTTATAGGAAACAAGTCGAAGGTCACTGCAGAAACAAGTTTGTGTTGTTGCAAAGTGCCGGACAAGCAGAAAATGACAATATAACAGAGACATTTTGAAACCGGCGGAGACAACAGCACTGAATAAAGCCGCACATACCAGCCTCTTAAATTTTTGCTGCTGCCTCAGGAGACGCAGTAGTCCAGGACAGCGGCTACACATTGTCATTTTGTAAATAAGACATCATCTGAATTGCAAACCCCTCCATGTTCTGGTTGTTGTTGATTTGGCTGGTAGACCAGCGCAACTTCATTGACATAGAAACCAATGCAGAGATTTCGGAAAACGAAAGAGCGGCATGGGACACACAAATCGATTTCTGAACAGTTCCAGTGTGGACAGTCAATAATTTAGATCAGATTCCACAAATAATCAGATTGACAGTGTGAACATATCCTTAGTTCAATTATAACATTAAAGTATAGTTTTTTTATAAGCATGCCTTAGAAAAAACAACAACAACACAAAAAAACCCCAAGAAAATAATAAAGTTACTCCCTATGTCAACCAAGTGATTAAACCAATACAACACAGAAAATGGGCTTTGAATTCGTTACATTTAGTTTTCTATATACATTTCAGGTGCTAATAAAAGTCAAGTCAAGTCACCTTTATTTATATAACGCTTTTTACAATGCTGATTGTTTCAAAGCAGCTTCACAGTGTTAACAGGAAAATAATGCAACAGAATTTGTTTTGGCAGTACAGCAGCTCTGGTGAAAACAGTGATGTCATCCAGCTCAGTTCAATTATCATATAGTGCCAATGCAGGCAGATAAGATAGCTGAAATTTAGGTGTCCCCCAACTGAGCAAGCCAAAAGCCAAAAGGCGACAGTGGCAAGGAACCAAAACTCTTTCAGGGCCAGAATGGAGAAAAAAACCTTGGGAGAAACCAGGCTCAGTCAGGGTGCCAGTTCTGATTTGAACAATAGAAATTGAAAATGTTCTATGTGTATGCAATAGTAAAGAGATGCGTTTTTAGTCTAGATTTAAACTGACAGAGTGTGTCTGCTTCCTGAACAATGCTAGGAAGACAGTTCCAGAGTTTAGGTGCTAAATAGGAAAAGGATCGACCACCTGCAGTTGATTTTGATATTCTAGGGATTATCAGCTGGCAAGAGTTTTGAGACCACAATAGACATGATGGAGTATAATGCGTTAAGAGCTCGCTCAAGTACTGGGGAGCTAAACCAAAAATGTATAAGATGTTTAATAGAGAGCCAGTGAAGTGTTGACAGAATCAGGCTAATATGATCATACTTCCTGGTTCTAGTAAGAAGAGTTTTTTTATTAAGCAAGCAGGGCAACCACTCAGTACAGCATTACAATAATCTAGCCTTGAGGTCATGAACGCATGAACTAACTGTTCAGTATTTTGCATTGAAAGCATAATTGCCATCATTTGGATATATTTTTAAGATGGTAGAATGCAGTTTTACAGATGCTAGAAACATGGCTTTCAAATGAGAGATTGGCATCAAAGAGCACACCCAGGTTCCTCACTGACGAAGAGGACTTGACAGAGCAGCCATCAAGTGCTAGACAGTTCCTACTTGTGAAGTTTTTGTGTCCGATAATTAACAATTCAGTTTTTTTCTGAATTAAGTTGCAGGATTGCAAGTCATCCAATTTTTTATATCAGCTATGCATTGCTTTAATCTTGTGAATTGGTAAGGTTCGTCAGGGCGTGAAGAAATATAGAGCTGAGTATCATCAGCATAACAATGAAAACTAACGCCATGCTTTCTAATGATATCTCCAAGTGGTACAGGGTGAAAAGCAATGGTCCTAGCACTAAGCCCTGGGGTACTCCATACTGAACTTGTGATCAGTGTGACATCTCTTCATTTACTGCTACAAACTGACTGATGCCAACATAATTTGAGTCTATTAAAAAGAATGTTGTGGTCGATAGTATCGAATGCAGCACTAAGATCGAGTAACACTAACAGAAATATACAACCACTATCAAATGATAAGAGTAAATTATTTGTAACTCTGATGAGAGCAGTCTCAGTACTATGATACGGTCTAAATCCTGACTGGAAATCCTCACAGATATAATTTATTTATTTCTAAAAAGGAGCATTGTTTTTTTTTTGTTTTTTTTTTGACAGAATGGTAGATGTGAGATTGGCCTGTAATTGACAAATTCTGTAGGATCAAGTTGCATTTTTTTTAATAAGTGGTTTAATAATAGCTAACTTAAGTTTTTGGTACATATCCTAGTGAAAAGGATGAATTAATGATATTAAGAAAATAATCTATGACCTCTGGAAGCATCTCTTTTAGTAGTTTAGTCGGTATAGGGTCAAGCATACATGTTGATTTTGATGATTTAAAGAGTTTAGCCAATTCTTCTTCTCCTATAGCAGTGAATGAGTGGAATGAGTGACACTACAATGCACTGGCTGATGCGATACTGTAGTAGATGGTTGCATAGTTATAATTTTCTTCCTAATATTATCAATCTTGCACGTAAAGAAGTCATTACAATTCCTTTAAGGGAATGTGGCTAGGGGACCTGAGGGCGCCCCAGCCAGCCACTATTTGGGAAACTTCACCGAATGCCACCAGGGAGGCCTGGCCTGGTGTCGCTTCTGTGGGACACCTCGGCCTAGCCAACCCTATCTGTTTGAAAACAGAGCCTCTGGACAATCACCTCCTGGTGAGGCATCCAGACTGAGGGACTGCGAACTGGCAGTGTCCTCCTCAAACCGGACCTCAGAGATGGGTATCCTGGAGAACAGTACTCAGCATAGCGCTTTCTTACCCTTGCCAACGAGGGGGATTCATCTGCTCAATCCTAGGATCTACCGAGCACTTATCCTACAGAAGTGCTCAGGAGGCCAGACAAGCCTACGGACTGATCTAATTGGGAGGCCTCGTGAGGGGCCTACTACCATCTGATCAGACTCAGGCAGCTTCAAACTCATAAACGACCCTCAATAAGGGGAGCTCGAAACCTGCCTGGTAGGTAAACCATGGCTGAATATATGTGTTATAGGCTGAATATAAGCAGGTCCTTCTCCGTAGGGGAAGCAGCGCCTTGTCATGCTAGGGTATGACACTGCCCTCAGGTACTGCTGGCTAAGGCCGGAACCCTGATAGCAATTACCCACTAGCTGTCAGCGTAAAGCCAGTTATTAGTTCCCATCTTAGGAATTTGTTCCTGATAGCAGTCAATAGCAGCTGGAAACCGGGAACTCGTTCCCTCAGGGGAGGCTAGGTGAGGCCTACTATCTGATAGCAGACCCTGCTAGCTGCCCGAGCATCCAGACTCAGGAGCTCGCCTTCAGGGAAGCCTAGTGAGGCCTACTACATGACAGCAAGCCTTCAGGGAGGCCTAGTGCGGCCTATTACCTGCTAGCAGTTCGTGCTAACTGTCGCAGTGACTGGAACCCAGGAACTTGCCTTCGGGGAGACCTGATGAGGCCTACTACATGCTAGCATTCCATGCCAGCTATCCAGTGACTGTAGACAGGAACATGCCCCCAGGGGAGGCCTGCTACCCAACGGCAAGCCTTTAGGGAGGCTCGGTGAGGCCTGCTACCTGATAGCAAGTATTGCTAGCTACCGGAGCATCCAGACTTGCGACCTCACCCTCAGGGAGACCTGGTGAGGCCTACTACCTGATAGCAAGCCTTCAGGGAGGCCCAGTGAGGCCTGCTACCTGATAGCAACTCGTGCAAACTGTCAAAGTGACTGAAATCCAGGAACTCACCTTCAGGGAGGCCTGGTGAGGCCTGCCACCTGATAGCAGAGCGTGCTAGCTGGCCGAGCACCCAAACTCAAGGGCTTACCTTCAGGGAGGCCTGATGAGGCCTACTACCTGATAGCATTTCATGCTAACTGTCGCTGTGACTGGAACCCGGGAACTCTCCTCTAAGGGAGGCCTGGTGAGGCCTACTACCTAGCTCAAGATTCAAGAGTTTTATTTGTCACATACACAGTTATATACAGAATATACAACCGGCAGTGAAATGTAAACAGGTCCGCTCCATGGACAGTGCAAATTCACAGTTAAAAACACAAGGAGGAAATTATAATAGAAATAGGATAAAAAAGTACTAATATATATATATATATATATATATCTGTAGAATTATAAATAATCAAGTCAAGTAGAAGTAAAAAAAAAGAATAAAGAAATGGAATAAAATAAGTGAGGTAAACTGTGCAGTGAGTAAACTGTAGACTTATATGTGGTTAACAAATGTATAAGAGTATAATGTGCAAACAGGTTTATAACAGGTTGTTACACAGTAACAACGAGAACAGAACAGTGTATCGATGTTTATCCTGAAGTGATGTCACGTGATGTTAAGTGACTGAGTTCAGGAGTCTGATGGCCTGGGGGAAGAAGCTCCTCCTGAGTCTCTCGGTTTTGGCCATCAGGCTTCGGAAGCGCTTACCAGATGGCAGCAGTGTGAAATGAGGGTTTGCAGGGTGATTAGAGTCCTTGATGATTTTAGTAGCTCTACCTTTGCAGCGTTTGGTGTAGACGTCCTGCAGAGACGGGAGAGCTGACCCTGAGATACGCTCGGATAAGCGCACGACTCTTTGCAGGGCTTTGCGGTCATGACTGGTGCTGTTCCCATACCACGCTGTGATGCGTTAATACACTTTCTAATCGCCCCTAAATAGAAAGTTTTCAGGATAGCTGGTGAAACCCTGAATTTCCTCAGCTGGCGCAGGTGGTACAGTCTTTGCCTGGCTTTTTTCACCTGTGTCTGAATGTGAGCAGTCCAGGTCAGGTCAGGTCCTCGGAGAGGTTTACACCCAGGTATTTAAAGCTGCTCACTCTCTCTACTGGTGACCCGCTGATCATGAGAGGGGAGTATGTCCGTTGCTGTCTCTTCCTGAAGTCCACAATCATTTCTTTGGTCTTGCCAACATTCAGAGAGAGACAGTTGTCCTGGCACCATAATGTTAGATGCTCCACCTCGTCCAAGTATGCCGTCTCATTGTTGTTGGAAATGAGGCCCAGGACAACAGTATCATCAGCAAATTTGATGATAGAGGTGGAGCTGTGTGTGGACAAACAGTCATGCGTGTAGAGAGAGTAGAGCAGGGGACTCAGGACACAGCCCTGTGGAGCTCCCACACTCAGGGTGATGGAGATGGAGGTGGACTGGCCTATTCTCACCACCTGAGGCCTGCCAGTGAGGAAGTCCTCAATCCAGTGGCAGAGAGAAGGATTCAGGCCGAGATCCAGGAGTTTGGAGGTTAGTTTGATGGGAACTATGGTGTTAAAGGCTGAGCTATAGTCAATAAATAGCAGCCTTACGTAGTTCCCACTTTTGCTGTCGATGTGAGTGAGGGAGGAGTGGAGGACATGAGAGATGGCATCTTCAGTCGATCTATTGGGACGATAGGCAAACTGAAGAGGGTCCAAAGTGTCAGGAATGTAGGCGCAAATGGTGTTTTTAATGAGTCTCTCAAAGACCTTCATGACTATAGATGTGAGCCACTGGACGATAGTCATTTAGGCAAGAGGGTTTACTGTTCTTAGGGACAGGGATGATGGTGGATTTTTTGAAGGAGGTGGGGACCACAGATGTAGCAAGGGACTCATTGAAGATAGATGTAAACAACCCGGCGAGCTGATCAGCACAGGACCGCAGAACACGGCCTGAAATACCATCTGGCCCAGCAGCTTTCCTGACGTCCACACGCTTGAGTGCCGTCCGAACTTCATCCTCCGAGACAGAGATCACGTGGTTGTTGCTGCTCTGAGTAATTCCCTCTGACGCGCCACTTGGCGGAGTTGCGTTGCCGCGGTTACAGTCAAAGCGAGCGTAGAAAGAGTTTAACTCATTCACAAGCGACGGATCAGCGCTCACCTCTGCAGAGGATTTAGATCCAAAAGAGCAGATGGACCTCAGACCTTGCCACATGCACCGGGAGTCGTTGAGTTGGAAATGAGACTCCACTCTGTCTTTATAAATGGAGTTTTGCGGCTTTAACTGCTCGTCTGAGAGCATAGCAGGACAATCTGTATTCAGTCATATTCCCCGTTAGGAGACCGGCATTGTAAGCGGCAGTGCATGTGTTCACTGCAGTGCGGATTGAATTGTCCACCCACGGTTTCTGATTTGAGAAGGACGTTATTGTTATTGTTTGTGTGGCTTGCTCTGTAAGCGTGTTGATGAAGCAAAGCGCCACATCCGTGAACTCACTTATGTCAGCTGAACTCGCTCAGAACATGTCCCAATCCACATCATCAAGAGCTGCCTGTAGCGCGGTCTCTGAATCGGGGGACCAGCGCTTAACTTTCCGCCTCACCGGGGGTTCCTGAACGAGCCTTTGTTTGTATTCAGGTGTGAGGAAAATGGCGGCATGATCCGATTTGCCAAAAGCTGGAAGTGGCCGCGCATTTTAGGCGTTCTTAAACGGAGAGTAGCAATGATCCAGTGTGTTTGCTCCTCGTGTAGGACAGGAGACGTGCTGGTGAAAGTTTGGCAAGACTTTCTTTAGGTTTGCTTTGTTAAAATCGCCCGTGATGATGAAAGCAGCACCGGGGGTGTTTGTTTATGACGCCGCTGGCAACATCATGAAGGCCAGATAAAGCCAGCCCTGTGTCTGCCTGTGGTGGAATGTAAACAGCGGTCACGACGACCGCAGAAAACTCCCTCGGCAGGTAGAATGGGTGGCAGATGATTGTTAAATGTTCCAGATGAGGCGAGCAGGACCGCGAGAGAATGGTAATGTTCCTGGGGTCGCACCATTTCTTGTTGACCATGAAGCATACTCCACCGCCTTTGGATTTACCGGCCTCGGCTGTTCTGTCCATCCGAAAAACAGAGAAGTTCTCCGACGGCGTCACAGCTGTGTCCGGGACCGCGGGCGTGAGCCATGTTTTGGACAAACAATAGATGCTACAGTCTCTCATGTCCCGTTGAAAACTGATCCTGGCTCTAAGATCGTCCATCTTATTCTCCAAGGATTGAACATTTGCTAGAAGAATGCTCGGGAGAGGTGGGCTGAATGACCTTTTCCTCAGTCTGTTGCGAATCCCAGCGTGTTTCCCGTGGTGTTTCTTGATTCTTCGCTGTCGGCTCTGTCCATTGTTCAACTCTGCGTTCCGAAGGATCTCAGATGGCCACAGAGGATCGGCGAAAGTGTCCTGAAACAGTCCAGTGTAGAGGTAACCAATGTCCAAAAGAGTTTTGCTGTCATAGCAGATCAATGCAGTTGATAAGTTTGTAAAAATTGAGAGTAAAAGAAAGTAAAACAGTAAATAAAAGCACAGTCTTCGCGGAGCGACCTGAACGGCGACCAAACCCAGCGGCGCCATTTTGTTTACCCTGCTAGCCTTCCAGTGACTAAAGCCCAGGAACATGCCCTCAGGGGAGGCCTGGTGAGGCCTGCTAACCAATGGCAAGCCTTCAGGGAGGTCTGGTGAGGCCTTACTACCTGATAGCCACCCATGCCCGCCAGAGCATCCTGGACCAGGAGCTCACTTTCAGAGTGGCCTGATGAGGCCTGCTTCCTGCTAGCAATTTATGCTGGCTGTTAAGGTGGCTGGGGTCCAGGAACTCACATCCAGAGGAGGCCTGGTGAGGCCTACAACCCGATAGCGAGCTTACAGGGAGGCCTAGAGGGGCCTACTACCTGCTAGTGATCCATGCTGATTGTCACGGTGACTGGCGACCGGGAGCTTGCCTTCAAGGAGGCCTGGTGGGGCCTACTATCTGATGGCTGGCCTGCAGGGACTGCTTCCTGATGGCAGGTTGAGAAACTGGCTGCTAAGACCCTGGACTGACAGTAGCTTCTCTGCTGGCTGATGAAAGAACTGGACATCTAGTTATTACCTTGGGACTTGTCCCCAGGGAGGCCTGTTGTAGGGCCTACTAGTTGACGAAGTTTCTGCTACTGAAGCCGACATCGTTTGGGAGCATGCCACATCAAAGCACACATGGGGGCTGTCCGCAAGAGGCCTCTCAAGGAGTCGACTGCCCAAGCTGGCTGACCTGCTGCCGTGTCTGCCCTGCCATTTAAGCAAAACATAGTTTTGAAAGGCTTAGATGACAGGGTTGGAGCTCTCAGTGTCCTCGCCTACCCAGATCGGGGATTGCAAACATCCCGTCAATCAGTGGCGATAACACATACCCATATCCACCTTTCCTTCCAACATCAGCGTTTACATCCCGCTGATGTCAGTGAATACGAGCTGAATGTGGGTTTTTCCATGCCCTCTCGATCTCTATAGGGAGATCAGGAAGGAATAGAAAGCTCAACTGAGCCGATGGTTTATGGCCGGGGAGAAATCAATCGTTCAATCTATTACAAGCGATCTCTCCTCTAACACCCCAACATGGCAGTCGCAGCCTGCCTGCAGCGCATTCCATAACATTCATCGGCTCGGCATACATGGTCAGGATGGCTGAACAGATTAATTCCCTTTCTCACCAGCCATCCCTAAGAGCACTTGTTGAGAAGTCTCGTCAGCCGTCAGATCGTCTGAGGGAAAAAAAACCCTCTCGCTACGTTTGGCAAGCTCCATCTGAAGAAACCATGATGCGCGTCAGTACTCAGCCTCGGCATGAGTGGGACCGCATCACCAGTCTCAGATGCCAAACCCTCTTCCCTCAAGAAGAGAGCCAGACGAGAGCAGAGCGATCTCGGATTGAAAAACGCTCACATTTCACACAATCAAACAAACCACTCCAAAAGAACTGACTGTGCCTGCTCTTGATCCCAGTGCAGAAAAGAATGACTTTGGATTACCTTAACTCGAAGCATTCAGACAGAACAGTCCCTAAAGACGAAAAGGATGGTGTCATGTTTGCAAGGTGCCCTTATATACTTCCTGGTCACACATTGATGACATCATAGGCTGTCGCCGGTCAATAGGATTGACGTGATTCGATAGTAGTTCAGACACTGGTCAGACAACTTCCAGTTTTGTTTTCTCCATTTTTCTGGCTGCTGTTTTGAGGGCCAGAGTGTGCTAGTTGTACCACGGTGTTGGACTATTTTTTTTAATCTTCTTTAAGCGCAGAGGAGCAACTATGTCGAAAGTGCTGGAAAAGAGAGAGTCAATAGTTTCTGTGGCAACATCGAGTTCCTCTAGGCTATCTGGGATGCTGAGGAGATGGAACTGATGAGGAAGATTATTTACAAAGCAGTCTTTAGTGGTAGCAGTGATAGTTGAAACAACGGGACAGTTTTGCAGCCTTTGCTACATTAAGGATACATTAAGGATGTCATCGCTCTGCTGCACAATTTCAACGGTATCAACATTTATTCCATGTGACAATATTAGGTCTAAAGTATGATTACGGCGATGAGTGGGTCCTGACACATGTTGCCTTACTCCAATAGAGTTTAGAATATCTCTAAATGCCAATCCCAATGCGTCTTTTTCATTATGTACATGGATATTAAAATCACCAACAATTAGTACTTTATTTGCAGCCAGTACTAACTCTGATAGAAAATCACCAAATTCTTTGGTAAAGTCTGTATTGTGCCCTGGTGGCCTGTATACAGTAGCCAACACAAATGTCAAACGGGATTTATCATAGCACCAAAACTTCAAAGGAATTATATTTGAAACTAGACTTCTGAGTAATACTGAAGATATTATTATAAATTACAGCAACCCCTTCCCCTTTACCTTTCGGACGCGGCTCGTGTTTATAACAATAATCTTGTGGGGTGGACTCATTTAAAGTAATTTAATAGCCAGGTTTTAGCCAGGTTTCTGTCAAACACAGCACATCTAGATTATTATCTGTAATCATATCATTAACAATAAGCGCTTTTGGGGAAAGGGATTGAATATTCAGTAGCCCGAGCTTTATCGTTTGTTCAACTGTATTATATATGTTATTTATTTTTTGGACATCAATTAAATGTTTACTGTTGAATGGTTTTGATGTTTTTTTTGTATTTACTAAATCGGGGAACAGACACAGTCTCTATGTGATAATATCTAGGTGAAAGAGTCTCTATGTGCTGGGATTTATCTGACTTCTGTGATGTGAGACAGCCAGCAGGCGGTCGGTCCATTTTGGTGATCCAGGAGCGCCACCTGTAGCTGAACCTGTGGCTGCTCCCATCTTCAAAGGTAGCCTTTTTGGCGACACTGTCTAAGAATTTACCCAGCAGTTCTCGACAGCAAAAAGGTAGACGGAGACCATCAAAAACATCCCATCGTTGCAGAGGGTGGCCCTCTGAAAAAAATGCTGTTCTGCAAGCGTCTGTACCTCCAGCTAGTCTCAAACAATGGTCTTATCGCAGGAAAGTGGCACCGCCAGCCCGTCAGCAGGCCACTAAGACCCCTGGAGAGTTTCAAAACAAACCTGAGATGGGCGACCCAGGGAAGGAGGAGAGGCCACTAACCAGCTCAGCTAGACATAGTTCTATTGCAACAGAACCTGCATGGAAATGTAGTGCCTCCTCACGTTATATGGATATGCAATTCAATCCGCTAGGTGTCCGCCCGTGTACAGCAGCAGTCTTTTTTACCTCAGTACGAGGCAAGAATGCTGGAGTTTCATCCAGGGTTCTGGGAACTGGGAACTGGGAAATAACCCTAGCCCTAACCTTTATATATATATATAAAACTTTGAGAAGGTTTTTTCTTTTTTTTTGGTGTATCTTTATAATAATGTTGGGAACACACATTATTGTATTCAAAATGTGTATTTAATCAATCTATTAAGGCATATGCATATTGTGCACACAAAAATAAAATGTATACAATGTTTTTAGACATTTTTATTTGTTTTAAGTGTCACAGACAAGAAAATTAGCATGATTTGCAAATGAAAACATAATTACTGACATCTTCTGCAGAAGCCATACAATAAATTAACTATTTTTATGTATAAAAAAGATATACAGAGAGAAATAAAGCCACGCTGAGATGTAATTTCACAATTGTGATATATTCCATAAAACATAAGTCTGTGTTTCAGAGACAATGCTTGTGTTTATTTCTAAAATATACAGTGTTTTAAATGCTACTTTAATATTCTTTAACACATTTTTCTCTAAATTCTACTTTGCCAAGAAGTTATAATTACAGAATGAGTCAGAATGTAAGACATTAAGAAAATAAAGCACTTATGAAAAATATGTTTTTAGCTCACTGCTTGGTTGATTCAACTTTTACATTAATTATCCTACATGAAAAAGTCCTTTCATGTATTTAAAAATTGTTTATCTCGAACACCATAAATAAAGGGGCTAAGTAGTCGTGGTAGTAAGTTTGTAAGAAGATAATTGAAAAAGGTGATTTTTGACCCTAGAGTAGGTGCAAGTTGTCCATAAATCTTGTCTATAACAGGAGTAATGATGGACAGCATACAGAGCAGAAGCTGTGCTCCATGTAACAGGATGGTGTTTTGGGCCTTTTTTGCTGAGGATTTATCAGCAGAGGCTCTTCTGGCCGCAATCAGCACTCGGCAGTATGTGTATACAAGAATTACCCACACAACAGATGTATAAAGCCCATGTGTAACTTTGCTCTGGTTTTCATGGTACGGCGTGCTATACACAGAAGTTGGACTACAGAGAATACTTCTTGTAAAAATAGATAAAGGAAGAACAATTAAAAGTAGAGCCAAGTCAGCCAATCCAGGTATAACCCCTACACCCCATATCAGAGAGATAAGGATGTACGTCCTGCGCACTGTGCAAATCTGATGGTGATGCAGTGGTTTGCAGATGGCGATGTAGCGCTCAACGGCCATACCGGCCAAAGTCAGAGGAGTGTTCTTATGAGCTGTTGAGGCTATTATTAGAAGTATAACACAGAACGGGAGAGGAAACTTTGGCCATGCATAAGCAATCACAATAAGACTTACACTGAAAAAAACCATGAGCATATCATTGAGAACCATGTGAATATATAATATATATCTCGGATCATTGTAGAAAATTGGACTCTTGAAAAAAGTGACAACAAATATTCCATTGATGCAGTTAATTATGATCCCGACAAGAACAGTAGTGAAATTTTTAGCAAAAGCTTCTGCATATCTGTCTTCTGCCGTGTACTGAAACATTGTAGAATTCATTCTTCTTTTGCACTGGCATGAAGTTCTGTGACTCTTATGTGTGAAAGTACTTTTCCTTTGCCTTTTAGTTGGTCTTGCTTTTCCTCCAAATGGTGTCCACAACGTTCTGAAGTCCGTCAAGTAGTAAGATGAATATTTTCCATACAGAATATTTATAAGTGAGAAGCTATTAGCAACACATGAATTCAAAAATACAGCATATTACGTACCTTCTCACCTTGCATAGTCGACTGATTTGCCTCGAGATGTAAAAACTGACCAGTTTAAATACTTTAGATGAGGAAGAGGAGACAGTGAGGGAGAGAGAAAAGGAGTGGGGAGGGAGAAAGAGGGAGAGAGAGAAAAAGAGAGAGAAATAGCGAGTGCGAGTGTGATGGTAATATTGAGACAGGCATAAAACAGAAATACAGTGGAAATTATGGTGCCTCCTTTTCAGCTTTAATTATCTAGTTCGCAAAAGTAGGTTTTTAAATAATTTTGAATATTTAATGGACAATTTGATTGACAGTAGTGGTTCTTGAGGCAAAGTTGTTCAGAACGAGGAGATCTAACATATGGGGCCCTATCATACACCCGGTGCAATGTGACGCCAGGCACAACACAAGTGTTTTTTGCTAGTTTCAGCCCGACGCAGTTCTCATGTTCACGTCCAGCTCCACATTGTTTAAATAGCAAATACACTGGCGCATCTGTTCACCCATGGGCGTCTTGTCTGAAAACCAGGTGTGTTCAGGGGCATTGTTGGAGCGTTGCTATTTTGAACTGAAAACGACTGACCATAGACCAAAAAAAACCTGCTCTAAAGTCAATAGCACAGTATTTTTTGTTATCTAAAGAGTGTGTTAGTAATATGAGCCTATAGGCCTATCGTTAAACTAGCAAAAGTGGATTCAGAAACACCCTAAGTGCACTTGCTCTGTGCGCTTTAGACCATGCACTTAGATTGTTAAAATAGGGCCCTACGTATGTGTGAAATGCTGTTTGAAATATATAAGGCGTAAAAAGCAATAGCTTCACCCAATGGCCGATTTCTTTAAATTTTCGCACAGACCTCTAGGGCATGAGTCAAACAGGCCCACAGAGTTTCGTTCATTAACCTTGTCCAATCGGAGCTCAAACTTCATTGGCTGATGGAGACTGTTTTTAGAGATCCGCAAATGTCCTCATAGACAATCGAGGCACCTTGGACAAAAACAACGCATGCCAGTTTTCAAGTCAATCGGACTGACTGTTGCATAGCTATAGCCGCTTTCATGTTTTTATTTTATAGCGCCACCAAGTGGCCTGTCACTGCATCTTTTTTCACACAACAACAGACTGTGTATAGAGTTTGGTGAAATTCTCATTCTGAACATTTTGCCTTCCAATCACGGATCAACTCAAATACATGTGTTTTAGCAAAAATGTTACAAATTCATACGAGTGAGGTCGTACAAATTTGTATACAAGTTACAAGTTACAAGTTATTTTATTTGTCATTACACATGTACAAGTACAGTATAACGAAATGAGTTTGGAGCAAGCCTCCGGGCCGCAGCCGATTAGTCAGGCGCCGCCACACGCTCTCCAGAAATACAAGAATGCAGTTTAGCAAGCATTACATAGCAAAACACAACAAAACATCAACAAAACATAAACATAAACATAAACATAAACATAAACATGACACAGTACACATGGTCACGTGATGGGATTTTTTGTATGGACTGGGGGAGGAGATAGATAAAGACAGGCAGACGGTTGGGGGCGGGGTGGGGTCGGGATCGGGTGTGTATGGTGCGAGTGAGTCTGAGATTGTGTTGTGTGAGAATGTTAGCCATAACTTCAGATGTTTTCGAGCTCAGTTCTATGGTTTGTCCTTGAAGGGAGATAAGGCAGTGCACAGGGGAAGATAGCAGACAGCTGCCCGGCTGGACTCCCAACCGAGAGATAGGGACAAGTGAGGTTCGTTGGGCTAGTTGATTAGGTCAGGCAAATACAATTTATTATTTTTTAATCCATTTGATGATCTTCGGTAATTTGTCCGGATCATAATCAATCAATCAGATCTGGTCCTCAGCGTTTTGCGTCCGGTCTGTGCAGTTTCCCTAGACATTACGTCCAGCCTCATGGCCAGACCTGTTACAGTCCGTAAAAAGTTCACCGATCTGACCCCCGATGGAGCCCACTCTCCCCTGCGTATCCGCAGTCCGGACTGCGTTGTTACGGTTCAGTTCCTCAATTCCTATCACTTTCTGATCTAATTCCTTCAAACGGTCACACACAACCCCGAAGCATTCTTTAATTTCCACAGACAGCGGCTGGGTGAATTTGCTTGCAGCTGTCTTACCAATCTTCCGATAGGTCAGGGCAATCCCAAAGCCAAAGAATAGGAACCCCGCCAACAATAATCCAATCATGTATAAATCTTCCGCATCCTCCACGGACAGAGCCTCCAGGCACAGGACTTGCCAGTTGTTCCATGCGTCCCTCACGTACCCTGCGGCAAAGGTCCCGTCCGGGCAGGTGGGTTCTCCCGGGGCACCCTTCCTTAGTGAGAAAATCTTGTCGATCGCGCTGATTGACCAGTTAATCAATTCCATTTCAGTATTTTCAGGAGTCCAGCAAAGCAGCAGTCAGAGAGAAAGAGAAGAGACGAAACACTAGACAAAACAAAACAGCGCAAGAGCACAGTGGGAGCAGAGAGAAAACACGTCTGCACGGATTGAAGGACAGAACAGGAATACATACAAATTGCTGTGAGATCGGGTTGGAATGTTCCACCAGCGTGCGTTTTATTCATCTTGAACCAAGGATAAGACACTTGAGTCTGCGACTAACGGTTTAGGAGTTATGAGCAATTTTGTACTTTGATTGCTGTAGCGCCACCTACAGGTCGATTGGGGCGAACCTCAGTGACATAGATGGGGTGGGTACGACCATCCCTCAAAGTTTCAAGTCATTACGACTTCCTGTGGCCTAAAAGACCTTTTAAAATAAGTTGACCAGTTGGTAAGTAAAAAATAGTGAAAGCTGTTACGTCAACTGAAAGGAGAACCGGAAGATTCAATAGCGAGTTAAACACTTTATTTCTCACAAAATCAAATGAAAGTCTGGTATCAAAGAGCACACCCAGGTTCCTCACTGACGACGAGGACTTGACAGAGCAGCCATCAAGTGTTAGACAGTATTCTAGGTTACTACTTGTGGAGCTTTGTTGTCCAATAATTAAAAATTCAGTTTTTTCTGAATTAAGTTGCAGGGATAGTCAGATCCAAGATGGCACCACCGTGTTCGGTAGCCGTTCAGTTCGCTCCGCGAAGACTGTGCTTTTATTTACTATTTTACTTTCTTTTGCTCTCAGTTTTTTACAAATTTATCATCTGCATTGATCTGCTATGACAGCAAAACTCTTTTGGACATTGGTTACCTCTACACTGGACTGTTTCAGGACACTTTCACCGATCCTCTGTGGCCATCTGAGATTCATCGGAACACAGAGTTGAACAATGGCCAGAGTCGAAGGTGAAGAATCAAGAAACACCGCGGGAAACGCACAGGGATCCGTAACAGACTGAGAAAAAGGGCATTCAGCCCACCTCTCCCGAGCATCATGCTCGCAAATGTCCAATCCTTGGAAAATAAGATGGACGATCTCAGAGCCAGGATGAGTTTTCAACGGGACATGAGAGACTGTAACATCTATTGTTTGTCCAAAACATAACTCACGCCCGCGGTCCCGGACACAGCTGTGACGCCGTCGGAGAACTTCTCTGTTTTTCGGATGGACAGAACAGCCGAGGCCGGTAAATCCAAAGGCGGTGGAGTATGCTTCATGATCAACAAGAAATGGTGCGACCCCAGGAACATCACCATTCTCTCGCGGTCCTGCTTGCCTCATCTGGAACATTTAACAATCATCTGCCGCCCATTCTATCTGCTGAGGGAGTTTTCCTCTGTCATCGCCACCGCTGTTTACATTCCACCACAGGCAGACACAGGGCTGGCTTTATCTGGCCTTCATGATGTTACCAGCGGCTTCATAAACAAACACCCCGATGCTGCGTTCATTGTCGCAGGCGATTTTAACAAAGCAAACCTAAAGAAAGTCTTGCCAAACTTTCACCAGCACTTCTCCTGTCCTACACGAGGAGCAAACACACTGGATCATTGCTACTCTCCGTTTAAGAACGCCTATAAAGCGCGGCCACTTCCAGCTTTTGGCAAATCGGACCATGCCGCCATTTTCCTCACACCTGAATACAAACAAAGGTGAGGCGGGAAGTTAAACGCTGGTCAGCCCATTCAGAGACCGCGCTACAGGCAGCTCTTGATGATGTCGACTGGGACATGTTCCGGGCGAGTTCATCTGACGTCAGCGAGTTCATGGATGTGGCGCTTTGCTTCATCAACACGCTTACAGAGCAAGCCACACAAACAATAACAATAACGTCCTTCTCAAATCAGAAACTGTGGGTGGACAATTCAATCCACGCTGCAGTGAACACACGCACCGCCGCTTACAACGCCGGTCTCCTATCGGGGAACATGACTGAATACAGATCGTCCTGCTATGCTCTGCGACGCGCAGTTAAAGCCGCAAAGGATCGAGTGGAGTCTCATTTCCAACTCAACGACTCGCGGCGCATGTGGCAGGGTCTGAGGTCCATCTGTTCTTTTGGATCTAAATCCTCTGCAGAGGTCAGAGCTGATCCGTTACTTGTGAATGAGTTAAACTGTTTCTACGCTCGCTTTGACTGTAATCGTGGCAGCGCGACTCCGCCAAGAGACGCGTCAGAGGGAATCACTCAGAGCAGCAACAACCACGTGATCTCTGTCTCGGAGGATGAAG
Organism: Paracanthobrama guichenoti; assembly: GCA_018749465.1. Taxonomy (NCBI): domain Eukaryota; kingdom Metazoa; phylum Chordata; class Actinopteri; order Cypriniformes; family Gobionidae; genus Paracanthobrama; species Paracanthobrama guichenoti. The sequence goes on from CM031948.1 coordinate 32,357,519, forward strand.
TTCGGAGGGCACTCAAGCATGTGGACGTCAGGAAAGCTGCTGGGCCGGATGGTATTTCAGGCCGTGTTCTGCGGTCCTGTGCTGATCAGCTCGCCAGGTTGTTTACATCTATCTTTAATGAGTCCCTCGCTACATCTGTGGTCCCCACCTCCTTCAAAAAATCCACCATCATCCCTGTCCCTAAGAACAGTAAACCCTCTTGCCTAAATGACTATCGTCCAGTGGCTCTCACGTCTATAGTCATGAAGGTCTTTGAGAGACTCATTAAAAACACCATTTGCTCCTTCATTCCTGACACTTTGGACCCTCTTCAGTTTGCCTATCGTCCCAATAGATCGACTGAAGATGCCATCTCTCATGTCCTCCACTCCTCCCTCACTCACATCGACAGCAAAAGTGGGAACTACGTAAGGCTGCTATTTATTGACTATAGCTCAGCCTTTAACACCATAGTTCCCATTAAGCTAACCGCCAAACTCCTGGATCTCGGCCTGAATTCTTCTCTCTGCCACTGGATTGAGGACTTCCTCACTGGCAGACCTCAGGTGGTGAGAATAGGCCAGTTCACCTCCACCTCCATCACCCTGAGTGTGTGAGCTCCACAGGGCTGTGTCCTGAGTCCCCTGCTCTACTCTCTCTACATGCATGACTGTTTGTCCACACACAGCTCCACCTCTATCATCAAATTTCCAACAACAATGAGACGGCATACTTGGACGAGGTGGAGCATCTAACATCATGGTGCCAGGACAACTGTCTCTCTCTGAATGTTGGCAAGACCAAAGAAATGATTGTGGATTTCAGGAAGAGACAGCAACGGACATACTCCCCTCTCATGATCAGCGGGTCACCAGTAGAGAGAGTGAGCAGCTTCAAGTACCTGGGTGTAAACATCTCAGAGGACCTGACCTGGACTGCTCACATTCAGACACAGGTGAAAAAAGCCAGGCAAAGACTGTACCACCTGCGCCAGCTGAGGAAATTCAGGGTTTCACCAGCTATCCTGAAAACTTTCTATTTAGGGGCGATAGAAAGTGTATTAACTCAGTGCATCACAGCGTGGTATGGGAACAGCACCAGTCATGACTGCAAAGCCCTGCTAAGAGTCGTGCGCTTATCCGAGCGTATCTCAGGGTCAGCTCTCCCGTCTCTGCAGGACGTCTACACCAAACGCTGCAAAGGTAGAGCTACTAAAATCATCAAGGACTCTAATCACCCTGCAAACCCTCATTTCACGCTGCTGCCATCTGGTAAGCGCTTCCGAAGCCTGATGGCCAAAACTGAGAGACTCAGGAGGAGCTTCTTCCCTCAGGCCATCAGACTCCTGAACTCAGTCACTTAACATCACGTGACCATCGATATACTGACATTGTACTGCACTTTCTGTTCTCGTTGTTACTGTGTAACAACCTGGAATAAAGCTGTTTGCACATTATACTTCTTTGTACATTTGTTAACCACATATTTATAAGTCTACAGTTTACTCATTGCACAGTTTACTTCACTTATCTTATTCCACTTCTTAATTTTTATTTGTAATTTTTTTCTACTTGACTTGATTTATTTATAATTCTACATATATATAGTACGTTTTTATTCTATTTCTATTGGCTTGTGTTTTTAACTGTGAATTTGCACTGTCCATGGAGCGGACCTGTTTACATTTCACTGCCGGTTGTATATTCTGTATATAACTGTGTATGTGACAAATAAAACTCTTGAATCTTGAATCTTGAAATGACTGGTCATCCAATTTTTTATATCAGCTATGCATTCCGTTAATCTTGTGAACTGGTAAGTTTCGTCAGGGTGTGAAGAAATATAGAGATGAGTATCGTCAGCATAACAATGAAAATCAACGCCATGCTTCCTAATGATATCTCCCAGTGGTAGCATGTACACGGTACTAGCACTGAGCCCTGGGGTACTCCATACTGAACTTGTGATCGGTGTGACATCTCTTCATTTACTGCTACAAACTGATAACGGTCAGATAAGTATGATTTAAACCATGCCAATGCAATTCCACTAATGCCAATGTAATTTTCGAGTCTATTCAAAAGAATGTTGTGGTCGATAGTATTGAATGCAGCACTAAGATCGAGTAACACTAATAGAGAGATACAACCACGATCGGATGATAAGAGTAAATCATTTGTAATTCTGATGAGAGCAGTCTCAGTACTATGATACAGTATAAATCCTGACTGGAAATCCTCACAGATACCATTTCTTTCTAAAAAGGAGCATAATTGTGAAGACACTGCCTTTTCTAGTATTTTTGACAGAAAGGGTAGATTTGAGATTGGCCTGTAATTGACTAATTCTGTAGGATCAAGTTGCGTTTTTTTAATAAGTGGTTTGATAATAGCCAACTTAAAAGTTTTCGGTACATATCCTACTGACAAAGATGAATTAATGATATTAAGAAGAGGATCTATGACCTCTGAAAGCATCTCTTTTAATAGCCTAGTCGGTATAGTTGTATGTCTATACTAGTTGCCTAGTTGTATGTCTGTACTTATGTAGCACTGTGGTCCTGTGAGGCACGACATTTCGTTCCACTGTATGTCCCCACATGTAGCAGAATGACAATAAAGCTCAAATTGAACTTGAACTGAACTTGAACTGATTTTGATGATTTAACGAGTTTAGCCAATTCTTCCTCTCCTATAGCAGTGAATGAGTGTAATTTTTCCTCAGTGACACAACAAAGCTCTGTCTGATGTGATACTGTAGTAGACTGTTGCATGGTTATAATATTCTTCCTAATATTATCAATCTTACACGTAAAGAAGTTCATAAAGTCATTACTGCTGTGCTGTTTACAAACATCAAAAACTTTGTTTTTGGTTAATTTAGCCACTGTATCGAATAAATACCTAGGGTTGTGTTTGTTTTCTTCTAAGAGAGTCGAGAAATAAGCAGATCTAGCAGTTTTTACGGCCTTTCTGCATGCATTCATGCTCTCTTTCCACGAATTGCGAAAAACCTCTAGTTTTGTTTTCTTCCAGCTGTGCTCCATTTTTCTGGCTGCTGTTTTGAGGGCCCGAGTGTGCTCGTTGTACCACGGTGTTGGACTATTTTCTTTAATCTTCTTTAAGCGCAGGGGAGCAGCTGTGTCTAAAGTACTGGAAAAAAGAGTCAATAGTTTCTGTTGCAACATCGAGTTCTTCTAAGCTATCTGGGATGCTGAGGAGAAGGAACTGATGAGGAAGATTATTTACAAAGCAATCTTTAGTGCCGGAAGTGATAGTCCTGCCATATTTGAAGCGAGGGGACTGCTTTGCAGCCTTTGCTAAATTAAGTATACAAGATACTAGGTAATGATCTGAAATGTCATCGCTCTGCTGCAGAATTTCAATGGTATCAACATTTATACCATGTGACAATATTAGGTCTAAAGTATGATTATGGCAATGAGTGGGTCCTGACACTGGCATGCACTCCCTCGGCATGGCGTAGTGGGTATATCGTTCCTCAAAGCATTCTAGGAGGCAATGCCAGTGGCAGGACCCACTATTGACTATTGACTATTGACTATTGACCCACTATTGGAGTATTGCCTTACTCCAATAGAGTTTAGAATGTCTCTAAATGCCAATCCCAATGCGTCTTTTTCATTGTCTACATGGATATTAAAATCACTAAGCAATAAGCTAAATTATTATTCATTCAGTTAAAAGGTCGATCCAAGATGGCGCCGAGTATGGCGGCCGTGTTGCGAGCCAGTATGGCCAGTATGGCCGCCGAGTATGGCGGCCGTGTTGCGAGCACCGAGCAAACTTTGCGGTTTTTCGTTTGTTTTACTTGTTTTTATGTTGTTCTACGTGTTGGATGTTGTTTGTAAAACTGTCTACGATAGACACACGCTTCTAAGCATAGGTTCCTACGTCGCAAAGCGCGAACCGGACTTTGAGTTCTTGAAGGCTGGCGCCCTGTTTACAGACACCGCATCAGAGCCCTTTGTCTGGGTCGCACGGGCGCGACGGAGGAAAAGTCGCCGGAAAAGAGGGAAGAGAGCCGGCGTCCTAGTAAGACTCAGACGTCGTCCCCTCCGACCTCCTCTCCCAACCATTCTGCTGGCTAACGTTCAGTCACTGGACAACAAACTCTGTGAACTGCGGGCACGCGTCTCATACCAACGAGAAACAAGGGACTGCTGCATTATTTGCCTCACAGAAACCTGGATGTCTGCAGTGGTTCCAGACTCAGCCATCAAGCTCACGGGGTTCTCATCTGTCCTTCAATCCGTGCAGACGTGTTTTTCTCTCTGCTCCCCGCTGGCTCTTGCGCTGTTTTGTTTTGTCTAGTGTTTCGTCTCTTCTCTTTCTCTCTGACTGCTGCTTTGCTGGACTCCTGAAAATACTGAAATGGAATTGATTAACTGGTCAATCAGCGCGATCGACAAGATTTTCTCACTAAGGAAGGGTGCCCCGGGAGAACCCACCTGCCCGGACGGGACCTTTGCCGCAGGGTACGTGAGGGACGCATGGAACAACTGGCAAGTCCTGTGCCTGGAGGCTCTGTCCGTGGAGGATGCGGAAGATTTATACATGATTGGATTATTGATGGCGGGGTTCCTATTCTTTGGCTTTGGGATTGCCCTGACCTACCGGAAGATTGGTAAGACAGCTGCAAGCAAATTCACCTAGCCGCTGTCTGTGGAAATTAAAGAATGCTTCGGGGTTGTGTGTGACCGTCTGAAGGAATTAGATCAGAAAGTGATAGGAATTGAGGAACTGAACCGTAACAACGCAGTCCGGATCTGCGGATACGCAGGGTAGAGTGGGTTCTATCGGGGTCAGATCGGTGAACTTTTACGGACTGTAACCGGTCTGGCCATGAGGCTGGACGTAATGTCTAGGGAAACTGCACAGACCGGACGCGAATGCTGAGGACCAGATCTGATTGATTGATTATGATCCGGACAAATTACCGAAGATCATCAAATGGATTAAAAAATAATAAATTGTATTTGCCTGACCTAATCAACTAGCCCAACGAACCTCACTTGGTCCCTATCTCTCGGTTGGGATTTCAGCCTGACAGCTGGTCTGCTATCTCCCCTGTGCACTGCCTTATCTCCTTCAAGGACAAACCATAGAACTGAACTCGAAAACATCTGAAGTTATGGCTAACATTCTCACACAACACAATCTCAGACTCACTCGCACCATACATACCCGACCTTATTCCCTCCCCGCTCCATCCGTCTGCCTGTCTGTTATCTATCTCCTCTCCCACTCCATACAAAAAATCCCACCACGTGACCACGTGTACTGTGTCATGTTTATGTTTATGTTTATGTTTTGTTGTGTTTTGCTATGTAATGCTTGCTAAATTGCATTCTTGTATTTCTGGAGAGCGTGGGGCGGCGCCTGAATAATCGGCTGCGGCCCGGAGGCTTGCTCCAAACTTCATTTCGTTATACTGCACTTGTACATGTGTAATGACAAATAAACTTCAACTTCAACTTCAACTTCAACTTCACTGGACAACAAACTCTGTGAACTGCGGGCACGCGTCTCATACCAACGAGAAACAAGGGACTGCTGCATTATTTGCCTCACAGAAACCTGGATGTCTGCAGTGGTTCCAGACTCAGCCATCGAGCTCACGGGGTTCTCCGTGCACCGTTCGGACAGAACGAAAGAGCTCACGGGGAAAAGCAGAGGTGGGGGTGTTTGTTTATTTGTCAACCACTCGTGGTGTGACGAAAGGAACCTACACTCCATTAAATCCTTCTGCTCCCCTGATCTGGAATTTCACATGCTTCTGTGCCGACCATTCTGGCTACCGAGGGAATTTACAGCGGTCATAATCACAGCTGTTTATATTCCTCCTCAAGCCAACACAGAACAAGCACTCAAGGAACTGTATGGGAATATAAGTGAGCAGGAAACCACGTACCCAGAAGCAGCGTTTGTTGTTACGGGGGACTTTAACAAAGCCAACTTCAGAACAATAGCCCCAAAATACTTTCAGCACATCACCATCAACACGCGTGGTGATCGTGTACTGGACCACTGTTACTCTCCTTTTGGGACGCATACAAATCTCTCCCGCGCCCACTTTTCGGCAAATCAGATCACTCTTCCATCCTGCTCCTGCCTGCTTACAGGCAGAAACTGAAACGGGAAGCACCCGCCCTCAGGACAATCCAATGCTGGTCGGACCAATCAGATGCTACACTACAGGACTGTTTTGATCACGTGGACTGGGACATGTTCCGGGCAGCTTCTGATGACGACATAGAGGTGTACTCAGAGACTGTAACGTGTTTCATCAGGAAGTGTGTAGAAGACGTTGTGCCGACTAAAACAATCCGTATCTACCCCAACAAAAAACCGTGGATAAATAGCGATGTCCGAGCAGCCTTGTCAGCACGAACATCTGCTTTTAAATCCGGTAATGCTGATGATCGCAAACAAACCAGTTACGATCTCAGGAAATCCATCAAAGCCGCAAAAAGACAATACAAAAACAAAGTTGAAGATCAATTCAACACCAACGATGCAAGAAGTATGTGGCAGGAATCAATAACATCACAGACTTTAAAGGAAATAAACCAGCTACGGTGAACATTGCCGCCTCTCTACCGGATGAGCTGAATAACTTTTATGCTCGCTTCGAGGCTCACAACACCGCCCACACAGAGCGCGCTCCCGCAGCTGCTGCAGGAGACGTGAGTGCACTCACCGTCTCCGTCGCGGATGTAACTTTCGATCCTTCCGACGGGTAAATATCCGAAGGCTGCTTGTCCTGATGGCATCCCCGGCCGCGTGCTCCCGAGCATGCGCATTACAACTAGCCGGTGTTTTCACAGACATTTTCAATCTCTCCCTCTGTCTGTCTGTGGTTCCCTCGTGCTTCAAAAAAATCCACCATTGTGCCAATACCAAAGAAAAGCAAAACCACCTGCTTAAATGACTGGAGGCCCGTTGCTCTCACACCCATCTTCAGCAAGTGCTTTGAGAGACTCATCAGAGATCACATCTGCTCTGTGCTGCCTTCATCATTGGATCCGCTACAATTTGCATATCGTAGTAACCGTTCTACAGATAATGCTATTGCTTTCACCCTTCACACTGCTCTCTCCCACCTGGAAAACAAGAACACCTATGTGAGAATGCTGTTTGTGGACTACAGCTCAGCATTTAACACCATAGTACCCACTACACTTGTTGCGAAGCTCCAGACTCTGGGACTAAACAGATCTCTGTGCAGCTGGATCCTGGACTTCCTGACAGGCAGAAGTCAGGTGGTCAGAATGGGCAACAACACATCATCCCCTCTGACCCTCAACACTGGTGCTCCTCAGGGCTGTGTCCTCAGCCCACTCCTGTACTCCCTGTACACACATGACTGTACAGCCACACACAGCTCCAACGTCATTGTCAAATTCGCCCGATGACACAACGGTGATAGGCCTGATCACCGACAACGATGAGACGGCCTACAGAGAGGAGGTGAGCACTCTGACTAAATGGTGTCAGGAGAACCACCTCTCACTCAACACCGACAAGACCAAGGAGCTGGTGGTGGATTTCAGGAGACAGAGCAGAAAATACAAACCCATCACCATCGACAAGACACCAGTGGAGCGGGTTAACAGCTTTAAGTTCCTCGGTGTCAACATCAGTGAGGATCTCACCTGGTCCACACACACCGACGCAGTGCTGAAGAAGGCACATCAACGCCTCTTCTTCCTGAGACGGCTGAGGAAGTTTGGAATGAGCCCCAGCATCCTCAGATCCTTCTACACGTGCACCATAGAGAGCATCCTGACGGGCTGCATCACGGCCTGGTTCGGAAACAGCACCGCTGGCAACCGCAAAGCTCTGAAGAGGGTCGTGCGAACTGCCAGCCACATTGTTGGAGGTGAGCTTCCCTCCCTCCAGGACATCTACACCAGGCGGTGTGCAAGGAAGGCCCGGAGGATCATCAGTGACTCCAGCCACCCGTCCACAGACTGCTCTCTCTGCTGCCCTCAGGAAGACGTCTCCGCAGCATCCGATCCTGCACTAGCCGACTTAGGGATAGCTTTTTCCCTCAGGCTATCAGACTATTGAACGCTCAAAACTAATACTCTCTGCAGCATACTCCCACAATATGGCATGCCACACACCGCACTCAACTATAACAGTCAACACTGGACTATATACACACACTTCATTTATCACCGCACTATCTACCGGTTACCACTGGATACATCCGGATTATGATCCGGACAAATTACCGAAGATCATCAAATGGATTAAAAAATAATAAATTGTATTTGCCTGACCTAATCAACTAGCCCAACAAACCTCACTTGTCCCTATCTCTCGGTTGGGATTTCAGCCTGACAGCTGGTCTGCTATCTCCCCCTGTGCACTGCCTTATCTCCCTTCAAGGACAAACCATAGAACTGAACTCGAAAACATCTGAAGTTATGGCTAACATTCTCACACAACACAATCTCAGACTCACTCGCACCATACATACCCGACCCTATCCCATCCCCGTTCCATCCGTCTGCCTGTCTGTTATCTATCTCCTCTCCCACTCCATACAAAAAATCCCATCACGTGACCACGTGTACTGTGTCATGTTTATGTTTATGTTTATGTTTTGTTGTGTTTTGCTATGTAATGCTTGCTAAATTTGCTAAACTGCATTCTTGTATTTCTGGAGAGCGTGTGGTGGCGCCTGACTAATCGGCTGCGGCCCGGAGGCTTGCTCCAAACTCATTTCGTTACACTGTACTTGTACATGTGTAATGACAAATAAAATATTCAATTCAATTCAATTCAATCCGATGCACACTCATGACATTCTGTATCCAGTTCACATACAATCATCATCATTTTATACGTACAAATGTCAATAATGTAGAACGTGTACATTCTGTGTATAGTGTTTCTTGTGTATAGTGCTTAATGTGTATATTCTGTGTACAGTGCTTAATGCGTATAGTGCTTAATGTGTATATTCTGTGTATTGTGTTTGTGTATAGGGTCTAATGTGTATAGTGTCTAATGTGTATAGTGTCTAATGTGTATAGTGTTTAATGTGTATAGTGTTTAATGTATAGTGTTTAACGTGGTGCTAACTGTATGCATGTACTTTCAGAGTATAATGTGTAATGTAGTACTGACTGTAAGTATGTCCAATAGTACACTGTGTGTACTAACTATATGTATGTGCACATTGCACTTTTTTTCTGTTTTTACCTGCTTAAGGTTGTATGGTTATGTTAACTGTTACTGCAATTGTCTGGAGCACGCTCCCAAGAATTTCACTCTCCAAGGCACATGTGCTTTGGTGATGTGACAATAAACTGACTACTACTACTAAAATACGCTAATGCAGATGAATGCTTGGTCAATGTATTGCAACCACGAACATACTTAGTCATCATGAAATCGAAAATGAAAATCTTTATTGCAGTTTTTATTATAAATGACTTATCAATGATCATCATAGTTGAACAACATAGTTGTTGCAAAGTGCCGGACAAGCAGAAAATGGCAATATAACAGAGACATTTTGAAACCGGCGGAGACAACAGCACTGAATAAAGCCGCACATACCAGCCTCCTAAGTTTCTGCCTCTGCCTCAGGAGACGCAGTAGTCCAGCACAGCGGCTACACATTGTCATTTTGTAAATAAGACATCATCTGAATTGCAAACCCCTCCATGTTCTGGTTGTTGTTGATTTGGCTGGTAGACCAGCGCAACTTCATTGACATAGAAACCAATGCAGAGATTTCGGAAAACGAAAGAGCGGCATGGGACACAAATCGATTTCTGAACAGTTCCAATGTGGACAGTCAATAATTTATATCAGATTCCATTCGGACACACAAATAATCAGATTTGGACTGACAGTGTGAACATATTCTTAGTTCAATTATAACATTTAAGTATTGTTTTTTATAAACATGCCTTAAAAAAGAAAAGAAAAAAAAACAAAAAAAACATTACCTTAAAAAAATCAAGTTACTCCCTATGTCAACCAAAGTGATTAAACTAATACAACACAGAAAATGGGCTTTGAATTTGGTGAGTTTATTTTATATATACAGTACAGGTGCTAATCCGGGCTGACCCGGCCCCGGATAAGCGGAAGATAATGGATGGATGGATGGATGGATGGAGGTGCTAATAAAAGCTACCTAGCAAGCAATAGCTGTCATTTCACTTTCTAGGTTAACTATAACCTAGAAATGAATATGAGTAACCCACTAGTATGAGTAACCCACTTCTAGCCAAAATTTGGCTAGAAGTGGCCACTGCTATTTCATCATGTCAACAGTGATTACAAGGTGTTTGGTTTCATTTCTTTGACATTTTCATATTCTAGATATTCTTGGGCTGTGGTTAGATGTCTATTACATTTTCACTGACAGCCCAAATTTTGTGTGGATGGCTATTAGTCGTCTTTTAAATGCAAAATTGCTTGCTGGGTACTGTTGACATTTGAATGAACAATTTTGCACACATTCCAATAAACATTCTGAAGAAATAGAATTTACAGGTATTTCATATCTTTGTATCACAGATATTATCCCTCCATTATTATTTATCACGTGAAATAAATTACATTACATATCAAATATAATTTTTCTGAAATGACCAAATATCAAATATGAAAAAAACAAATTCCTAGTTTAATTCACTGTAGGGTGAGCACATGGATATTGCTGTTGCAGGATTTTGCAGCACAAAATGTACTACGATTATGTAAATATTGATTTATATTAGTTGGAAATCACATTGGATGATAACGTTTTAAATCGTCAATAATCTTTGTTTGTTATGCTTTGTTGAAACAATGCTGAATCTATTCAGTCTACTAAAAATGTGTGTTCACCCTACTTCACTGGTATAATCTGTTTCCTTCTCACTTGTTTGCAACAAAGATACACTTTGACACGCTCAAAAAATTGTTTGTCTCTCAACCCGTAGATCAGTGGGCTTAGTAACCTTGGCAGAACATATGACAGCAAAAACAGAATAAACAGAATAGCTGCCCGACTCTGAGGAAAACGATCTACAAGTGCTGTACTCATGAATGGGGTGATATAGGACATCATACACAGCAGAAGCTGAACTCCATGCAGTAGGATCGTGTTTCGGGCCTTTCTAGCAGACACTCGATCTATACTCGCAGCATTTGCTGCAGAAAAAACCTTGAAGTAGGTGACGATCAAGGTCATCCACACAAATGACAGATACACAACATTCACCACAGTTTCTTTGACTGTGTGTTGCAATGTGTTGTAAACGAACAACGTGTGGCATAAAAGGGCAGTTGAGAAAAAGCTTGCTGGTCGATTTGATAAAGCGATGAGTAAATCACTCAGACCTGGTCCTGCTGCCGCAGTCCATATGAGACAGATGATCATGTACGTCCTCCGAACTGTACATATTTGCGAGTGATGTAGTGGCTTACAAATGGCAATGTAACGTTCAATGGCCATGCAGGCCAGATTTAGTGGAGAGTTCTTGTTGACTGTACTAAGCAAAAGCAGCACAGCACAACAAACAGAGGCATTAAAGATGCGCAAAATATACGCTGTGACTTGTAAGCCCACAGAAATTGACAGCATAATCATGTCATTGATCACCAAATGGATGTATAAAATGTATCTTGGGTCACTACAGAAAATTGTATTTTTGAAGAAGACAATCACAAATGTTGCATTGATATAGTTGATGGTTAGGCCGAGGACTACACTGAGGAAGCTTTTGATGAACATGTCATAAAGCGGCTCCACTGGAACGGTGCTGTTCATGGTTGTGATCCTGTAACCTGCGATAGCTGAAGAATTGAGCTGGTTAAACTACTGTAAGTACACTGATATATGTTGTCGAGTCTTGACACTTAATGTTAGCAATTCAATTATCAGTATAAAGTTGTACAAGCTCACTTAAAGTATAGAAAATAATGCATAAGAAGTATAAAAGCATTGAAGAGAAAAGACATTCACATTTTGTAAGACTGTGGTAAAACAAACCTGCCGTATTGACCTCAATGAAATACATGTCTGTATATACTTATGATGATGCAATTGTGCTCTCTAAGGTGCAAACTGAACAACTGAGGATTTGGACTGAATAAATGAGCTTCTTTGAGCTTGATCAAGATTTGCATGCCCTGTCTATGTATTCTTTGCATTCATGCATGGTAATAGTTGGTTTAGTAATGTGCATGTAAGCTGTATATTGTATTATGGTTATTGTTGGCTCTTTGAGGATTGTTTTTGTACCTCTTTTGTAAGTCACTTTGGATAAATGCATGTGCGTAACCTCATATTACTTGAGAAATACATGGAATATTTGTACTTCATTTGTTAAAAGTACCTATTTATGGTTACAAAAAACTTACAAGAAGACTTTTATAGAAGACAACGACACAGTGTCTCATTCCCTGTTCTCAGGGAACAGAGGTTACATACATAACTTCAGACGTTCCCTTTCGAAAGGGAACTCGCATTGCCTCCTAGAACGCTTTGGGGAACGATATACCCACTACGCCATGCCGACGGAGTGCATGCCAGTGGCAGTGCCAACTGTCCGCTCAGCAAATTCAATTGAAATGCCAGAACCACACTCCCCCCAGTCGCTGGAACTCGCCCTCCAGGAGGCCTGGTGAGGCCTACAACCAGATAGTGTTGTGGAAAATTCTAAGTTTCAATAGTCTTCAATTCTTTAAAGAAAAATTGTCTGAGACGAAGTTCCAGGTCTTCAGGAAAACTAACTTTATTGCAGGAAACAACAAAGTGAGATGCCAGCTGAACATCTGACTCTTTCATGATAAAACTTCATGTCTTATACATTTTCTTATCGTCTTTCATCCAATTGACACTCTTCCACGTACCTTTTCCTTTTCAACTCCACCCCACAGTTTCTCCACAATTAGACGCATACTTTATCATGTTCCATACATATTGGTGGAAAATCCCAAGCTTTCTAACTTTCTTAAAAACACCTAATTTATGACTGGTTCCCGTCACCCCTCACCAGTTTCCCACACAATAAATAAATAAATAAATAAATAAATAAATAAATAAATAAATAAATAAATAAATAACACAATAAATAAAGCCTTCAGGAAGGCCTGGTGAGGCCTATTACCTGATAGCAAGCCCTCAGGGAGGCCTGGTGAGGTCTACTACCTGATAGTGTTGTGGAAAATTCTAAGTTTCAATAGTCTTCAATTCTGGGGTTCCCGTCACCCCTCACCAGTTTCCCACACAATAAATATAGTCTTCCCTTGTTTTTCATATTTCGATGGACGACAGACCCTGGTCTTTAATATACGGCCAGAGCCTCCCTACAACACATCTGGAGCCTACTGAGGCCCACTGATGCCCATAATATACGGCCAAAGCCTCCCTACAACACAGATGAGGCCTACTGAGGCCTTCTAGAAAATGAATTTCCTCCACACATCCCCCCTTTGGGACTAGATCTATGTCCCACACCTATGTTCCCTTACCCGAGTATGTCCTCATAAGTTCAGCTCTCTTTCTGTTAAACCATCTATGGCCAAACTTTAGGCCATCCGTCCTCCTATACTTCCTGGCCTTCCTCATGTGGACACACTCCGGCTGGAGAATGAGACCAAACATCTCCCCTCTTTTTTGGCTAGACGGAAGTAAAAGATCTCATCTCCCTAACTAATGCATCCATTAGGGGGCACTATCACATTAAGCCATTCAATTAACCAGTGTATTGTACATGTTTCAGTAGATCATCATTTCAGTGTATTAATACTTCAGTAGACTAACATTCTCCAGTGATTATACCATGAGCAGATTATATTTTGTCCCACATTGCCAGAGGAACTCTCAGACGCTTCCGGTGGTCTGGAGCGCTATCTGGGTTGACTCCACCGTTGCCAGGTGTACTCTGGTCCTGCCTAGAGTGCTACCTGGTGATGGGGCTGACAGCGGGTTTTTAAACCACCAGTAGAGTCTAGCCCAGTTGCTAAGCACTGAGGTGCTCGTCGATTCCTTCTTCTCCTTTTGGCTGTCATGAGACTTTACAGCATATTTCAAAATACAGTAGATTTGAAAAGACTCTCTTTTTCTTTTCTTTTTTTTCTTTCATATATAAAATCCTTCAACTCATTCCCTTAAAGTCTGGTTACATTATCTCATAACACGGACAATGACCTGCTTCTGACCCTTAATCGTCCCCTCTCAATTACAGTTAAGAATATAAAGAGTATAATAATAATAGATGCAAATAATGAATAAAAATAAGGTATATAGTGTGGGAAGGGGGCCTTTATGAAAATAACAAACAAAACCCCTTCTAACTTCCTGCCTACTCTGCCCAATTTCTAAAAATGCTTTCTATTTTACCCAAAATAAAATACACAGTGGGGCTAACTCCCTTTCTTTTCAAAAACATTATTCAAATAGTAAAATAAAATGAAAATAATAAATCACCCCTTCCCTTTTCTCCTGGACCCTTTTACAGGAATTCATCCAGCTCATCCAGGCCCGGACCTATAGGGTACACTCCAGAACTGGCACCAATATCCACTCCTGATTTTGTCACAGATACATTAATCATCTGTTTGGCAGCAGCGTTAGCCAGCATTGATCTAAGAAAGGGTACAACACAACAAAACAACAAAGCAAAAATGCCAAGTGCTATTACAATTATTATTCCCACCTTTATCAACCAATCTTTCCATGACCCGATCACTGAGTCAAACCACTCTCCCACTTTCCTTTGGCTGCCTGCATTTTCTGCAACTTCTTGTCTGAGTCCCTTCAATTTCTTCATGGCTCTAGTAAACGCTCCATTCGGGGCTGTATTATTTGGGATGAAAGTACAACAGTCAGCTCCAAACATTACACACACCCCTCCTTTTTCGGCCAATAACCAATTTAGTGCTTGCCTATTTTGCCATGTCATTTTGCTTGTATACTTAAGTTGGTGTCCTAACGCATCTAGAGCCTGATCTGTGTAGTTAATAAATCTCTGCTGATTATAATATATGTAATTTATCCATTCTGCATTTTTATTTGGCGTTATCCACACAAATATAGACTCAAAACCAGACGCTACTTCGTCTCTTGCCTTATATTTATGGGGTATCCCTCTTGGCTGTCCAATTGCATCCAATTTCACATTAGGGTCAGGTTCATAGGCTCTTTTTGTTCTATACTTCTTATCAGAGGGCCTGTCCAAATCTTCAGAGGTGTTTTCTTCATTTAAATCCCAATCCATAATCCCCACTTCCTGGGCCAATCTTACCCTTACACATATACCTTTCCATTCTTCGGGTAAAATCGCCCGTAATTTCTTTCCCCCACAGAGCCAGAAATAATCTGCTACTGCTTCACTTTGGCTCTTCATGGGTTCTATTAATGGAAATTGCAAGGTCGCCCTATTGCAGTCCTCATGAGTTTGGATCACTTTTATATCACTATTTATGGTCGCCGTTGCATATATTATACTCGAGGATTTGTACACATGTGGATCATTATACATATCTTTATCTAAGTGCCAAATAATGGAACATTTACCTCTAAACCATCCAACATTCACATGACCTTTGGTTTTGTTAAAGCACTCATATCCCAATGACAGATCTATTACATAGTTTTGGGGTGTCTCTCTTTTTCTCGGATCTACCCTAACATCCATTCATCTCCACACCCAGATTGGAAGTAGTATCTCTGGTAATAGGGATTCCCTAACATGGTTAAACATTCTGCTGGACAGTATGGTGTGTCTTTCCTGGCTACCGTACAATACTCTGAATAAAATTTTGCACAATGCATGCTATCATATTGGTTTGGCAGTACTGTTAACTTCTGTATTGGTGATGGAGCGCATAGCAGGCAGGCATCCTTGTTTACCTCCTTGGCAGTGTACTCTGCCCACTTGTACCATTCATTATGATGGGCAATGTCTAACAGTTTTTCTTGTCCCATTTCTATATCGATGTCATATTCTACTTCTGTATAGTTGTCGTCAGCAGCTTTAACCCACTCCCAAGATCTCCTTTTAATCTGATTGTGTGCTACAGTACCTTGTTCTTGTTCAGTCACATTAAGAGGGTTCGCTCCAGTCAAGGTCTGGTATGTCAATGTCTTCAAGGTCGGTACCTGGGGTGCCCACGCCCGGGAGGTCGATATCTTGTAGGTTGAGCGTGGAGAATTCCTCATACCTTTGCGGTACCTCTGTTGAGGGCCCTGGTTCTGGAGAGAATCTCTCTGAGGGTTCTGGTTCTGGGTCTGAGGGTGGCACTGCAGCAATTGTATCAGCGACATGAACAGTGCCAGAGTCACCTTCCTGTTCTGCCTCCACTGGAAGAGGTAACCCATCCTGTGTCTGCATTTCATCTCTCGTTTCAGTTCTTTCAGCAACCCTAGAATGAGGTTCATCAACATCATTATTTTCCCCTGCAGGCATCATATCCCTTCCTTGTTCTCCTTGGGCCTCTTGCTCTACTTCCTCCCCTCCATTATCTGCATCATCCCCTGGTTCATTTCTTCTTTCTCGCCTCAATCTCGGTACTCGGGTACAGTGGTTTAAATGATACCACGTAGTACTACCTTCTACCTGCACTGTTGTTGGGGTTGCTCTTACTACTGTGTATGGTCCTTCCCGTCTTGGTTCATTCCACTTTCTCCTAAAGACTCTTAAGTACACTTGGTCTCCTGGAACTACAGGACAAGGAGGTGCTTCCTCCTCCCTCACTCCCCTAGTCTGTTCTTGTTCATAGATGGCCTTATGTATAGCAGTCAACTGTCTTATGTATGTTCTTAGTTCATTTTGGAGCTGCTCTAGGGGCGGTCCTTCATATGGTCCTCTTAAATGAGGAACGGGCATAGGTCTCCCTGTTAGCATCTCATGCGGGGTCAGATTAGTTATTCTGTTTGTTTGCATTCGGTAGCTCATTAGAGCCAGGGGTAGAGCCTCAACCCAGTTAAGTTTGGTGTCAGCACAAATTTTGTTGAGCTTGGCCTTGAGCGTCCCATTAACCCGTTCTACGACACCTTGTGACTGTGGATGGTAAATGCAACCTAGTCTTTGTTTTATCCTCAACTGTTGTATAACTGTCTTTACTGTTTTCTGAATGAATGCTGAGCCATTGTCAGAACTAATTTGGGATGGTATGCCAAATCTTGGGATAACTTCTCTGGTCAGAAACTTGATGACTGTTTGAGCTCCCTGATCCGCTGAGGGTTCTGCCTCCACCCATCTGCTAAATCGATCAATAACTACCAGCATATATCGTTTTCCTCTAATTGATTTTATCATGTCCACATAATCTAACACCAAATGTTTGAAAGGTCCTTCAGGGACCGGAATTGAACCTATCGGCGTTGATGTCCCTTTTCTAACATTGTTTTGGGCACAAATTTCGCACTCATTTAGAAATTCATCAATTCGTTGCTGTAGGTATGGTGACCAAAATCCCTGACGTTTAATTTTCCTCATAATTTCCCCCCTTGCGCAATGGTCAAATCCATGCGCATCCGGTATCAGAATTGTCAACAGTTGGTTCGGGGCTATCATGTATCCCTCATGGGAGCGATAAATCCCATTGACATCTCTTGTTGCCCCCCTTTGCTGCCATTGAGTTAGTTCATATGGGGTTGCCCTAGTTTGCATATCTTTTATACTACCCAGGGTGGGAATGGGTTGAATCAAAATTGAGGGCGCCATTACAGCAAGTTGGCACCCTGAGGCCTGTTTAGCATGCAAATCAGCAGCATTGTTGCCTTTAATAATAAAATCATTACCCTTCTTGTGAGCCTGACACTTAACAATAGCCAATTTGGTTGGGTACATCATTGCTGAAATCAATTTAATAATTTGTTCCCCATGTTGAATTGGAGTCCTATCACTTTTCTTAAACCCTCTTTGTTTCCACACTGCTCCAAACAGGTGGCATACTCCATGCGCATATGCAGAGTCAGTGTAAATATTAGCTGTCTGATTTCTTGCTAGCAAACATGCTTCAGTTAGGGCTCTCAATTCCGCCAGTTGTGCTGAGCACGGTTGCTCACAGTGCTGCAGCAAAACCGGAACAAATTTGTCGCCCTCTTTCTTAATTACAGCAAAACCAGCATGATTCCCCAAATGGTCTCTAAAACATGATCCATCAACAAAGAAATCAATTTCTGCGTCAATAATTGGGGTTGATTCTAAGTCTGGTCTCAGGCGTGTAAACGCCAGAGAATCTGTTACACACTCATGGGGTTTTCCCTCATCTTCCAGAGGGATGTAGCTTGCTGGGTTTACTGTTGTATACCTTTTGATGGTGGCATCAGGATAAGTTAGTAAGGCAGAGTATGTCAAACATCTCGCTTGGGTTAGTACAAACCTTCCTCTTTCTAGCAATTCAGCCACTTTATGATGTGTATATATAATGACTGGATAGCCCATTGTCACAGAAGATGCTTTGTCATATCCAAAATATACAGCCGCCACTCCTTGTTGGTAACAAGGTGGGTAGCCTTGTGCTACACTATCCAACTTTGTACTATAATATGCAATTGGTTGTTTTTTCCTTCCACTACATGTTTCTTGCATTAACACTGCCGATGCGAACCCATCTTTTCTATTTGCTACATATAAGTGGAAGGGTTTTTCATAATTTGGTGTAGCTAATGCAGGGGCAGTTTGCAGTTCCTTTTTCAGTGTCTCAAAGGCTACTAAGGCCTCTGCATCCCAGGTTAATCGTTCCCTGAGATTCTGCTGCCCTGTTTGTTTCATTAGAGCCCTTAATGGGGCTGTCTTTATGGCATAATCTTCTATCCAATCAGCACTAAACCCTGTCATTCCTAAAAATGTCATCATTTGTCCCACCGATTGGGGCTGCGGTGCTCTGCTTATGCCCTCTAATTGACTAGGTGAGATGGACTTGGTGTTATGTGCAATAATTCTTCCCAAGTATTCAACTTGTGGTAAGCAATACTGCAATTTCTCTTTTGAGGCTTTATGACCTCCTTCTGCCAATTTTGTAAGCACCTTAATTGAGTCTTGATGACACTGTTCCAGAGTAGTTGAGCAAAGTAGTAAGTCATCCACATATTGTATCAATGTGCTATCCAGTCTCAAATCTTCCAAATCTAGCTTTAACATTTGATTAAACACATGCGGTGAATGCTTAAATCCCTGTGGCATTCATGTGTAAGTATATTTTTTACCTTGATAAGTGAAGGAAAAAAGGTATCGGCTCTCTTCCGCCAAAGGAATGCTGAAGAAGGCTGATGTGAGATCAATAACAGTGAAGTAGTTAGCAGCAGGTGGAACATTTGTCAACAATGTATGAGGGTTTGGGACTTCAGCTGGCCAATCCTCCACTACTTCATTAACTGCTCTTAAGTCATGCACTAGCCTCCATTTATTTTTATTCGCCTTTTCAACTGGTAGAATGGGTGTGTTGCAACAGCTGTCTGTTTCTATCAATACACCAGCTTTTATTAATCCTTCTATGGTTTTTCTAATGCCCTCCACTGCCTCTAGTTTCAGGGGGTACTGTTGCTTTCTTGGCAACACAGCTCCTGGCTTTACCTAATTCTCACTGCATTTGCTGATTGTATTAGTCCTACATCTGTATCATGTTTTGCCCATAACTGTGCGGGTACTTTTTGTTCCATCTCATGCATCAATTCCTCAAATTTAGATTTTACAGTCTTATTTTCTACTATAGTATCTGTTGTATCCACTACCACTTTTGGGGTTCCCTTCATCTTTGTACAACATAAAATCTTTAAGTACATCCCTTCTTTTGTTTTGAAAATGAAGGGGTTCTCTGTGGCCTTCCATTCTTTCCCTTTAGCCTTTTTCATCATTGGTCCTAAATCTCTAGCCTGTTTCCCTTCTTCTACATATAGAGTGACGTGTGGGGTTGATCCTTCTATTCTAAACCACTTTCTTGTAAAATCACATTCTTCTACTTGTAATGCCGCTCCCATTGGTCCTACTACTAAATACTCTGAGCTAAAAGGTATCTGTTGTTTTCCTGTCTGAGCTAACCATTCTTTCTCTAGGTCTGGGTTTCTTGTCTGGTCATACATCATTGTGCAGTGATACTCAGTATTTGGTTCGTCTGGATTTCTTAATTGTTCCTTAATGTATTTTCCCCATTTGTTTAATGTTTCTTCTACTTCTTCCTTCAAGTCCCCTAACCAAAATATATTTGCTTGTGATTCTCTGTGAATGCTTTCTTGTTTCATAACCATTTGCTTTATTGCTCTATTGTCAATATATATTCCTTCGGGGGAGCACCAAATTTGCAAATTCAGTTTGCATATAGCATCTCTTCCTAGCAGGTTAACTGGTGTTTGTTCTGATATCAAAACTGGGATTCTTACTTCAGAATCTTTCACTTTTATGCTGACTGGAGCCGTCATTGGAATTAGCTGCATTTGTCCCGAGAATCCTACTGTCTTGACGTATTTTCCAGACTTGGGGAGGTGAGAGGCATATTCTGGGCTCAAACAACTGAAAGTGGCTCCTGTGTCAAGCATCATTGGTGTTAATCTATCCTCTACTTTAACCTGCAGCATTGGTTCTTGGTCAGCGTTATAAGATATTGCTGGCAGCTGACTCCTCCCCGTAGGATTCTCTGGGCAACCCTAGTATCCCATATCTGGACCTCGCCATGGGTTGACAGGTCCCTGGACTTGAGTTGGCGGGTTCTGCTGCCATGTTGATTGTGTTTGATTCATCTGCAGCATTCCTTGTGGCCATGGGTTGGTAGGACAGTTTCTCTTGTTATGTCCAGGCTGATTGCATCCCCAGCAAATTCCCTGAGGGTTGTTCATCCTCTGTTGATAGTTGCTGTTTTGTCTCCTTCCTCTTCCTCTCTGCTGCTGTGAATTGCCTCCATAGTTTCTTTGTTCTGGCACATAGATGACTATTGGTGCCTGTGGCTGTTGGCCAGTGGCTGTCGTTGCATTCTGCTGCACAAGTGGTGATGTCATTACCTGTGTGGGTACCATTGTTGGTACAGATGCTGGTGTCATGGCTACATTTTGCACTGGTGCCATGAACTGGGTAGGCGTTGTTGGTAACTGTGTTATGCCTCCAGCTACGCTTACTGCCGCCATTATTGCTGTATCTTCACTCTCTTTTAACGTTGCCTGCACCCGTTTCTTCTTCGTTGTCAGCTCTTCAAGTTGGAGTTGAGCCAACCTTCTTTGAAGTTCTCTTTCTTGGTTCTTCAGCTTCTGCTCACTCTTTCTGTATTGCTCCACTGCATGTGCCACATGGTCGCAGAATTCCTTTGATGTTTTAGAATTAAGCCCCACTACATCTTCTAGTCGTGCTTTGACAACTGATGGCATTGCTCCACTATGGCGTTTCTGAACAGCGCAGTCATCACTGGATCTTGTTCTGGATCTCTTTCCAGATCTTGCTTCCATCTTCTCAGTTGTCGTTGAACATATGTTGTGGGGTTTTCAGTTTCTCCCATTGGTTCGCCTTTCAGAAGCTTTGGGTCCATTTGTGTGGGGTACATTTTTCTCAGTACTTTCCACATTTGTCCACGACATCTATCTAGTGGGAGGGCATCAAGCCCAGTCTGGGCCACTGCTGCACGAAGCTCTGTTTCTTCAAGTATCTCATTTGTTTTGGCTCCTCCCACACTTCTTGCCAATAGGGTCTTGATGTCTCCTATGGCTAAGATCTTTCCCATTGTTTCCTCTTCCACTAGTTTGATCCATTTTCCTGCTCCTTCATGTATGTCTGGTAAACGGGCTATCAGCCCTTCGAGATCCTGTCCCGCCCATGGTACATATTCTCCTTGCCGTCCCTTAATTAGGATCAGGCACTGCATTGCCTTTTCTTGCAGGTCCTCTTCCCTGGTTCTTCCTTGTCTCGTCCTGGCACCTGAAGATCTGCTCCTCAGGGTGCCACCTCTTTGCCACCGTGCCCCAAGCTCTACATCCTCCATCATAAGTGTTCCTGAGACATGCTTGTATCCTCTGTGTGGGCTACTGGAGAGTGATCGTGCTGTGGATGGTCTGCGTCTTTCCATCCTATCCAAGCGCCTTCTCAGCTCTTGAGTATCTTGACTCAACTGCTTCTCTGTTTCCTCAGTTTCTCCTCTCAATTGTTCCAGTCTGTCCAGTAGGCCTTCGTCGGTTACTGCTTGTATTAGTTCGTCCACTCCATTGGCCACTGTTGTCTTTGTGAGCTGTCGCAATGCTTGTGCTGCATGTCGATATGGGTCTTCTGTTGTTTGACTTGCGGTGCTCCACCCTTCCCCATCTTTTTCTTTTGGTGATTTTCCGAATAATTGTGTTGGTGTTTCTTTTTCGCCTCTTTTTTCTTCATATTGGTCCAGATAACTTCCTTCCTTACTATGGTAGTTCATAGTGTCCTCCATTCTTGTTGGGGAGTCTATTCCTCCCCTTAAAGATCTTTCTCCAACTTACTCTCTGCCATCTTTGTACCAATGCTTCATCCGTCTTTTTTCTGCTTCACCTTCATCTTGGTCTTCCTCTAGGGTCACTTTCCCTGTCACATGCAGCTGTGCATCCACCAGTGGCAGCTGTTTAGTAGCTGCTAGGTCATACAGTGGTGCATAGGGGGGTGGTCTTTCCTCTTTTACTGCTTTTTTCTCATTTTCTTTCACCCCACCCCTTCTTTCTTTTATAATTTTTATTCCCCAATCCTTAAACAATTTTAACACTTCCTGTTCCTTCACTCTCTTTTCTTCTCTTTTCTTTGTCTTTTCTTGGGGTTTATAATTTTTTATCAACGCTTCCATTTCTTTGCACATTGGTAAATCAAATGTTCCCTTGGCTGGCCACTTTGTGGTTAACTTTCTGGTCCTTTTTTCCCACTTTCTAGACAGATTTCTGATAGTATCCCTACATATTGGGTACTCTGTTATTATTCACTCTACAGGGGTTTCCGGATCCTGTGTCACCGAAGCCATCGCCTTAAGGTTATCCTTTTTTTTTTTTTTTTTTTTTTTTTAAGTGTTTTTGTGTTATTACATTTAATAAAGTACTTACTATTAAAATTATTTAATTACTTCCTCAGTATCTTTTGATTTTTGTCAAAGATGCTTAAATTTTAAAACAATAATTTTTTGGCCTTTGAATTTCGTAAGTACTTCAAAACTGCTCTTATTTGTACCTCAGTCAATGGCTTCGATGACACGTCCTTCAGTTCTAACCAATTGCAGTTGTTGCGTTTTCAGATAATGTCTTCCCCCAGGCAGATCAGTTCAAAACTCCAGAGCTCATTTTCATCAGCCTTCCGACACCTCAATGTAATTCCTCCTTTTATTTATATGGCGCGCCTTTTGTTTTGTGAGGTCTCGTGCCAGGAAGCCCCCCGTGGGTCCCTCAGCCTCTACCACTCCTGGCTGGCTCCGCCAAATTTGTTGTGGAAAATTCTAAGTTTCAATAGTCTTCAATTCTTTAAAGAAAAATTGTCTGAGTCGAAGTTCCAGGTCTTCAGGAAAACTAACTTTATTGCAGGAAACAACAAAGTGAGATGCCAGCTGAACATCTGACTCTTTCATGATAAAACTTCATGTCTTATACATTTTCTTATCGTCTTTCATCCAATTGACACTCTTCCACGTACCTTTTCCTTTTTAACTCCACCCCACAGTTTCTCCACAATTAGACGCACACTTTATCATGTTCCATACATATTGGTGGAAAATCCCCAGCTTTCTACCTTTCTTAAAAACACTCATATAACCTTCATAGGACAGTCTCCCATCGCTTCACACCTAATTTATGACTGGTTCCCGTCACCCCTCACCAGTTTCCCACACAATAAATATAGTCTTCCCTTGTTTTTCATATTTCGATGGACGACAGACCCTGGTCTTTAATATACGGCCAGAGCCTCCCTACAACACATCTGAAGCCTACTGAGGCCCACTGATGCCCATAATATACGGCCAAAGCCTCCCTACAACACAGATGAGGCCTACTGAGGCCTTCTAGAAAATGAATTTCCTCCACAATAGCAAGCCCTACCACTTGATCGCAGTTCAGGATGGCTGCCAGAGCATCCCGTCCTTGGGAGCCTGTCATCAGGGAGGCCCAGTAAGGCCTACCACCTGACAGCATACAATGCCATCCACCATAACAACCAAACTTAGGGACTCGCCTTCATGGAGGCCTTGTGAGGCCTACTACCTGCTAGCAACAGATGCTAGCTGTCACAATGACTGCGACCGCAGAGCTCACCTCCAGAGAAGCCTGGTGAGGCCTACTATCTGGCTGATAGCAAACTGGCAAGCTACCCGAGCATTCAACTTGGGAACTCGCCTTCAGGGAGGCCTGGTGAGGCCTACTACCTGATAGTGAGCCCTCAGGGAGGCCTGGAGAGGCCTGCTACCTGTTAGCAGCCAATGTTACCTGTCACAGAGACTGAGACCCATGGAAGCGAATCATGCTAGCTGCAAGAATGTTCAGCTTCAGAGCTCGCCTTCACGGCAGCCTGGTGAGGCCAACTTCCTAATAGCAAGATAAAAGCTGGTTGCTACAAACCCAGTGCTGGGGACTGTTAAGGGCTACAAACTGATTTTGAACCCAAAATTCCAGCATTGCTGCCCAGACTGCCAAAGAGAACCGCTTGCGGCCACCTGGCCTAACAGGCCTGTCTAGGGCCAGCCGTCGTGGAGGCCTGCTGAGGCCTACCACATGACAGCGCAGTCCCCATCTGTGAATTCAGCGGCCTACCAATGCGAGCATGGGCATCAGCTCATGGCAATGCTGTGGCTACAAGTGAGCGCACTTCTAAAACCAGCAGGATTTAAAGCGCCCTCGGGGGAGGAGCCCGCTGGTTCTGGGCCACCTCCCTTGAGTCCCGCCTCTTCTGCGCTCTGCTCCTTCGCAGAGTGGGCGCATGAGAGGCGATACTGGCTCTCTGGCCCTGTCACCGGTCCTCGGACCATGACGGTCTAGGTCCTGCCACCTGCCTGGGCGTGGATCCGGATCTCAGTGGTATCCTCCAGCAGATCTGCCTGGTATGCCTGAAATGCAGCACCAGCCTGATCTGCTGCCGCGTATGCCTGCCATTTAAGCACAAAATCGTTTTAGAGGTTGGGTTGGTTGAGGTTGCCAGATGCCGCACCCTCTTCCCTCAAGAAGAGGGCCAGACGAGCCCCCTGGGGAACTGCCTGTGCGTGCTCTTCCCAGGCAGAAAACGCACAGTGTGTGTGTGTGTGTGTGTGTGTCTTGAGGCTTCAGAAACCTGTGACACAGGTCAGAACACTTACGAAAACTCTGAGTTCTCTCTGTGCATCTAATTTTTGTGGGATTACCTCGAAACGAATAGCACTTCAGACAAACAGTCCCTGAAGACGAAAAAGATGTATGTCATGGTGCAAGGTGCCCTTATATATTTCCTGGTCCCACATTGATGACATCATGGGCTGTTGCTGGTCAATAGGATTGCCGTGATTCGATAGTAGTTTCAGACACCTGTCACACTGAGGCGTTCCCCAAAGTGTTCTAGGACACAGTGCGAGTTCCCTTTCAAAAGGGAACTAACCCTACCCATAAGTTATCCCTAAAATCAATCTATCTATCTATGGATAACAGATCAGGTTGGAATGTTACACCAGCGTGCATTTTATTAATCTTGAACCAAGGATAAGACACTTCAGTCTGTGTAACCCCTCCTGTTTGAACCACCCACTTGAAGCAGGATTTGAACCCAGGTCCACCGGCATGAGAGTCAGACGCTCTAACAAGCAGGCTAAAGGCTACAACCCCTATAATCAGTCGCTAGAGCGTCTCTTGAGATCAGAGGAGTGAGGATTACTCACACAGCAACTACTAGCTAGCCTCCGTTACATCTGCGACTAATGGTTTAGGAGTTATGAGCAATTTCGTACTTTGATTGCTGTAGCGCCACCTACAGGCCGATTTGGGCGAGCCTCAGTGATGTTGTAGATGGGGTGGGTATGACCATCCCTCAAAGTTTCAAGTCTCTGCGACTTCCTGTGGCCTAAAAGACCTTTTAAAATGTTTACCTGTTGGTACGTCAACAATAGTGAAGCTACAGCACTGACTCAAAGACATAAGCAAATGTCTACAGTAAATGGCTAGAAATGCACTTCCTTTAAATGCAACACCTTTATTTCAATAGAATGATATTAAGGAGTGAAAGAATCAAACCTGGATCTCTCATATGCACATCACAACTTGCCTAGAGCACACGCCATAACCACTAAGCAATAAATTAAATAATTATTAATTCAGTTAAAATACGCTAATGCAGATGAATGCTTGGTCAATGTATTGCAACCACAAACATACTTAGTCATCATGAAATCCAAAATGAAAAATGTATTGCAGTTTTTATTATAAATGACTTATCAATGAACATTATAGTCGAACAACATAGTTGTTGCTAAGTGGCAGACAAGCAGAAAATGACAATATAACAGAGACATTTTGAAACCGGCGGAGACAACAGCACTGAATAAAGCCGCACATACCAGCCTCCTAAGTTTCTGCCGCTGCCTCAGGAGACGCAGTAGTCCAGTGCAGCGGCTACACATTGTCACTTTGTAAATAAGACATCATCTGAATTGCAAACCCCTCCATGTTTTTAAAATATATTTTTATATTAATATGTTTTAATGACAGTATATTTATTGAACAAAAATGAATTATTTTATTTATCAAAATAAACAGAACATAGTACAAACTTTACTAAATTGTGATTGTTCTGAACAAGTATTAACTTAGACATTATTAAAAACATATTATTTTAGCTGAAGTATTTGTGTCTTTTGCTCTGTGTGTCTGTGGGGTAAAAGGCCTCGTCATCTCATACATTAATGCGATTTTTAAATAAAATAAACTATTTTTATGATTTATTTTCACACAAAATCTGTTGCTTGATCAATGTTCAATACAAACACTGTTGTTTTTCGTAACTTCAGTACACAATCATGCGTATTTGTTCCACTGAGTAGGGATGTCCTGTCGGGCTGTTAAAATGCCTCCTACACTTGAACTCTCTCCAGAAACCGGTGTCACCTACAAATCATTCACCTACAAAATGACTGGCTGGTTTTACCCTCCGTGCTTTAGAGATAAAGTATCTGAGCCAATACTTGCGAAACTTCTCATCCCTGAATCCATATATCATTGGACTGAGAAATCGAGGGATGATGTAGACCAGAAGAAAATTAACATAACGGATCTCTAGGCCATACATCGGAAACAGTTTTATGAGTGGAGCCTGCATGGATGGCACAACGAACGCCAGCATGCATAGCAGCAGCTGAACGCCATGGAGAAACACTGTGTTACGGGCCTTCTTGGCCAACACCTGGTCAGTGGAGGCCGCACGGGCCGTCAGCATGATCTTACAGTATGTATAAAGTAAAGTCAAGAAGACAAAAGAGAAATACACACTATCAAACACACAGTTCTTGTAATAGATCGAGCTGTCTCGGAAAAGGAGTGAGTGATCACAGAAAATGGACGTGTGGAAGAACAGTTGTGGTTCTTTGGCGACAGTGATGAGAAGGTCGGTGAACGGGGGAGTGAAGCTCAGGAGGAATATCCCCCTGATGAGCCACATGGTGCGAGTGACTGTGCAGATGTGGCTGTAGTGGAGGGGGAAGCAGATAGAGATGTAACGCTCCAGGGCCATGCCAGCAAGGATGAGCGGGGTGGCGCGGGTGGTCGTCACAGCGGTCATGATCAGCGGACAGCAGGCGGATGCCAAAATCTTTGAGAAGGCATAACTCACCTACAACCGGAGGAAAGGACCACAAACAATTACACATTAGACCATGACATTGTTTCATTATACAGTTTTCATCTTTTGTTTGGATCCATTAAACTTTTTTCAAGGATTCTTCTACTTCAACGTTTCAACAAAATTTTTGTAAATCAGACAATATCAAAACAAAAATTTCACAAGTTGGACCGGGTATATTTTAAACATATTCACCTACAAGCACATACACATTTTACATTTGATTTCTTATAGACTTTTAGTGTTTTTAAAAACGCTTGCACTACTGTTCAAAAGTTATGGAGTTAATACTTTTATTCTGCAAGAATGCGTTAAATTGATCAAAAGTGTCAGTAAGGACATTTATAATGTTACAAAAGATTCTATTTCAAATAAATGCTGCTCTTTAGAACTTTCTACTATCAAAACATTCTGGAAAAATGTTTCACAGTTTACAGCACAGCTGTTTTCAACATTGATAATAATTATAATAAATGTTCCTTGAGCACCAAATCATCATATCAGAATGATTTCTGAAGGATCATGTGACACTGAAGACTGAAGTAATGATGCTGAAAATTCAGCTTTGATCACAGGAATAAATTAAATTTTTACAATATATTCAAATAAAAAAAATGTTTTTAATTTAAATTGGTATTTTTGACCATATTAATTCAGAATTCAAATTCAAAAACAAATGACTGACTCTTGAATGGGAGCATACTTCAAACTTGCTGAACAAAGTACATACTTTGATATTTTGTATACAATGCAATAAAATTCATTTATTTATAAGTATATCTTAAGTGTAATTTTTGGCCCCATATTTCATCTTAATACTAACCACATACAAGGCGGTTACCAGTGTCAGTTGTACGGCATCATTAATGACCATGCAGATAAACATGATATAACGTGGGTCTTCATAGAAGAAACTGTGCTTGCGGAAAGTGGACACCATACTGCAATTAAAGACACTGAGAGCCAGCCATACGAGCATGGCCACAATGTTTTTAGTGAGAGCAGCGCTGAAGCTGTCCCGTGGTATGAGAAGGAGTAAAGTAGAGTTACCATACTCTGAGACAGCACTGGAGTTCATGTTCTCAACCTGACATGATAAAGCACACACAGTATATATAATAATAGGCAATACATTCACAGAAACAGTACATTCATCTTTTAATCATTTAGTAAAGCTACATATAGAAAAGCCATATAAAAACTATGCATGATAATGATTTATTATAGTGTCTTATAAGCAGTATATTAGTATATAATACCTACAATCATATGTAAAATTAGTCAAATCCCCTCTTACCTAAAATACCTCCTGTCCTTGCCTGACAGTCCCAGCCTGTGGTGAATCTTATATACTGTATGGATGTGATATAGATCAAGGAGGTTGATTGGAGGATGCCCAGAAAACCCTTCAGGGGTTTGGCATTTTACTCCATAGCACTGGTTTGTGTTTGCCTTGCAGGGATAAAAGGATGTAAACAGAGGTGTAAAACAAACAAGTTAAAATAGCTTTTAAATGGAAATTTTGTTTAATTTTATTTAAAAAAAATTTTTTTTTGCCAAATCAAATGTTATTTATAAAGCAAAAAAAAACAAACAATGGCTGACCACGGTGCATAAACACTACACTCACCTAAAGGATTATTAGGAACACCATACTAATACTGTGTTTGACCCCCTTTCGCCTTCAGAACTGCCTTAATTCTACGTGGCATTGATTCAACAAGGTGCTGAAAGCATTCGTTAGAAATGTTGGCCCATATTGATAGGATAGCATCTTGCAGTTGATGGAGATTTGTGGGATGCACATCCAGGACATGAAGCTCCTGTTCCACCACATCCCAAAGATGCTCTATTGGGTTGAGATCTGGTGACTGTGGGGGCCATTTTAGTACAGTGAACTCATTTTCGTGTTCAAGAAACCAATTTGAAATGATTCGAACTTTGTGACATGGTGCATTATCCTGCTGGAAGTAGCCATCAGAGAATGGGTACATGGTGGTCATAGAGGGATGGACATGGTCAGAAACAATGCTCAGGAAGGTTGTGGCATTTAAACGATGCCCAATTGGCACTAAGGGGTCTAACGTGTGCCAAGAAAACATCCCCCACACCATTACACCACCACCAGCCTGCACAGTGGTAACAAGGCATGATGGATCCATGTTCTCATTCTGTTTACGCCAAATTCTGACTCTATCATCTGAATGTCTCAACAGAAATCGAGACTCATCAGACCAGGCAACATTTTTCCAGTCTTCAACTGTCCAATTTTGGTGAGCTTGTGCAAACTGTAGCCTCTTTTTCCTATTTGTAGTGGAGATGAGTGGTACCCGGTGGGGTCTTCTGCTGTTGTAGCCCATCCGCCTCAAGGTTGTGCGTGTTGTGGCTTCACAAATGCTTTGCTGCATTCCTCGGTTGTAACGAGTGGTTATTTCAGTCAAAGTTGCTCTTCTATCAGCTTGAATCAGTCGGCCCATTCTCCTCTGACCTCTAGCATCAACAAGGCATTTTCACTCACAGGACTGCCGCATATTGGATGCTTTTCCCTTTTCACACCATTCTTTGTAAACCCTAGAAATGGTTTTGCGTGAAAATCCCAGTAACTGAGCAGATTGTGAAATACTCAGACCGGCCCGTCTGGCACCAACAACCATGCCACGCTCAAAATTGCTTAAATCACCTTCTGACATTCAGTTTGGAGTTCAGGAGATTGTCTTGACCAGGACCACACCCCTAAATGCATTGAAGCAACTTCGATGTGACTGGTTGATTAGATAATTGCATTAATGAGAAATTGAACAGGTGTTCCTAATAATCCTTTAGGTGAGTGTATAAAGCACTGTAAAGACCTATAAAAGAGACACCACACACTGATAATAAGATTTAACCTTAGACTATAAAAGCAGTTATAAGCCTGAGCAAAATTATTTTTTTAACCTTTATTTAAAATTAGATTCTGATTAAATTATTATGAGAGAAACCATGAGACTATCCACAGTTTTGGAAATGCTATCCAAAAGTTTTGGCCCAGCAATGGAAATGGAGCGATCACCCCTCAATTTTAGTCTGGATCTTGGAATGGTTAACTTTTCTCAAATCAGACAACCTCCAAAATTTAGTAGATGTATTTGGATTAAGCGCCATGGCCTCTGCCCCCTTCCAGTGCCCTGACCTGATGAGATGGGGCTCACACAGAGAAGTCCATCACTGCTGATCCGCATGACCCACACAGTGACTTATTGGATAACACTGGGAAAGCGTGCCCTCTAGTTGGAGGGCACCCTGCAGAACCCACATCGTACCCGAAGAAGTTATGTGGAGTACAATACTGAGCCGTAGCCCACAACCAAGAGGGGGCTCCAGCTCCACTGAAGGGAAAGACACAGGCTTCCGTTTAGGAGTGATCCCTGCAGGGTCACTCATATAACCCCAGCCCAGCTCTCAAGGATTCAGTGGAAAAGGGCCTGATGTCAGATGCTCCACCATGTCTGGCACTGAGAGTGAGGGAGGACTCAACAGAGTTTGTTTCTGGAGAATATAAATGCCATAGAGCAGCAAGCCGACAAAAGTGAGGGACTCTCAGTGCTTCTACTCATTTGAGGTGAGTACAAAGCAGGTAACTGGCTGTACACGTAGGCTATAGAATCTTCTGCTGTCACAGCCGCCATATGTCCCAGAAACCTCTGAAATTGTTTCAGTGGGACCACCGGCCTGCCTGTTCAGGCAGTTCAGCATCAACTGGACACGCTCTTCTATGAGGCGTGCCATCTGTTCGACCGAATCCAACTCCATACCGGGAAAAGAGATCCTCTGCACGGGGGCGAGTTTGCTCTTTTCCCAGTTGACCTGAGCACTAGGTCCCTGTGTTCGCACAACTGATCCCTGGAATGTGCTAGAATGAGTCAGTCGTCGACCCTCGAATGCAAAGCACAGAAATGGTTTGCATAGCTGAGCCTGATGTTCCGAGTAAGCCAGCGAGACAGACTGTGGAGCACTAGCCAGGCTCGCAGACACCGTACAAGCGGGACCAAAGGGACCACCGCTGTAACCACCGTGGGGCAGCGAGGTGGAATGCAGGTACCGGGCTGGGGCGGCTGTCTCATGGAGGCGGCCCACAGCGGGGTGTGAGTGTGCTGTGTAACACTTGGCCTGGCTGCATCCTTGAGCTGTCCACTGCTGCCCACTGGTGAAGGGGGAGGTGTGGTTCGGCGTTTTGTAAGGGTGGATCCTCTACAGCGGTTCTGACTGCAGGGTTGCCGAATGACTAAAGAAACGTTATCAGCAAGATGACAGAAAACTGTACATTTCTCGTCTTTACCACCCACTGCAGCTTATACCAACGACGGAAATAAGCGCAGTTACAATAGCTAAACATGTGGGAGAGCGTGACTATAATGTGACTATATTGTATTGCAATAGGTAACACTTCAAAGTCAATACCAAATCAAAACTAGTTAGCACATCATTTGTAGTTGAAAGAATTTAATGACAAAATCTAGTTATGGTTACACTTAAAATAGTTACAAAATAAATGTATGAGATGATGAAAACTTATACCATTAATCGTACCCAGCATGAATGTTACCTGAGAGAGAGAGCGAGAGAGAGAGAGAGAGAAGGGAGCATGAATGTTACCTGAGAGAGAGAGAGAGAGAGACAAGGGAGAGAGAGACAAAGAAGAGAAGAGAGCAAAGAAGAGAAGAGCCAAAGAGAAGGCCCCCAAGAAGAGAGCGCCAGAGAAAAAGAGCCCCAAGAAGAGAGAGCCAGAGAAAAAAGAGCCCCAAGAAGAGAGAGCCAGAGAAAAAAGAGACAGAGCAACAGTTACAATCTTCTTTTATCTATTCCTTGACCATGTGACTTAAACCCTAACGTGAGCCATTCAAACTGACCAATCAGACCAAACTTCCCCCACTGTGTTACAGGTGTGACACACATTTGGCCTACAGGCCTTCAGCATTTCTTTGTCTTTAGGAATTCCAAATGGCCCTCCTGGAGAGAGATGGGGGTTGAAACCAGTAAAGCAAATGTCTTTGTTCATTTTACAAAATCAAATATCTTTGATTATTTTCAATTCTTTCAGTCCCCTCTTGGCACCATTGGCCACAATCATTGAGTACAAAGGTGGCACAGTCCACAAAGACATGCTTTCTGTTGTGTGTAGATGTCATCTTCAGACTTCTCGTCCACACTTGTTGCAAAAGCAGCTGGTCAGTCTTCAGTCTTTGTTCTCATCTCAGTCCTGCATGAGAAGGCTCCATCAAATGGTGTT
Organism: Paracanthobrama guichenoti; assembly: GCA_018749465.1. NCBI lineage: Eukaryota > Metazoa > Chordata > Actinopteri > Cypriniformes > Gobionidae > Paracanthobrama > Paracanthobrama guichenoti. Next base: position 32,390,524 of record CM031948.1, read on the forward strand.
GCACCAATCATTGATATGCAAAACGTCCATTGAATCCTTCACACCTTGAGAAAAGTCACTGAAGGTTAGAGCAAACGCTTGTCCCTCTTTCTGAGGACACAGGATGTGAACTTGTGCAGCAGGGATCCTGTGATTAGAAGAACATATAGCACAACAAAGAACAAAAGCATACACAGCATTTGTCATTGGTCAGAAGTTTGATGTGGTCAGATTAAAATAGTCTCTGGCAATAAGCCATTAAATCGATGTACTTAATAAAGTGGTCAAGGCTGAGAATAAAAGAAGATCTCACAAGCTCTTACATTGTTTCTGGAAAACATTAAAAATAAATTGCATTATAACAAAACAACAATCATTGTTGGCTTAAATCCCCTTTTCATGAAGAGTAATATTCAGTGTAACCAAATACAGAAATTCAATTCCATAGATGTCCAAAAACATTGTTGCAAGTCAAATGGACAAAATACAAAGACTCAGAAATCAAATAAGTTCAAAATCAAATGCATTGTTACAATACAATGATAAAATAAATGTTTGCACTTAGGTAAGAATGAGAAATGCATAAATTCACGTAAATTTTGATATTTAACTTGGTGAGACACATAATAACTAACTGATTTAGTAAATCTGAAGAAAAACAAAAACATTAACTGGGAGAAATTCACAGTTATAATACAGTCTAGATGTAAAGACTTAAATAAAATAGAATACATTTTGTGAGACAGATGTAGATTTGACTTTGTCTGTGAAGATCAAATCTATGTGGCTGCATTTAGCTGTGGCTATGTGTAAATCATGCCCCAAACACGGTAAGGAGGTTTTACAATTGTGATGCAAATTTGGTCCTGTTGTAACAGGAAGCCAGCATGAGAATGTGAGTAAGGTGTGGTTGGCTCAAACCAGTGTTTTTGTTAGGGAGCATGATAAAGTGCAAAGGTCAAAGGTACTGAATCCTGCTGTGATGAAAGCATTTTCATGGTTAATGCAATTGTAAATTACACTGTAGCCACATGGCAATTCTATGCTCCTGTACATGGTTTTACTGCAGCTATATGGTAAATAGCAGAGTTTTCCACTCAGGAGACAAACAAATTCAACATAGAAACACATGAAACTGGAAATGGCTAAACAATTCCAGTATTAAAGTTATTCCAATTTTCACAAGATACATGGCCTAGAATGCAAAGCATCAACAACCTTTATCCTAAGTGTTTCATACAACACTTAAAGTAAAGCAATCATGTGTTTTAAAGAATAAACTTAACTAGTCTATGTGTATATATTAACACAAACAACTATAATGTGTGTTCAATGCGCACAATGTGTTTAGTACAATTACAAATTTGAAAATACAAACAGGATCATTGCAATTTAGATGTTTAACTATTAAACTCACTGCTATGAGACTGCTAGTCCACTAGCCAGTGAGGTTAATAGCTGAAGGCCTTGCATGAACACTGCGGTTAACTCACTAAGAGTTTTACCTGCAAATGAGCGCTGATCTTTACTCTTAGAAAGTGATTTCCTAGTTTTCTGAAAATAAGGTGGAGGTCGACCTTCACCCAGTGACCAGCATCTCTCCTCTGAGTGGCCTATTTTCCTACAAGAACTGCAAAACCTGTTCTCTTTGCCATAGGATTGAATGCTATGTTCTCCTGGAGTTTGAGGATTTTCATGACTCTCTAATGCTTGTACACCATGCGTACTGGTACATGACTCTGCGCTATTACGGTACTGCATCACCTTAAGAACTGAAATGGGCACACTTTCTTGAGTTGCACATGCATTTTCTGAACTAAACGTTTCAGATTCATTAGAGCAAGTCAGCTCATCTAAGAAGTGAACATGCTTTTAGTCCCATCGCTGTTAAGCGTTTTGGGAGACATGAACTTTTAGCATTTAGCTTAGCCTTGAGATCTGCAATGGTCTCCTTGTGATTTTTACACTTTTCAGTCAGGGCTAACTGCTCAGCTAGTAATTTATCTAGCTGTGCTTGAAGATCTTGAATCTTTGCCTCAGACTTTTCTGCTTCTGCATTTTTAGAATGCACTTCTTTACATTTCTCATCTAGACTTGATAATAGAAATGGTATCACATTATGTAGCCTTTTAAAACTTATGAAGTTTAAAGCCTCAATTATTTTACCATGTTTTGATTTCTTTTGGTGTTTGCCAATTATGTCCCACCATCGAATCATTTCATCATCTGAACTTTTAATTCCAATATACTCTGTCTTGAGTTTGGACAAGGTAGGCTCAACTTTTTCACTCCATAAAGCAAACAATAAGTCACTGTTATCAGAAATTTTCCCTTCCATCCCCGAGGAGATAATCTGAATATTCTCGGATTGTACAGTAATGGGACTATTGAAGCTATTTAAAACCTTCTAATTTCTGTTTCATGCAATTCATAAACAATGAAAACAGACTTACCAATTCCTTGGTCAAAAGGTCAGCTTTAATCCATTCACAAGATCAACTGTGAAAAAATGTCCTCATTCTGATGAATTTCAGAAGATTCACTGCAAGGATTCCCGGGTTTCGCACCATCTGTAAGGGTGGATCCTCTACAGCGGTTCTGACTGCAGGGTTGCCGAATGACTAAAGAAACGTTATCAGCAAGATGACAGAAAACTGTACATTTCTCGTCTTTACCACCCACTGCAGCTTATACCAACGACGGAAATAAGCGCAGTTACAATAGCTAAACATGTGGGAGAGCGTGACTATAATGTGACTATATTGTATTGCAATAGGTAACACTTCAAAGTCAATACCAAATCAAAACTAGTTAGCACATCATTTGTAGTTGAAAGAATTTAATGACAAAATCTAGTTATGGTTACACTTAAAATAGTTACAAAATAAATGTATGAGATGATGAAAACTTATACCATTAATCGTACCCAGCATGAATGTTACCTGAGAGAGAGAGCGAGAGAGAGAGAGAGAGAGAGAGAAGGGAGCATGAATGTTACCTGAGAGAGAGAGAGAGAGAGACAAGGGAGAGAGAGACAAAGAAGAGAAGAGAGCAAAGAAGAGAAGAGCCAAAGAGAAGGCCCCCAAGAAGAGAGCGCCAGAGAAAAAAAGAGCCCCAAGAAGAGAGAGCCAGAGAAAAAGAGCCCCAAGAAGAGAGAGCCAGAGAAAAAAGAGACAGAGCAACAGTTACAATCTTCTTTTATCTATTCCTTGACCATGTGACTTAAACCCTAACGTGAGCCATTCAAACTGACCAATCAGACCAAACTTCCCCCACGGTGTTACAGGTGTGACACACATTTGGCCTACAGGCCTTCAGCATTTCTTTGTCTTTAGGAATTCCAAATGGCCCTCCTGGAGAGAGATGGGGGTTGAAACCAGTAAAGCAAATGTCTTTGTTCATTTTACAAAATCAAATATCTTTGATTATTTTCAATTCTTTCAGTTTGACCAGCCACAGCTCTCTGAGTCCCCCAAGGACCCGGAGATGGAGGAAACTGCTCTTTTATTGAGAATTGGGTAGAATACAAACAAAACAGAACAAAAGATTCTCCACCTGGCCCTCCTCCGGGGGAAGTGGGAATGCGGTCACCATCTCTTGAAGAGCAGTCCTCCCCATCTCCGAGTCATCCATCTCCGGGTCGCCCGTGTCAGTGTCGCTTGCCCTTGGCTTTGCCACCCCTCTTGGCGGGGGCCTGGACGGGCCGGCTCCTCAACGCCACTTAGGTGGAGGCTGCTGCTGTGGCATGGGAGCAGAGGCAGACGCAGGCAACCCTTTGCAGCTCTACCAGCGAGGGTGGTGAGAGAGAAGGATCCACCAGGTCGGTTTCTGGCAGTAAAAAGTGGATCTTCCCGAAGGAGACCCCTTCGCTGACATCTCCAGAGACTTCTGACCCTCCCTCCAATACAGCAATGGACATCTGGTTGTTGAGAGGAGCCCTGAAGGATACAGATGGTGCACACCTCATGGGTGGCCCACCGCGTTCTGACAGCAGCTCTACTGGCTGGTACCCCAGCGGTTGGTTCCCTGGGAGAAATGTGCTCACCGTAATCCTCAAATCACCCGTGCTACTGCCAGAAGTAACCCTCTGTGGAGGGTTAGATCTAGGCAGAGGCATGGGGACTCCACCCCATGCAAGATGGAGACTCGACCGCAACTCCACCAGCGCTGCCTCAGCATGCTGAACGCCCCAAACACGAGATACAGCGCTGGTGACCATCCCTCGTGACAGATAATGTAAATTTGTGTGTTGAGTCACTCTTACCCCTGACATAAAGGTATATAAGAGAGAGGGGGACTTTTCAGGAAAAGTCCACGGGCTGGGACTTAAAACTTGGGTCGCCCGAAGCGCAACACTGCTATATGTCAATGCGCTGGCCATGAGACTATCGGCACCAACAAGTTATAGTCAGTTTTGTAAATATTAGAACCTCCTGTGTAAGGAACATGGGGAGAACAGAATCTGACGGCAACTACAGTGCTCTGAAGCAAAAATCTGAATGAGTGAGATGTACCTGTATGTCCGAGTAGACTCACTCAACAATTTTCATTGGTCGTTTTTCTACTACTCAGAGGTCATTGGGGCTCTCAAGTATGACCCCTAATGTCTTCACCGACATAATGTATAATGAATGTAATTTAGAGCTGCCTGATTAATTGTTAAAAGATCGCAATCTCGATTCAATGTGATCTTATTCCTAAATGACACTGATTCTTCTATGACTATTATGTTTGTTTCACATCAGAATTGTCAGTGGAGCATGAACAGCATATGTTTTGTCGCTGCCCATGTTAATGAATGAGAGGATCGACCGTCACGCATCTGATTATGGTGTGTGCATACTGGCGCGAAGTGAGTGGAGAACAGCGAGTGTTTTCAGATCATTCTTATGGAAGTTGAGTTTGCGTGTGAGCATGAAACTTAACTTCCATAGGGATTAATTGAAAACACTCGATCTGCTCCACACCAGTGGGCAGGCACTGTCATTCATTGATATGGGCATCGACAAAACACATGCTGCTCATGCTCCGCTGACGCTTGCGATGTAAATCTATTTAAACCAAAGACTTTAGTGACTTTGGTTAACCTTTGAAAGTATCTGTACAAACATGTATTTTGACATGTATTGTATTGCTTATCATTACACCAGGAGGTGCCATCAAGTGTTAAAAATGAGTGTTGAAAAATTTATTTTAAAGATTTATTCACAAACGCTATAACTAAACAAGTCTGGACAAAAGCTATTTGACAAAAAGCATTTATCTGTTTATCAAATTTGAGTCTGACTTTGTGCGACGTTATAAATACAAATCATATATTTTCATTCAAGTTTGTATAGAAGTTCAAATTAAATCCTACTATACTCATGAATTCTAATGAGATCAGTTTGATTTTAGTAAAGGCCATTAAAGTCTTCCATATTAGGCCACAATTTTCTAAATGTGACATCTAAAACAAAGGATAATTAATAAACAGTTTATCACTCTAAATAAATTTGCTAATATTTCTGTGACTACAGAATGTGATTACATACATTTCTAAAAATAATGTTTATTGTTTTTAAAGAATAATCTTTTGGTTGATTATATACACTGTAAAACCATTGATTATACACACTGTAAAAAGCGATAACCTGCAGTTGTTACCTTAAAGAGCTCATTCCACCTGATTTAAAACAACAACAAACAAAGTTTTTTATATATATATTTATATATATATATGTTGCCATTGTAGGCTACCGTTAAAATAAATAAATAAATAAATAAATAAAACTGTATAGCACAAACTTTAAAAACAATGACGTCTGTATGCATGTCTCATTATAAAACTCTGATTTATTAAAAATATTTAGGATGGAAAATTTTAGAATATCATTTAAAACTAAACATTTGCCAAGAAAGAAACATAATTTGTTTCATATCAGATTCCAAGCCCTTGGCACATTATAGAAAACTAATGATCCATTTAATCTTCTTCATCTTTGCATTCTACTCTTGTGTCTATAGGGAGGCCACACACAAAATACCTCTTCAGATACTTGAGGAACTTTTTATCCCGCACTCCATATATGATTGGACTCAAAAAGCGTGGCAAAATATAGACAATTAGATAGTTTGCAAAACGGATTTCAAGGATGCGTCCCGGAAAGATGACGTGTAAAATGCCCTCCACGCTAGGGGACACATAAGAGAGCAGGCACATGAGCAACTGCACCCCGTGGAGCAAGATGGTGTTGGTCGCCCGTTTGGCGGACGTTCTCTCGGTGGAGAGCGCACGAGCCGTGAACACGATCCGCAGATACGTGCACAGCAGCGTGAGGAAGACCAGCGAGAAATAAATCCCATCGAACGCCTGCCGCTTATACAGCAGCACCGGATCTTTGAACACATTCTGCCTAAGACAAAAAACTGTGGTTTGAAAGAAACTCAGAGGTTCTGTGGCTAAGGTCACAAATAGGTCAGTGATGTCAGGAACCACAGATATGAACCAAATGGCCCCTATGAGCATGTACGCACGGCACACGGTGCAGAGCTGGGCATGCCGCAGAGGATGGCAGATGGCGATATAGCGTTCGATGGCCATGCCGGCCAGATTCACAGGTGTGGTGCTGGTGGTGAACATCGCCACCAGGATAAAGAAACAACACACTCCTACACTGACAGTATACAAGGCATAACTGACCACAAACAGAGCGATGGTTACAGTGAGCTGCACTGCATCAGTAATGACCATATGTATGAAAAGAATATAGCGAGGGTTCTCGTAAAAGATTTGGTGTCTGAAGAAGGTGGCCACTATGCTGCCATTGATGTAGCTGAGGAGGAACCACACCAGGACCACGATGAAGTTCTTCATGAAGGCTGTACTGAACGTGTCTCGCATGAGGAGTTGTTGGCCTACTGTTGAATTCATCACTCAGGGCTTGAGTCTGACAAAAACGAACAAAAAAACAACATGTAAATGCATGACAAGTTTGACAATCATTTAAAAAAAGTTGAAGTTGAAGCAACTTCATAGATATTGTTTGAGGGTTTTACACATAAGTAGCAGTGCTTTTCAATATTAACAACCATCCAGAAAATAAGACATGTTGCAGAAATCAATATTCAGTCATGATGTCAGTAGCATATCATTCATATTGATATGAGTGAAATTGAGCAATTGAATGGAAAAAAGACTTGTAATTAAGTAACTAGTCAGACCCCAGCACTCACCTCAGCCCAGCACTCGCCTCTGTCTGGCCAGCAACAGCACCGGTGAAGACATGGCAGCTTTTTAAATGCACGCACACTCTGATTGTAGATGGTGACATCAGTTATGTCACCGGGGGAAAGAAAGAAAATAAAAAATACAAGGTGTAGTGAAATGTATATTGGAACAATGAGAATTCAGACAGTTCTTTCAGGAATTCATCATGGTTTCTTCTACAGCAGGATAAAGTCAGAAATAAATATCTGATTCTACTACACTTCATTCAAGATTCAAGATTCAAGAGTTTTATTTGTCACACACACAGTTATATACAGAATATACAACTGGCAGTGAAATGTAAACAGGTCCGCTCCATGGACAGTGCAAATTCACAGTTAAAACACAAGGAGGAAATTATAATAGAAATAGAATAAAAAGTACTATATAATATATATATATATATATATATATATATATATATATATATATATATATATATATATATATATATATATATATATATATATATATATATATATATATATATATATATATATATATATATATATCTGTAGAATTATAAATAATCAAGTCAAGTAGAAGAAAAAAAAAGTAAAAAATAAGAATAAGAAGTGGAATAAAATAAGTGAAGTAAACTGTGCAGTGAGTAAACTGTAGACTTATAAATATGTGGTTAACAAATGTATAAAGAGTATAATGTGCAAACAGGTTTATAACAGGTTGTTACACAGTAACAACGAGAACAGAAAGTGCAGTGCAATGTCAGTATGTTTATCCTGAAGTGAAGTCACGTGGTGTTAAGTGAAAACATTTTTGCATGACATCCATATATCTTGTTCCATATACATTTTTCTGTTTGAATATTCAAGAAACATCTGAAAATATTTGTTTCAATTAATATATTAGTGTGTGTTTGTATTTATCAACATTTATATTAAAGTAATTATATGAATTGCTCTATAACAGCTTCCACTCTTCTGGGAAGGCTTTCCACAAGGTTTAAGAGTGCATTTATGGAAATTTATGACCATTCTTCTAGAAGTGCATTTGTGAGGTCAGGCACGGAGAAGGCCTGGCTCACAGTCTCCGCTCTAATTCATCCCAAAGGTGATCTATCGGGTTGAGGTCAGGACTCTGTGCAGGCCAGTGAAGTTCCTCCACACCAAACTCGCTCATCCATGTCTTTATGGACTTTTGTGCACTGGTACACAGTCATGTTGGAACTGGAAGGGGCTATCTCCAAACTGTTCCCACAAATTTGGGAGCATGAAATTGTCCAAAATATCTTGGTATGCTGAAGCATTAAGAGTTTCTTTCACTGCAACTAAGGGACCAAGCCCAACCCCTGAAAAACAACCCCACCCAATTGGATTGGAGAAAAGAACGACAGACACATGCTTTGCATGTTCCCTTACTTGCTCAAACACATACGGAGAACTCACGTACATAACAACTAGGCGTGGCTTAACATTCCAGGCAATCAGCATATCTATTACACTATTACACCCATAAGATTTAAACAACCTTTTTGTTCTTTTTTTTTTTTAACAATTATTTATATATCTATGTATGTGCATAGAAAAGTCCAGGAAACCAGACTGCACATTACATCCTTCGCTTGTATTCGCTCAATCACAGTAGCCCTCAACCATTTCTTCTGTCCCTCTCTGAAATTTCGGACTCGTACTGGCAATGAAAGATCTTAGGACTTTCTTTCCTTGGTCATGTTGTTTGCTCTTTCTGTTTTTCCTGAACCACTTTGGCCAGATCAGGCTTCAACAACAAAAAACGTGTTCAGATATGGCACTTTAGAAACAGCTCCGCTTTTTCCTGTGACGGTATGAGGAGTACTACGGTACATTATCAGGAAATTGGCCAACTTATGCTTGAGTGAAACCAACTGCTTGCCTCATTTTTCAACAACACTTTTCAGGAGTGCCTGTTTCAGTATCTGAACAGATGTTTCTGCGGCGCCATTTGAAGCCGGATGATAAGCAGGAACTTGAGTATGTTTAATTCCATTTCCTTTCAGGGAATCTGTAAACTCGGCAGACACCAGCTGCGGACCGTTATCAGAGACCACCTCCTCTGGTAAGCCATAAGCCACAAACAAACCTCGGAGTGCGTCAATGGTGAGGGAGGGGGTGATTGATGACATTGGCATCACTTCTAACCATTTTAAATGGCTGTCGATCACTACTAGAAAGAACTGTTTGTCTTTTTCTGCTAAATCAATGTAGATTCTCTGCCATGGCCGTTCAGGCCATCTCCACGGATGAAGGGGTGCCACTGCAAGTGACTTTTGAACTGACAAGCAACAGCTACAGCTCCACAGTCTTTCTTCAATGCAGCCATCTAGTCCCGGCCACCACAGGAAGCTTCGAGCCAGGGCCTTCATACGGCAAATTCCCGGATGTAGCTGTATAGGGGAAGAAGGAAGTGTGTTCTACTTTTCCCAGGTTTATGAGCTATCCGGGTTCCATCATAATATCGGGTTCCATCATAATGTACAAGCACTGTACTACTGAGAAACAGCTGTTTAGCTTCCTCAAAAGCTGTGTCACACACTGAAGTCCAGCTCCAAGGTTGCTTCTGTTTTAGAAAATTGTGTAAAGGCTGCAGCCGGCTGGAAAAAAAATAAAAAAAACCGACCATAGTAGTTCAACAAGCCTAAAGACGACCTCAGCTTGGTGACATTGTTGGGTTTTGGGGCATTAACAATCGCTGCAATCTTTTCCTCAGTTGGATGTAGACCCTCCTTGTCAATATGGTGACCTAGATACTCCACACTGCCTTGCATGAACTGACACTTGGAATGTTTTACTCTCAGTCCATACCTCTCTAGTCTGGAAAGCACTTCATCCAGCCTCCTAACATGCTCTTGGACATGATCCAGCCCTTGTAAGATTTGATCCACAACAGCCTGGAAAATAGAAGGAGTACTGGCCACTCCATAACTGAGGCGATGGGACTTGTACAGGCCATGGTGAGTATTTATGGTGAGGTATCTTTCTGAGTGTTGGTCTAATTTTAGTTGCTGATATGTATGCGCTAAGTCCAACTTGCTAACCAATGTTCCACCTGCCAGCTTAGCAAACAAATCTTCTGTGTTAGACAGTGGATATGTTTCCTCCTCTAGGTTCTGGTTTATAGTGACTTTATAATCACCACAGATGCGGATGGACTTATCACTTTTCGGCACGACCACTACTGGGACCATGTGCTCACACAAAGACAAGACCAAACCCGGGACAGTTCTGTCACAAAACCAAGAATAAGCTAAACAGAAGTGACAGAACCCTGACACTACCCCCCTCAAAGGGATGCCACCTGGCAACAAGACAGGAACAGAGCTGACAACAACAGACAGGAAAATCAATGCACCAAGACAATGAGTGGAGGGAAGAAGGCACCAGGGTGGGTTCCGGTGCTTCTTTAGTCCGGGCAGAGGGCCAGGGCAGGACGGACCAGGCGGACTCCAGTGGGTATGGAGTCCAGGCTAAGGACCAGGGTGGTTCAGGCGGGACTAGATGCTTGACTGGGGTTGGCGGGGTAGCAGACTTGAGTGGAGACAGATACCTCTCTGGACTCATGGCAGGAGACGGAGCCCTCTCTGGACTTGTGGCAGGAGACAGAGTCGGATGCTAGTCACGGGCTGGAGCCCTCTCTGGATACTGGTCGGGGCTAGAGCCATCACTGGACACTGGTCAGGGCTGGAGCCATCACTGGACACTGGTGCTCACACAAAACATGACAAACACAAGCACATGGCCAGCAAAGACAAATGCCAATCATGTGCTCACACAATGACGAGACCGAACAGAAAGCAGCCTGTCCAGGACGGGCCCGACAAATGTTAGCAAGCACATCAGAAGCTGGATGCCATGTAGGATGATAGTACTCCGAGCTTTGCGAGCATCCAAGCTTGTGGCCTTTGCAACAAACATGATCTTTATGTAAGTATACACTATAGTTAGCCCCACAAATGCCAGGTAAATTATATACACAACATTTCTCTTTTCTATCATATATGGGTTATTGAAGAGATAATCTCTGTAGCAGAAGATATTGCTGTAGAAGAAGGTTTGTGGTTGTGTAGCTAACAGGACGAACAGGTCTGGTAGAGCCTGGATGGCACTCAGGTTCCAAATTAGACCGATAAGGATGTATGTTTTACGTACAGTACAGATCTGAGCGTGACTCAAAGGGTTGCAGATAGCGATGTAGCGCTCTATAGCCATGGCAGCGAGGATCAGCGGTGTGTTGAGTGTTGTGAATATAGCGCTCAGCAATAGAACACAGCAGAAAGAGACATTGATAGTAAACACAGCGTAGCTTAACACATGAAGAACAACTGTCACCATCAGCTGAATCATGTCGTTGAACACCATGTGAATGAAGAGAATATACCAAGGGTTTCCGCTGAAGATCTCATGCTTGATGAAGGTGTGGACGAGCGTGCCGTTGACATAGTTGATGGAGATGCACAAAGCGACCACTACTACATTCTTAGCCACAGCTGTGCTAAAGGTGTCCCGCAAAATCTTGGGTTGGGTGATGTTACCCACCAGTGAAATGTTCATCTTTTGATAACACCCCTTTCTGGAAGAAAATAGAGAACATGGAAGGTTAAACATTGTGCATCAAGATGTTTGATTACTGGAATGTCTAGAACAATGTCATTCTCAACATAAAATTCAATGCATCAACAAAAGTAACATTAAATTGATCAAAGAGTCACAGTAATACCTCTGCAGACATTCCAGCCTGTTGTGAAGGCAGCAGTCGAGAAATCTCATTTTATACTGTGTGATGATCATCTGGATCATTTTAAAGCAATATGGCATTACCTCACTAGTACAATCTTTGTTCCCTTAAAGGGATATCTGTGTACCTTATTTACACTTAAGGGTACATATTACTATTCAAATACACCTTTTAGGGGTAAATAAGGTACAAAGTTGCCCTACTGTCCAAGTGACTGCTGTCCTAAAGGTAGAAATTTTGCCATTTTTTTCTTTGGCACAGGCTGTTTGCACTAATAGCATAAATAGCAGTATTTTCTTTGCAATAAGTGTAAATAGTAGCTAGATACTATTTGCACCTCAGAATTTTAGTACATAATAAAACAGTATGCAACAATAACATTGGGCCCTATCATACACCTGGTGCAATGCGACACCAGGCACAACGCAAGTGTTTTTTGCTAGTTTCAGCCCGACGCAGTTATCATTTTCACATCCAGCACCACATTGTTTAAATAGTAAATACACTCGCCAGGTGTGTTCAGGCGCATTGTTGGCTCGTTGCTATTTTGAGGAACTAAAAACGACTGCGCCATTGACCAACACAAACCTGCTCTAAAGTCAATAATGCAGTACTTTTTGTGTTATTTAAAGGGCGTGTTAGTAATATCTTTCTATGTAAATAGCCAATCCGCCATAGTGCAAGCGCAACTGGCTTTTAAAGGGAATGGGAGATGAGACTCTGATTAGTTTATTGCACATTATGCTTAAAACACACTCATGACTCATTAAGAGACTAGGGACAACCCTTTTGGACCATGCGCCTGGTGAGCCGACCGTTTCTTCCATCCTTAAACTAGCAAAAGTGGACTCGGACACGCCCTAAGTGCACCTGCGCTGTGAACTTCAGACCATGAGCTCAGATCGTTAAAATAGGGCCCATCTGAGTGTAAATGATATTTATCAAATATGCTGCCTTATTGGGACAATAAATCCCTCGCCTACGCCTACCCCTAACTCTACCAGATAAACACTTTATTACACATTATTAAATAACTGTTACGCTGCATTCACACACGGCATTGGTGTTAAAGCTTTTCATTTTCTTTGAATGGGTGACGTCATGCGTTGGCGAACGGAATTATGGGTTTCGTTGCGTTGCGTCACTGGTGTTGCAAAATTGCAAAATTGACAACTTTTAAAGCACCAACGCAGGCATCAGCCACTAAGATCGCCTATGCAAATACCCCAGCGCAGACGCTAGCCAATTGCGTTCATGCAACACTGAAAAAATAATGTGATTGGCTGTTGTCACAATGACGGTTTGCATCAGCACCAAGCTTCAGACAAGCTTCCGTTGATGCTGATGCCTGTGTGAATGCACCGTTAGGTACTTTTTATTCCATTTTTCACATATTTTCTTTATATTTATTGACAATAAATTCCTTTCCAGTCTGATATGCGATGGGAAAAGGTAGAAGAAGGAGTTCGGCAAAAGGCGGATTCGACCTTGGGTCGATTGCATCAAAAGTATTTACTACGCATCTTACTCTGCATTCACACGGGGCATCGGCATCAATGCTTGGAATATGACTTTAGTGTCTACATAGTAACAACAGTCAATCACATTACTTTTCCAGTGTTGCATGAAAGCAATTGGTTAGCGTCTGCTCTAGGGTATTTACATAGGCGATCTGATTGGCTGATGCTTGCGTTGGCGCTTAAAAAAATGTAAATAGCTTCTACCAACAAGGCAGGCTATTTGCACTTAGTATAAATAGACATTCCATTTTTGAGCTTCCAGGATGTTCCAGCCCTGATAGCCCTGCTGTAATTGCACCATTGTGCTGCCTAAAAACATCTTTCTCCAAAGACAGGCATTCAGAAGTAGCTGTATATTCTGCTAAAGGTCTTGGTTACTTATGTAACCCTCGTTACAAAAATCTCCTTTGAGTTCTACAAAGCGAGCCAATGGCAAAACAATGTCATGGGGCTGCGGAATTTGCATAGCACAACTCCGCCCCACCTCGTGGGTATATAAGGAGCTGTGTGTGCAATCTCGCACTATGTTACCTGCTGAGGAGCCGAGGCTGAGCGCCCCAGCTGTATCAGCAATACAGCGGTTGTGGCACGGGGTCGTAACATACGTAACCGAGACGTTCCCTTTCACTCATTTACTCCTAATTACGTCAGTGACTGACTGGCACCCGGAGCATGCCCTGTTGCCAAGCTGCGCATATATGGCAGCTGAGTGGCACAAGGGCTGCGTGGGCTTTTTTCATTAAGACGCAAGGAGACAGAGCTAACCCAAATGGGAGTACCGTGTACTGGTATGCCTGCCCCTCGCAAGCAAACTGTAGAAACAGTCTGTATTGAGGATAAATGGAGACATGGAAGTACATGTCCTTTAGGTCGATCGCTGCAAACCAGTCTGACGGATGAATGCATTCAAAAATGTGTTTGGCTGTCAACATCTTGAATGGAAGCCTGTGAAGGATTTGGTTCAGGACATGCAGGTCCAGGATTGGTCGTAACCCACCGCTCTTCTTGGGTACAATGAAGTAGGGGCTGTAGAAGCCGCACTTCATCTCGGCTGGAGGGACCCTTCGCCAGTAGGGTGTCGACCTCCGCATGCATAACAGGGGCATTGCCACCCACCATGGTATAGCGGACTCCCTGAAAGCGGGGAGGAGACTGTGCGAACTGAATCGCATAGCTGAGCCTGATCGTTCAAGCGAGTCAGTGGGACAGATTGGGAAACTCTAGTATACGCTCCCAAAAACTGAACTAGCGGGGTCATGCGAACCACAGGCATACCCACGATAGGGCAGCGAAGAGGAATGACCGGCCCAGATGTGGGAGGCAGAGCAATATTGTCATGTTCAGGGTCATGTTCCTGACAGAGGAGGCCAGGGAAGGACAAGCGTTCCGTGGCGGCCTCCTCGGGTCTGGCGACAGAGGGGGATGAGAGCAGTGAGGCATTGCATCACACGTTGTCAACCGCACCCTCTTGGGGCTCGGAGGTGAACATGTCAGATCTTTCTTTAACCATGAATAGGGTGCCGCCAACCGTGAGACCAGCAGCGAAAGGGGAAAGGAGTAGGGGAAGGAGTGGTCCTATTAGCATCTCCTGGGAAAGACCGGTGTTCACCTCCAAGCTGCCCATCTCAGGAGCGTGGCTTGGCCTGGCGCTTGGCAGGCTTAGTGGCAGAGACGGGCTGGGTCCTCATCCTGCGACCTCCTCTGCAGACTGAGGTGTCTGAGCCATAAATGACATTCCTGGACCACACAAGTGGACATCATCTGCCTGAGAGAGAGTGCAGTAACCTTCGTCGTCTGTAGGTGGAGGTCGGTTGCTGCATACAGCTCTTGCATTAATGCAGGGTCAGCACTGCCCTCTGAGCACCTTGGTCTGATTCAAGATTCAAGATTCAAGATTCAAGAGTTTTATTTGTCACATACACAGTTATATACAGAATATACAACCGGCAGTGAAATGTAAACAGGTCCGCTCCATGGACAGTGCAAATTCACAGTTAAAAACACAAGGAGGAAATTATAATAGAAATAGGATAAAAAAGTACTATATATATATATATATATATATATATATATATATATATATATATATATATATATATATATATATATATATATATATATATATATATATATATATCTGTAGAATTATAAATAATCAAGTCAAGTAGAAGAAAAAAAAATACAAAAATAAGAATAAAGTGGAATAAAATAATTGAAGTAGACTGTGCAGTGAGTAAACTGTAGACTTATAAATATGTGGTTAACAAATGTATAAAGAGTATAATGTGCAAACAGGTTTATAACAGGTTGTTACACAGTAACAACGAGAACAGAAAGTGCAGTGCAATGTCAGTATGTTTATCCTGAAGTGAAGTCACGTGGTGTTAAGTGACTGAGTTCAGGAGTCTGATGGCCTGGGGGAAGAAGCTCCTCCTGAGTCTCTCAGTTTTGGCCATCAGGCTTCGGAAGCGCTTACCAGATGGCAGCAGCGTGAAATGAGGGTTTGCAGGGTGATTAGAGTCCTTGATGATCTTAGTAGCTCTGCCTTTGCAGCGTTTGGTGTAGACGTCCTGCAGAGACGGGAGAGCTGACCCTGAGATACACTCGGATAAGCGCACAACTCTTTGCAGGGCTTTGCGGTCATGACTGGTGCTGTTCCCATACCACACTGTGATGCACTGAGTTAATACACTTTCTATCACCCCTAAATAGAAAGTTTTCAGGATAGCTAGTGAAACCCTGAATTTCCTCAGCTGGCGCAGGTGGTACAGTCTTTGTCTGGCTTTTTTCACCTGTGTCTGAATGTGAGCAGTCCAGGTCAGGTCCTCGGAGATGTTTAAACCCAGGTACTTGAAGCTGCTCACTCTCTCTACTGGTGACCCGCTGATCATGAGGGGGGAGTATGTCCGTTGCTGCCTCTTCCTGAAGTCCACAATAATTTCTTTGGTCTTGCCAACATTCAGAGAGAGACAGTTGTCCTGGCACCATGATGTTAGATGCTCCACCTCGTCCAAGTATGCTGTCTCATTGTTGTTGGAAATGAGGCCCAGGACAATAGTATCATCAGCAAATTTGATGATAGAGGTGGAGCTGTGTGTGGACAAACAGTCATGTGTGTAGAGAGAGTAGAGCAGGGGACTCAGGACACAGCCCTGTGGAGCTCCCACACTCAGGGTGATGGAGGTGGAGGTGAACTGGCCTACTCTCACCACCTGAGGCCTGCCAGTGAGGAAGTCCTCAATCCAGTGGCAGAGAGAAGGATTCAGGCCGAGATCCAGGAGTTTGGAGGTTAGCTTGATGGGAACTATGGTGTTAAAGGCTGAACTATATGGACCTGCAAGAAGGCCATAGCATGCAAAGCGGACGTGGCCTGGCCCGCAGCTCTGTAGGTCTTTGCCACCAGAGTAGATGTAAACCTACAGGCCTTGGACGGGCGCTTTGGGTCACCACGCCAAGTGGAAGCACTCTGAGAACATAACTGCATTGCTACAGAGCGTTCCACCAGTGGGACCACAGTGAACCCTTTGGCCGTGGCACCATCAAAAGCAGTGAAGGTGGAGGCCGTCGACTGATGGCGGAATGTCAATGGGAACTTCTACGTTTTCCTGACCTTCTCATGCACTTCCAGGAAGAACGGAACTGGAGGCGGGTGGTGACAGGTGTCAGCACGGGCCGCCCCCAAGAATCAATCACCCAGCCTTGAGCGCTCAGGACATGGCGGATGGTTCCAGTCAAGCTCAGGGCCGTCAGCTCCGGATCAGACTCAGGCAATGTTGGCAGTTCATCTCCGGAGAAATCCAGCCCACCTTATGATGCGGCGAGCGTCATAGTATTATCCGCCAGCACTCTGAATGAGATGCTGGGCCTGCCACGGGATGAACCAGCGACCTTAGGGCGAGATCGGGGTGTCGCGGGGGGACTCTACCTCCTAGACGAAGGTCATGGAGTCTTGACCGCAACATTGCGATGGTCTTGTTCCCGCAGTGGGAACAAGAGTCATCCATAAACGCTCTCTCTGCATGCACTAAAACCAAGCATGCGAGGCAGCGCTCGTGCCCATGGACTAATATGGTGCAAATATCCTTTGGCCATATGGAAATAATAAAGACAGCAAGCGTGCTGTCCGGGGGAAGGGCTCCGAACTCTGAATTTTTTGGCCCAAACCTAGAGTACTCCTCACGTGTAAGTAAGTGGTTTGAGTGTGGAGAAGGGGTGGTGGAGGAACGCTGATGTCAACAAACATATATATACCTCTTAGTGTTGATTGGCTGAGTGCTCTCCACTTGTGTCAATTATCTGAACATGCTCCTCACGAACTTTGTTAATAAATTTTATTTAGTGCTGCATCATTAATCGTTAAAAGATTGCGATCTCGATTCAAACACCCATGCAATCTTATTCCTAAATGACACTGATTCTTCTATGTCTATTATGTTTGTTTCACATCAGAATTGTCGGTGGAGCATGAACAGCACATGTTTTGTCGCTGCCCATGTTAATGAATGAGAGGATCGACCGTCACACTTCTGAATATGGTGTGTGCATACTGGCGCGAAGTGAGTGGAGAACAGCGAGTGTTTTCAGATCATTCCTATGGAAGTTGAGTTTGCATGTGAGCATGAAACTCAACTTCCATAGGAATTAATTGAAAACACTCGATCTGCTCCACACCAGTGGGCAGGCACTGTCATTCATTGATATGGCCATCGACAAAACACATGCTGCTCATGCTCCACTGACGCTTGCGATGTGAATCTATTTAAACCAAAGACTTTAGTGACTTTTAGTTAACCTTTGAAAGTATGTTCATCACACTGCAACTTTCAAATCTGTACAAACATGTATTTTGACACGTATTGTATTGCTTATCATTACACCAGGAGGTGCCATCAAGTGTTAAAAATGAGTGTTGAAAAATTTATTTTAAAGATTTATTCACAAACGCTATAACTAAACAAGTCTGGACAAAAGCTATTTGACAAAAAGCATTTATCTGTTTATCAAATTTGAGTCTGACTTTGTGCGACGTTATAAATACAAATCATATATTTTCATTCAAGTTTGTATAGAAGTTCAAATTAAATCCTACTATACTCATGAATTCTAATGAGATCAGTTTGATTTTAGTAAAGGCCATTAAAGTCTTCCATATTAGGCCACAATTTTCTAAATGTGACATCTAAAACAAAGGATAATTAATAAACAGTTTATCACTCTAAATAAATTAGCTAATATTTCTGTGACTACAGAATGTGATTACATACATTTCTAAAAATAATGTTTATTGTTTTTAAAGAATAATCTTTCGGTTGATTATATACACTGTAAAACCATTGATTATACACACTGTAAAAAGCGATAACCTGCAGTTGTTACCTTAAAGAACTCATTCCACTTGATTTAAAACAACAACAAACAAAGTTTTTTTGGTATATATTCATATGTTTAGGGTGATTCGGTGATGATAAATAATATTTTTGACCAGAATAAAACCAGTTAATATTATATGTTGCCATAGTAGGCTACCGTTAAACAAACAAACAAATAAATAAAACTGTATAGCACAAACTTTAAAAATAATGATGTCTGTATGCATTTATTAAAAATATTTAGGATGGAAAATTTTAGAATATCATTTAAAACTAAACATTTGCCAAGAAAGAAACATAATTTGTTACATATCAGATTCCAAGCCCTTGGCACATTATAGAAAACTAATGATCCATTTAATCTTCTTCATCTTTGCATTCTACTCTTGTGTCTATAGGAGGCCACACACAAAATACCTCTTCAGATACTTGAGGAACTTTTTATCCCGCACTCCATATATGATTGGACTCAAAAAGCGTGGCAAAATATAGACAATTAGATAGTTTGCAAAACGGATTTCAAGGATGCGTCCCGGAAAGATGACGTGTAAAATGCCCTCCACGCTAGGGGACACATAAGAGAGCAGGCACATGAGCAACTGCACCCCGTGGAGCAAGATGGTGTTGGTCGCCCGTTTGGCGGACGTTCTCTCGGTGGAGAGCGCACGAGCCGTGAACACGATCCGCAGATACGTGCACAGCAGCGTGAGGAAGACCAGCGAGAAATAAATCCCATCGAACGCCTGCCGCTTATACAGCAGCACCGGATCTTTGAACACATTCTGCCTAAGACAAAAAACTGTGGTTTGAAAGAAACTCAGAGGTTCTGTGGCTAAGGTCACAAATAGGTCAGTGATGTCAGGAACCACAGATACGAACCAAATGGCCCCTATGAGCATGTACGCACGGCGCACGGTGCAGATCTGGGCATGCCGCAGAGGATGGCAGATGGCAATATAGCGTTCAATGGCCATGCCAGCCAGATTCACAGGTGTGGTGCTGGTGGTGAACACCGCCACCAGGATAAAGAAACAACACACTCCTACAGTGATGGTATACAAGATGTAACTGACCACAAACAGAGCGATGGTTACAGTGAGCAGCACTGCATCAGTTATGACCATATGTATGAAAAGAATATAGCGAGGGTCCTCGTAAAAGATTTGGTGTCTGAAGAAGGTGGCCAATACACTGCCATTGATGTAGCTGAGGAGGAACCACACCAGGACCACGATGAAGTTCTTCATGAAGGCTGTACTGAACGTGTCTCGCATGAGTTGTTGGCCTACTGTTGAATTCATCACTCAGGGCTTGAGTCTGACAAAAATGAACAAAAAAACAACATGTAAATGCATGACAAGTTTGCCAATCATTTAGAAAAAGTTTTTCCCAATTTTTAACAAATTTTAATATTTAAAAATATTGTTTGGGAGTTTTACACATAGATATTTATATTTCCGTTCTGTTTTCAGTGCTTTCGAATATAAACAACCATCCAGAAAATAAGAAATGTTGCAGAAATCAGTCAAGATGTCAGTAGCATATCATTCACATTTAGCACAGAATGAGTGAAATTGAGCAATTGAAAGGAAAAAAGACTTGTAATTAGGTAGCTAATCAGACCCCAGCACTCACCTCAGCCCAGCACTCGCCTCTGTCTGGCCAGCAACAGCACCGGTGAAGACATGGCAGCTTTTTAAATGCTCGCACACTCTGATTGTAGATGGTGACATCAGTTATGTCACCAGGGGAAATAAAAAAAAGAATAAAAAATACAAGGTGTAGTGAAATGTATATTGGAAACTTCAAGTATGTTTGAATATTCAAGGAACATCTGAAAATATTTGTTTCAATGAATATTAGTGTGTGTTTGTATTTATCAACATTTATATTAAAGTAATTATATTAATTGCTCTATAAAAGCTTCCACTCTTCTGGGAAGGCTTTCCTCAAGGTTTAAGAGTGTGGTTATGGGAATTTTTGACCAATCTTCTAGAAGTGAATGCACTGATGTGGGACGAGAAGGCCTGGCTCGCAGTCTCCCCTCTAATTCATCCAAAAGGCATTCTATTGGGTTGAGGTCAGGACTCTGTGCAGTCCACAGAAGCTGTCCAGTCAAGTTCCTCCACACCAAATTCGCTCATCCATGTCTTTATGGACCTTTGTGCACTGGTGTGCAGTCATGTTGGAACTGGAAGGGGCCATCTCCAAACTGTTCCCACAAATTTGGGAGCATGAAATTGTCCAAAATGTCTTGGTATGCTGAAGCATAAAGAATTCCTTTCACTGGAACTAAGGGGCCAAGCCCAACCCCTGGAAAATAACCCCACACCATAATGCCCCCTCCACCAAACTTTACACTTGGCACAATGCAGTTAGGCAAGTACCGCCTGAAGTAAAATCTCTCATTAGTCATACCTTTGTTATGCTTTCTGTGGTGTTTAAAATCCTAATTTTGTATGGTATATGCACATGAATAATTATTTATGAAGTAAACATAAGAATCCATCAATACTTAAATGTTTACGTTCCAATGTGGACTAAATGAGACTGGCTCCATATTAAACATAATGCAATGAAGTTCAAAATTCAAAATACAGGTAAAACACCTGTAAAAAATAGTAGCAGTAAATTAGGGGTTTGAGGCAAAAGTTGTAGTTAATAGTGAATATGTGTTCCCTACACTGAAGTGTTAGCATTGTGTTGTATTTTGTATGTGTCACGGCGGGTATGGGTGAAAAGAAGCAAAGACTCAATTGCATGAAAAAATTGTGTTTTATTAACTAATAAACAGAAACAAACAAACAAACAAAAACCCAGGAGGGGGAAAACCAAATACGATTAAATTAAACAATAATCAGATAACAAGATGGGCGGGAAAGACAATAGACATGAGAGCACATGGCACAACGAACACGTGACAAGCCATGTGCTCACACAAAACATGACAAATATAAGCACATGGCCAGCAAAGACAAATACCAACCATGTGCTCACACAAAGACAAGACCAAACCCGGGAGAGTTCTGTCACAAAACCAAGAATAAGCTAAACAGAAGTGACAGAACCCTGACACTACCCCCCTCAAAGGGAAACCACCTGGCAACAAGACAGGAACAGAACTGACAACAACAGACAGGAAAATCAATGCACCGAGACAATGAGTGGAGGGAAGGAGGCACCAGGGCGGGTTCCATTGGTTCTGGGTAGAGGGCCAGGGCAGGATGGACCAGGCGGACTCCAGCGGGTCTGGAGTCCTGGCTAAGGACCAGGGTGGTTCAGGCGGGACTAGATGCTTGACTGGGGTTGGCGGGGCAGGAGACATGAGTGGAGACAGATTCCTCTCTGGACTCGTGGCAGGAGACGGATCCCTCTCTGGACTCATGGCAGGAAACGGAGCCCTCTCTGGAGCTGGTCAGGGGCTGGAGCCATCACTGGATGCTGGTCATGGGCTGGAGCCATTACTGGATGCTGGTCAGGGGCTGGAGCCATCACTGGACAGTGGTCAGGGGCTGGAGCCCCCTCCTCTGGATGCTGGTCATGGGCTGGAGCCCTCTCTGGATGCTGGTCAGGGGCTGGAGCCATCACTGGACACTGGTCAGGGAATGGAGCCATCACTGGATGCTGGTCAGGGACTGGAGCCATCATTGGACACTGGTCAGGGGCTGGAGCCATCACTGGATGCTGGTCACAGGCTGGAGCCATTACTGGATGCTGGTCAGGGGCTGGAGCCATCACTGGACAGTGGTCAGGGGCTGGAGCCCCCTCTGGACTTTGGTCATGGGCTGGAGCCCTTTCTGGATGCTGGTCATGGGCTGGAGCCCTCTCTGGACGCTGGGCATGGGCTGCAACCCTCTCTGAACACTGGTCAGGGGCTGAAGCCATCACTGGATGCTGGTCAGGGACTGGAGCCATCACTGGACACTGGTCAGGGGCTGGAGCCATCACTGGATGCTGGTCAGGGACTGGAGCCATCACTGGATGCTGGTCAGGGGCTGGAGCCATCACTGGACACTGGTCAGGGACTGGAGCCATCACTGGATGCTGGTCAGGGACTGGAGCCATCACTGGACAGTTGTCAGGGGCTGGAGCCCTCTCTGGACGCTGGTCATGGGCTGGAGCCCTCTCTGGATGCTGGTCAGGGGCTGGAGCCATCAATGGACAGTGGTCACAGACTGGAGCCCTCTCTGGATGCTGGTCACGGGCTGGAGCCCTCTCTGGATGCTGGTCACAGACTGGCGCAGGCAGGGCATGGCAATTGGGTGGCACCTCTGGGCTGGCAGCGGGCTGAGGAACAGTCTCTGGACTTGGGATCACTGCCGTCGGGTCCTCCTGGACCACTGGACTTGGGACCATCGAAGTCGGATCCTCCGGGACCACCGGACTCGAGACCACCAAAGCCGGGTCCTCCTGGACCACTGAACCTGGGTGAGCGACAGGAGCCCTCCTTCTCCTGCGCTTACGAGGACAAGGCAATGTGGAGACAATCACTGCAGCATCTCTAGCCACATCTCAGGGTGCTGCAGCGTCTTTGGCCGTCTTTGGAAGAGCTGCAGCATCCCTGGCAGCCTTCTCCACCTGGCGTGTGAAATACTCCACTGCCGCTTCAAAGGTTGTGTGATCCAGCCCTCTCATAACACACCAGTCGAAGGGCTCATCAAGGGCATAATTAAAAAGGTCTTTGAGAGCCCCATCGTTGAACTCCAGACCCTCCGCTGCGCTGCTTAACTCTAGGGCAAACCTTTTTATATCTGCCCTCTACTGACAGAGGGAACAGAAAGCCTAGAATTGTAGCATGCGTTGATAGAAAGGGCAGTAGACAGTGGAGGCTGGTGGCGGCTGTGAACCCTTCTTCCACTGAATCATCATGCTGGCTGGATCGTTATGATAACAAGATGGGGTAGACAATAGGAGAGCACATGGCAGAAGGAACACATGACAAGCCATGTGCTCACACAAAACATGACAAACACAAGCACATGGCCAGCAAAGACAAATACCACTCACAAAAAAACGAAACCGGACCCGGGAGTGTCAGAGTTCTGTCACAAAACCAAGAATAAGCTAAACAGAAGTGACAGAACCCTGACAGTATGATATGGTTACAAATGTTATGCTGAACCAAAATAATCACCCTTTAGGCTCATAATAAACTTTGAACTTGTGAAAAACATAGTTAATAAAACATGATATGTGATTGATATGTGACGAGAGAATTACAGATCCACAGAAAATAAGTCTGAGGTTTTCCATGTAAAAGCTAAGAAAAGGGACAAGGTTGAAACTACAGATTTAGTTATGTATTGTATGTGTTTTCTTTTTACCTTTTCATAAAGGGTATTCATTGTATTATTTATGCTATTAAAGTATGTAAAGTAAAGTGCCACATACAGCTGCCATGCATACATTGCAAATTATAATTTGTTTTTCACTTTATATGCTTTAAGGATGACATTTTTTTATGCAAAACAGGATAAGATCTATTCCATACTTTTAGTTTAATATTGTGTGCCAATGCAGGAATTTATTAATTTCTTTTACACACACATGCACAAATCAGATTCATTCACAAATGTTGCTTACAAAGTCAATATTGTAATAATGTGACCCTTCATATGGATTTATCGGAAACTTCTGCCAAATTCCTTTTGGGTTGGAGAGTTTTTATTGTACTCCTCATTTTGAACATTGTACACAGTAAGTATCTTTTCAGATACTTACAAAATGTTTGATCTCTCACACCATACACAATAGGACTGACAAACCTGGGCATTATTTGGATTACTAAATAACTTAAAAATCTAATCTCCAGAATAAACATTGGAAACATTTCCATCAGCAGCCTGTCCAGGACGGGCCCGACAAATGTTAGCAAGCACATCAGAAGCTGGATGCCATGTAGGAAGATAGTACTCCGAGCTTTGCGAGCATCCAAGCTTGTGGCCTTTGCAACAAACATGATCTTTATGTAAGTATACACTATAGTTAGCCCCACAAATGCCAGGTAAATTATATATACAACATTTCTCTTTTCTATCATATATGGGTTATTGAAGAGATAATCTCTGTAGCAGAAGATATTGCTGTAGAAGAAGGTTTGTGGTTGTGTAGCTAACAGGACGAACAGGTCTGGTAGAGCCTGGATGGCACCTAGGTTCCAGATTAGACCGATAAGGATGTATGTTTTACGTACGGTACAGATCTGAGCATGACGCAAAGGGTTGCAGATAGCGATGTAGCGCTCTATAGCCATGGCGGCGAGGATCAGCGGTGTATTGAGCGTTGTGAATATAGCGCTCAGCAATAGAACACAGCAGAAAGAGACATTGATAGTAAACACAGCGTAGCTTAACACATGAAGAACGACTGTCACCATCAGCTGAATCATGTCGTTGAACACCATGTGAATGAAGAGAATGTACCGAGGGTTTCCGCTGAAGATCTCATGCTTGATGAAGGTGTGGACGAGCGTGCCGTTGACATAGTTGATGGAGATGCACAAAGCGACCACTACTACATTCTTAGCCACAGCTGTGCTAAAGGTGTCCCGCAAAATCTTGGGTTGGGTGATGTTACCCACCAGTGAAATGTTCATCTTTTGATAACACCCCTTTCTGGAAGAAAATAGAGAACATGGAAGATTAAACATTGTGCATCAAGATGTTTGATTACTGGAATGTCTAGAACAATGTCATTCTCAACATAAAATTCAATGCATCAACAAAAGTAACATTAAATTGATCAAAGAGTCACAGTAATACCTCTGCAGACATTCCAGCCTGTTGTGAAGGCAGCAGTCGAGAAATCTCATTTTATACTGTGTGATGATCATCTGGGTAATAGAGGTCAGTATCTGCGCATGACTACCTCATGTGACATCAGAAGAGTTAAAGACAATATTTCTTTTAAAGCAATATGGCATTACCTCATTAGGACAATCTTTGTACGCTTAAAGGGATATCTGTGTACCTTATTTACACTTAAGGGTACATATTACTACTCGAATGCACCTTTTAGGGGTAAATAAGGTACAAAGTTGCCCTACTGTCCAAGTGACTGCTGTCCTAAAGGTAGAAATTTTGCCATTTTTTTCTTTGGCACAGGCTGTTTGCACTAATAGCATAAATAGCAGTATTTTTTTTGTAATAAGTCTAAATAGTAGCTAGATATTATTTGCACCTCAGAATTTTAGTACATAATAAAACAGTATGCAACAATAACATATTGGGCCCTATTATACACCTGGCGCAATGCGACGCAAGGCATGTTTTTTTGTTAGTTTCGCAGTTATCATTTTCACGTCCAGCACCACTTTGTTTAAATAGCAAATACACTTGCACCCGTCTGTTCGCCCATGGGCGTGCTGGTCTGAAAACCAGGTGTGTTCAGGCGCATTGTTGGCACGTTGCTATTTTGAGGAACTGAAAACGACTGCGCCATTGACCAACACAAACCTGATCTAAAGTCAATAATGCAGTACTTTTTGTGTTATTTATAGGGCATGTTAGTAATATCTTTCCACTCGCAAATTCCACCATGTAAATAGCCAATCCGCCATAGTGCAAGCGCAACTGGCTATTAAAGGGAATGGAAAATGAGACTCTGATTAGTTTATTGCACATTATGCTTAAAACACACCCATGACTCATTAAGAGACTAGGGACAACCCTTTTGGACCATGCGCCTGGTGAGCCGACCGTTTTTTCCATCCTTAAACTAGCAAAAGTGGACTCGGACACGCCCTAAGTGCACCTGCGCTGTGAACTTCAGACCATGAGCTCAGATCGTTAAAATAGGGCCCATCTGAGTGTAAATGATATTTATCAAATATGCTGCCTTATTGGGACAATAAATGCCTCCCTACGCCTACCCCTAACTCTACCAGATAAACACTTTATTACACATTATTAAATAACTGTTATGCTGCATTCACACACAGCATTGGTGTTAAAGCTTCTCATTTACTTTGAATAGGTGACGTCATGCATTGGCAAACTGAATTATGGGTTTTGTTGCGTTGCGTCACTGGTGTTGCTTGCAGCATAAGTTAAAAAATTGACAACTTTTAAAGCACCAACGCAGGCATCAGCCACTAAGATCGCCTATGCAAATACCCCAGCGCAGACACTAGCCAGCTACATTCATGCAACACTGAAAAAGTAATGTGATTGGCTGTTGTCACAATGACGGTTCGCATCAGCACCAAGCTTCAGACAAGCTTCCGTTGATGCTGATGCCCATGTGAATGCACCGTTAGGTACTTTTTATTCCAGTTTTCACATATTTTCTTTATCTTTATTGAAAATAAATTCCTTTCCAGTCTGATATGCAATGGGAAAAGGTAGAAGAAGGAGTTCGGCAAAAGGCGAATTCGACCTTGGGTCGATTGCATCAAAAGTATTTACTACGCATCTTACTCTGCATTCACACGGGGCATCGGCATCAATGCTTGGAATATGACTTTAGTGTCTACATAGTAACAACAGCCAATCACATTACTTTTCCAGTGTTGCATGAAAGCAATTGGCTAGAATCTGCGCTAGGGTATTTGCATAGGTGATCTGACTGGCTGATGCCTATGTTGGCGCTTAAAAAAATGTACCAACCTACCTCTACCAACAAGGTGGGCTATTTACACTTAGTATAAATAGACATTCCATTTTTGGGCTTCCAGGATGACCCAGCCCTGGTAGATACTGTAATTGCACCATTGTGCTGCCTAAAAACATCTTTCTCCAATGACAGGCATTCAGAAGTAGATGTATATTCTGCTAAAAAAAAGGTCTTGGTTACGTATGTAACCCTTGTTCCCTGAAGGAGGGAACGGAGATGTTACATCAGTGACTGACGGAATGGGGGTTTCGCTTAGAAGCCTATTTCCTTCGAGTTCTACAAAGCATGCCAATGGCAAAACAATGCCATGGGTCTGCAGAATTTGCATAGCACAACTCCGCCTCACCTCATAGGTATATAAGGAGCTGCGTGTGCAATCTTGCACTGTGTTACCTGCTGAGGAGCCAAGGCTGTGCGCCCCAGCTGTACCAGCGGTTGTGGCACGGGGTCGTAACATACGTAACCAAGATGTTCCCTTTCAGTCAGTTACTTCTAATTACGTCAGTGACTGACTGGCACCTGGAGCATATCCTGTTGCCAAGCTGCGCGTACATGGCGACTGAGTTGCCTGAGTGGCACAAGGGCTGTGTCTGTGACTTTTGTGAAGACGCAAGGAGACAGGGCTAACCCAAATGGGAGTACCTTGTACTGGTATGCCTTCCCCTCGAAAGCAAACTGCAGAAACAGTCTGTAACGAGGATAAATGGAGACATGAAAGTATGCGTAATTTATGTCGATCTTTGCAAACCAGTCTGACAGACGAATGCATTCAAAAATGTGTTTGGCTGTCAACATCTTGAATGGAAGCCTGTGAAGGATTTGGTTCAAGACGTGCAGGTCCAGGATTGGTCGTAACCCACCACTCTTCTTGGGTACAATGAAGTAGGGGCTGTAGAAGCCGCACTTTGGGAACAGATTGGGAAGCTCTAGCACACGCTCCCAAAAACCGAACCAGCGGGGTCATGTGAACCACAGTCATACCCACGATGGGGCAGAGAAGATAAATGACTGGCCCAGACGTGTAAGGCAGAGCATCCCGATGTGGGGGCAGGGTCATGTTCCTGACAGAGGAGGCCAGGGAAGGACAAACGTTCCGTGGCGGCCTCCTCGGGTCTGGCGACAGAGGGGGATGAGAGCAATGAGGCACTACATCACACACTGTCAACCGCACCCTCTTGGGGCTCAGAGTTGAACATGTCAGATCTTTCTTTAACCATGAATAGGGTGCCGCCAACTGTGAGGCCAGCAGCAAAAGGGGAAAACAAAAGATTCTACCCCCGGCCCTCCCTTGGGGAATGAATGGTCCTGTTACCATCTCCTGGGAAAGACCGGTGTTCACCTCCAAGCTGCCCATCTCAGGAGCGCCGCTTGGCCTGGCGTTTGGCAGGCTTAGTGGCAGAGACGGGCTGGGTCCTCATCCTGCAACCTCCTCTGCAGACTGAGGCGTCTGAGCCATAAATGGTGTTACTTGACCACACAAGTGGACATCATCTGCCTGAGAGAGCGTGTAGTAACCTTTGTCACCCGTAGGTAGAGGTCGGTTGCTGCATGCAGCTCTTGCATTAATGCAGGGTCAGCACTGCCCTCTGAGCACCTTGGCCTGATGGACCTGCAAGAAGGCCATAGCATGCAAAGCGGACGTGGCCTGGCCCGCAGCTCTGTAGGTCTTTGCCATCAGTGTAGACGTAAACCTACAGGCCTTGGACGGGTGCTTTGGGTCACCACGCCAAGTGGAAGCACTCTGAGGACATAACTGCCTCGCTACAGAGCGTTCTGCCAGTGGGACCACAGTGAACCCTTTGGCCGCGGTACCATCAAGAGCAGTGAAGGCAGAGGAGGCCGTTGAGGGGGCCGTTTTCTAACCTTCTCATGCACTTCCAGGACGAATGGAACTGGAGGTGGGTGGTGACGGGTGTCAGCACGGGCCGGCCCCAAGAATCAATCACCCAGCCTTGAGCGCTCAGGACATGGCGGAGGGTTCCACTCAAGCTCAGGGCCGTCAGCTCTGGATCAGACTCGGGCAATGCTGGCAGTCCCGAAGGAGGCAGCACAGCCAAATCCTCATTTCCGGAGGAATTCAGCCCAGCTTGTGATGCAGCGAGCATCATAGTATTATCCGCCGGCACTCTGAATGAGACGCTGGGCCCGTCATGGGACAAACCAGCGACCTTAGGGCGAGATTGGGGTGTCGTGGGGGGACTCTACCTCCTAGACAAATGTCATGGAGTCTTGACCGCAACATTGCGATGGTCTTGTTCCTGCAGTGGGAACAAGAGTCATCCTCAAACGCTCTCTCTGCATGCACTAAAACCAAGCACGCGAGGCAGCGCTCGTGCCCATCAGATGGACTAATATGGTGCAAATATCCTTTCGCCATATGGAAATAATAAAGACAGCAAGCGTGCTGTCCGGGGGGAGGGCTCCGAACTCTAAATTTTTTGGCCCGAAACTAGAGTACTCCCCACGTGTAAGTAAGTGGTTTGAACTAAAAGTGTGGAGAAGGGGTGGTGGAGGAACGCTGATGTCAACAAGCATATATATACCTCTTATTGTTGATTGGCTGAGTGCTCTCCACTTCTGTCAGTGATCTGAACGTGCTCCTCCCGAACTCTGTTAATAAATTTAATTTAGTGCTGCATCATTAATCGTTAAAAGATCGCAATCTCGATTCAAACACCCAGGCAATCTTATTCCTAAATGGAGGAGGTGGCGTCAAGTGTTAAAAAAAAGTATTGAAACATAATTGAATCATTCATTTTAAAGATTTATTCACAAACACTGGTTCATCCAATAACTAAACAAGTCTTGACAAAAGCCATTTGACAAAAAGCATTTATCTGTTTATCAAATTTGAGTCTGACTTTGTGCGACGTTATAAATACAAATCATATATTTTCATTCAAGTTTGTATAGAAGTTCAAATTAAATCCTACTATACTCATGAATTCTAATGAGATCAGTTTGATTTTAGTAAAGGCCATTAAAGTCTTCCATATTAGGCCACAATTTTCTAAATGTGACAAATCTAAAACAAAGGATAATTAATAAACAGTTTATCACTCTAAATAAATTAGCTAATATTTCTGTGACTACAGAATGTGATTACATACATTTCTAAAAATAATGTTTATTGTTTTTAAAGAATAATCTTTCGGTTGATTATATACACTGTAAAACCATTGATTATACACACTGTAAAAAGCGATAACCTGCAGTTGTTACCTTAAAGAACTCATTCCACCTGATTTAAAACAACAACAAACAAAGTTTTTTTGGTATATATTCATGTATTTAGGGTGATTCAATGATGTTAAATAATATTTTTGACCAGAATAAAACCAGTTAATATTATATGTTGCCATTTTAGGCTACCATTAAACAAACAAACAAATAAATAAAACTGTATAGCACAAACTTTAAAAATAATGAACGTCTGTATGCATGTCTCATTATAAAACTCTGATTTATTAGATATAACAAGGAGGGAGAATTTTCAGAATATCTGGGAATTGCTAAACAATACATGGGGAATCATTTAAAACTAAACATTTGCCAAGAAAGAAACTGGAAAATAATTTATTACATATCAGATTCCAAGCCCTTGGCACATTATAGAAAACTAATGATCCATTTAATCTTCTTCATCTTTGCATTCTACTCTTGTGTCTATAGGGAGGCCACACACAAAATACCTCTTCAGATACTTGCGGAACTTTTTATCCCGCACTCCATATATGATTGGACTCAAAAAGCGTGGCAAAATATAGACAATTAGATAGTTTGCAAAACGGATTTCAAGGATGCGTCCCGGAAAGATGACGTGTAAAATGCCCTCCACGCTAGGGGACACATAAGAGAGCAGGCACATGAGCAACTGCACCCCGTGGAGCAAGATGGTGTTGGTCGCCCGTTTGGCGGACGTTCTCTCGGTGGAGAGCGCACGAGCCGTGAACACGATCCGCGAATCGTGCACAGCAGCGTGAGGAAGACCAGCGAGAAATAAATCCCATCGAACGCCTGCCGCTTATACAGCAGCACCGGATCTTTGAACACATTCTGCCTAAGACAAAAAACTGTGGTTTGAAAGAAACTCAGAGGTTCTGTGGCTAAGGTCACAAATAGGTCAGTGATGTCAGGAACCACAGATACGAACCAAATGGCCCCTATGAGCATGTACGCACGGCGCACGGTGCAGATCTGGGCATGCCGCAGAGGATGGCAGATGGCAATATAGCGTTCAATGGCCATGCCGGCCAGATTCACAGGTGTGCTGCGGGTGGTGAACACCGCCACCAGGATAAAGAAACAACACACTCCTACACTGATGGTATACAAGATGTAACTGACCACAAACAGAGCGATGGTTACAGTGAGCTGCACTGCATCATTAATGACCATATGTATGAAAAGAATATAGCGAGGGTCCTCGTAAAAGATTTGGTGTCTGAAGAAGGTGGCCACTACGCTGCCATTGATGTAGCTGAGGAGGAACCACACCAGGACCACGATGAAGTTCTTCATGAAGGCTGTACTGAACGTGTCTCGCATGAGGAGTTGTTGGCCTACTGTTGAATTCATCACTCAGGGCTTGAGTCTGACAAAAATTAACAAAAAAAACAACATGTAAATGCAAGACAAGTTCGCCAATCATTTAGAAAAAGTTAAAGCATTTTAACAACTTTTAAGATATTGTTATTAAGATATTGTTTGAGGGTTTTACACATAAGTAGCAGTGCTTTTCAATATTAACAACCATCCAGAAAATAAGACATGTTGCAGAAATTAATATTCAGTCATGATGTCAGTAGCATATCATTCATATTGATATGAGTGAAATTGAGCAATTGAATGGAAAAAAGACTTGTAATTAAGTAACTAGTCAGACCCCAGCACTCACCTCAGCCCAGCACTCGCCTCTGTCTGGCCAGCAACAGCACCGGTGAAGACATGGCAGCTTTTAAATGCACGCACACACTCTGATTGTAGATGGTGACATCAGTTATGTCACCGGGAAAGAAAGAAAATAAAAAATACAAGGTGTAGTGAAATGTATATTGGAACAATGAGAATTCAGACAGTTCTTTCAGGAATTCATCATGGTTTCTTCTACAGCAGGATAAAGTCAGAAATAAATATCTGATTCTACTACACTTCATATGGAATAGGCCATTTTGCATGACATCCATATATCTTGTTCCATATATATTTTTCTGTTTGAATATTCAAAAACAACTGAAAATATTTGTTTCAATGAATATATTAGTGTGTGTTTGTATTTATCAACATTTATATTAAAGTAATTATATTAATTGCTCTATAACAGCTTCCACTCTTCTGGGAAGGCTTTCCACAAGGTTTAAGAGTGCATTTATGGAAATTTATGACCATTCTTCTAGAAGCACATTTGTGAGGTCAGGCACTGATGTTGGACGAGAAGGCCTGGCTCGCAGTCTCCGCTCTAATTCATCCCAAAGGTGTTCTGTTGGGTTGAGGTCAGGACTCTGTGCAGGCCAGTCAAGTTCCTCCACACCAAACCTGCTCATCCATGTCTTTATGGACCTGGACCTATATGTTGGAACTGGAAGGGGCTGTCCCCAAACTGTTACCACAAATTTGGGAGCATGAAATTGTCCAAAATGTCTTGGTCTTGGTTCCTGTCACTGGAACTAAGGGGCCAAGCCCAACCCCTGAAAAACAACCCCACACCATAATCCCCCCCTCCACCAAACTTTACACTTGGCACAATGAAGTCAGGCAAGTACCGTTCTCCTGGCAACCGCCAAACCATCTCTCATTAGTCAAACCATTGTTATGCTTACTATGGAGTTTATGAATCTAAAATCCTAACGTTGTATGGCATATGCACATGAATAATTCTTTATGACGTAAACTTCAGTAAACACAAAAATTAACCGATCAAACTGCACATACCTCTGCGCAGCCATGACTTGAACAGTGGTCGAAAGCTGATGATGTAACACACAGGTAGGCACGCCCTTACGCGATTATGATTGGTCGATTTATACGCTTAAATCTGATTGGCTAAAGAGTACGACTGATCCAGGTGGGAGGAGAGCACTGCCAGGAAAGTCTCAAAAATACACACACACAAATCCAAGGTTGATTCACACGCGAATGACGATTTGCACATTCACATTCAAGAATGAACTCATACATTTTTAACATCTGAAAACATTTTTGCACAGTTGCATATATACGAATTGTGTTCTGCATTTGTGAAATTAATTTTATGAATAATTGGCTATGCATGTGTGCATCATGTTTTTTGCATGAATTATTAATGAGACTGATCTGGCTCCATGTTAAACACAATGCAATGAAGTTCAAAATGTAAAAAATAAATATGGAAAATTCTGTCAAATTAACACAGTACATTGTGTCCTATTTTTATGGATTTTATTTAGAGTACAGTTGCTTATTAGTATGCATATCACTAGGATATTGGCTGTTTATTAGCACTTATAAAGCACATATTAATGCCTTATTCTGCATGACCTTATTCTACATTCCTTAATCCTACCAATACCCTAAACTTAACAACAACCTTACTAATTATTAATAAGCAGTAAATTAGGAGTTTATTGAGGCAAAAGTCATAGTCAATAGTGAATATGTGCTCCCCATACTGAAGTGTTACCATGTATTTTGTATGATATGGTTAGAAATGTTATGCTGAACCAAAATAATCGCCCTTTTTAGGCTCATAATAAACTTTGAACTTGACCTTGTGAAAAACATAGTTAATAAAACATGATATGTGATGATATGTGATGAGAGAATTACAGATCCACAGAAAATAAGTCTGAGGTTTTCCATGTAAAAGCTAAGAAAAGGGACAAGGTTGAAACTACAGATTTAGTTATGTATTGTATGTGTTTTCTTTTACTTTTCATAAAGGGTATTCATTGTTTCATTTATGCTATTAAAGTATGTAAAGTAAAGTGCCACATACAGCTGCCATGCATACATTGCAAATTATCATTTGTTTTTCACTTTATATGCTTTAAGGATGACATTTTTATGCAAAACAGGATAAGATCTATTCCATACTTTTAGTTTAATATTGTGTGCCAATGCAGGGATTTATTAATTTCTTTTACACACACATGCACAAATCAGATTCATTCACAAATGTTGCTTACAAAGTCAATATTGTAATAATGTCATATGGATTTATCGGAAACTTCTGCCAAATTCCTTTTGGGTTGGAGAGTTTTTATTGTACTCCTCATTTTGAACATTGTACACAGTAAGTATCTTTTCAGATACTTACAAAATGTTTGATCTCTCACACCATACACAATAGGACTGACAAACCTGGGCATTATTTGGATTACTAAATAACTTAAAAATCTAACCTCTAGAATAAACATTGGAAACATTTCCATCAGCAGCCTGTCCAGGACGGGCCCGACAAATGTTAGCAAGCACATCAGAAGCTGGATGCCATGTAGGATGATAGTACTCCGAGCTTTGCGAGCATCCAAGCTTGTGGCCTTTGCAACAAACATGATCTTTATGTAAGTATACACTATAGTTAGCCCCACAAATGCCAGGTAAATTATATACACAACAATTCTCTTTTCTATCATATATGGGTTATTGAAGAGATAATCTCTGTAGCAGAAGATATTGCTGTAGAAGAAGGTTTGTGGTTGTGTAGCTAACAGGACGAACAGGTCTGGTAGAGCCTGGATGGCACCTAGGTTCCAGATTAGACCGATAAGGATGTATGTTTTACGTACGGTACAGATCTGAGCATGACGCAAAGGGTTGCAGATAGCGATGTAGCGCTCTATAGCCATGGCGGCGAGGATCAGCGGTGTGTTGAGCGTTGTGAATATAGCGCTCAGCAATAAAACACAGCAGAAAGAGACATTGATAGTAAACACAGCGTAGCTTAACACATGAAGAACGACTGTCACCATCAGCTGAATCATGTCGTTGAACACCATGTGAATGAAGAGAATGTACCGAGGGTTTCCGCTGAAGATCTCATGCTTGATGAAGGTGTGGACGAGCGTGCCGTTGACATAGTTGATGGAGATGCACAAAGCGACCACTATCACATTCTTAGCCACAGCTGTGCTAAAGGTGTCCCGCAAAATCTTGGGTTGGGTGATGTTACCCACCAGTGAAATGTTCATCTTTTGATAACACCCCTTTCTGGAAGAAAATAGAGAACATGGAAGGTTAAACATTGTGCATCAAGATGTTTGATTACTGGAATGTCTAGAACAATGTCATTCTCAACATAAAATTCAATGCATCAACAAAAGTAACATTAAATTGATCAAAGAGTCACAGTAATACCTCTGCAGACTTTCCAGCCTGTTGTGAAGGCAGCAGTCGAGAAATCTCATTTTATACTGTGTGATGATCATCTGGGTAATAGGGGTCAGTATCTGCGCATGACTACCTCATGTGAATGTATGACAAATCTCAGAAGAGTTAAAGCAAATATTTCTATTAATTGTACATATTACTACTCAAATTAACCTTTTAGGGTTAAATAAGGTACAAAGTTGTTCTCCTGTCCCAGTGACTGCTGTCCTAAAGGTAAGAAATTTTGCCATTTGTTTCTGTGAAAATAGCGATAGATTCTATTTACACAATTAAAAAATTAGGGATACTGTCACAATTCACCAGTGAGAGTGCCCCTGATTACCACCAGAGGGCACTCCACCCCGGACTGTCACTCCATCAAGGACTACATTACCCATAATCCTTTGCCCGGACTCATCATCACTTACCATTTACCTCATTACCTCAACCTATTTAAACCATGTTCACCTTGTCATTCACTGCAAAGTCTTGTTAAGTACAATACTGCATTTCTGAGCATTTCCCTGTTTCTTGTTTCTTGGTCTACTTGCCTGTTCCGTGGATTACCCTTTTGCCTGTCTTCCCTGCCTTGTTTGCCTGTTTGGACTGCTTGCCTGCGTATGACCTTTTGCCTGTTTTGTGTCTCGGAGCAGTACATTACAGAAGACTTCGCCAAACATGGATCCAGCAGAAAAGATACTATTCCTACATCAAGGTACCTGTAGTATTGAGGATTACACCTCTCAGTTCTGTGCTCTAGCTAATCAGGTAAATAGGAAGGAGCACTGTTTTTAAGGACTTTTATGCTCGTGGTTTAAATGAATCCATAAGCTCATTCGTGCCACGAGGTCAAAATGACCTGACTTTAGAACAGTTTATAGACTATGCTCTATTATTATCTGGCTCCTCCTACACAGTTGGGAAAGTAGAGGATGATACCCCCAAATATTTTTGTGAGCCTGTGTCATTGGACAAGATGGCCGCTGCCGCGCCAGAGCCCGCTGCCAAGATAGCTGCCACCACGCCAGAGCCCTTTGCCAAGATGGCCACCACCACGCCAGAGCCCTCTGCTAAGATGGCCGACACCACACCAGTGTCCTCTGCCAAGATGACCAGAGCCTGTCCCCGAGAGAAAATTTCCTATTCTCGTACCTGAACCTGTGTCTGTTCTCATCAATGATGCACTGACTGTTATGGCAACAGCCATTTTGTGTGTGTGGGCTGCACGCACATCAACTTTGTCTCCTGCCCGGAGTTCATAGAGGACTTTGTCTCCTGCCTGGAGTCCAGAGAGGACTTTGTCTCCTGCCTGGAGTCCAGAGAGGACTTTATCTCCTGCCCGGAGTCCAGAGAGGACTCTGTCTTCAGTCCTGAGTCCAGAGAGGACTTTGTCTCCTGCCCGGAGTCCAGAGAGGACTCCGTCCCCTGTCCCGAGTCCAGAGATGACTCCGTCCCCTGTCCCGAGTCCAGAGAGGACTCTGTCTCCAGCCAGGCCACCTGCTCAGCTTGCTCCGCCGTGGGTGTCTTCAAGACAGTCTGCACTGCTGTGGTGTTCGTCTGCTCCGCTATGGTGGTCAGCCCTTTTACCCTGACCATCTGTCCAGTCTTCCTCGCCCCGGCCGTTTGCCCGGCCTGGGCCACCCTGGTCATCTACCCAGCCTGTTTTGCCCTGGCTGCCTGCTCTGCCTGAGTCTCCAGGTCCTCTTCCACTCCACATGCCTGGCCCTCCATCCCGCCCCTGGTTCCTCCTCTGCTCCACCTCCCTCCTGGACACTTTTTAGGAGCGTCTGGAAGCTGCTCCTTTGAGGGGGGGAATATGTCACGATTCACCAGTGAGAGTGCCCCTGATTACCACCAGAGGGCACTCCACCCTGGACTGTCATTCCATCAAGGACTACATTACCCACAATCCTTTGCCCGGATTCATCATCACTCCACACCTGTGTCTCATTTACCTCATTACCTCAACCTATATAAACCATAAACCATGTTCACCTTGTCATTCACTGCAAAATCTTGTTAAGTGTAATACTGCATTTCTGAGCATTCTCCCTGGTTTCTTGTCTCTTGGTCTTGGATTACTTGCCTGTTCCGTGGATTACCCTTTTGCCTGTCTCTCCTGCCTGTTTTTGACTACGATTGTGGATTACCCTTTCATTAAAGCTGCGTTTGGATTCTCAATCTTTGTGTCTTGAGGCAGTTACGTTACAGATGCACAGATATGGAAATTTTGTAGTTAGATACTATTATAGTATCCAGTATTTTAGTACATTATAAAACTATACAATAATAACATATTGTGTAAATTGCATATTTATTAAATGCAACTGGTATTAAACACTTTATTATTAAATAACCGTTATGCTGCATTCACATGGGACGTTGGCGAAATGAATTGTGGGTTTTGTCGCGTCACTGCCGTTGCTGATTTGAAAGTTGAAAATGTTAAACTTTTCAAGCGCCAACGCAGGTGCCAGCCAATCAGATTGCCTATGCAGACTTTTTCTTTATTATTTCCATATGGCCAAAGGATATTTGCACCATATTGTGACAAAAGGAGCTTGATTAGTAGGATTTCCTAGGCCTCACTGAGCTGATGGTGACTGTAATCTACAGATTGAATCCATGTAGAAGAGTAGGCCGGTTTCCAATTTAGAATACATAAATCGATATATAAGAATTTATGAAAATGGCGTGGCTCGCGGCAGAAGTAAAAAAAAATCAACTTTTCAAGCGCCAACGCAGGCGTCAGCCAATCAGATCACTTATGCAAATACCCTAGCGCAGATGAAGATTGGCTGTTGTCACTATGACAGTTGCGTCAGTACCAAGCTTCAGACACACCCTCTGTCAAGCGTTTACGCTAGTGTTGTAGTACTCAAGACCGGTCTTAAGACCTTATTTTGAAGGTCTTGGTCTTGTTTCAAGACTGCTGGGATATCACAAAATTGCCAGTGCATTGTCTGATTTATGTATTGACATCATTAATGTGATTGGATGTAAAACTTATTGCTTCAGATGCAATCAATAACTTATTTCTAATTTGATTTATTTATTGTGGCGGTTCAGAAATTAATGGGGGATTGTGTCAAAAATGTCACCAAAATGACAGATATTGTTGCAAAGAAGTACTTGTATGAGATCTGGATTTTTATATTATAACATGTGCTATAATTAAGCAATATCACAAGAGCAAGAGAGCTGTTTTTACAAATTTGAGCATTCCTGCAAACCTGATATTGCTTTTATACAAACATTCAATACAAATGTTTTAAAAACCTTATTCTCAACATTATTTATGCATTTGTAATTTACCAATTCAGATGCATCTTCTGTACCACCTCTGCAGTGCAAAGATGAATTTTGTTGTTAATGATTTAATTTGATTGGTAACAGCTCTATATAGTGTCTTATTGTAATTATTATCATTGATTAAAAATAAGTCATTTCTCAAGAGGTAATGTGGATCTTTATGAATTTAACAAGTGTTGG
The DNA here is from genome assembly GCA_018749465.1 of Paracanthobrama guichenoti. Lineage (NCBI taxonomy): Eukaryota > Metazoa > Chordata > Actinopteri > Cypriniformes > Gobionidae > Paracanthobrama > Paracanthobrama guichenoti. The sequence goes on from CM031948.1 coordinate 32,429,823, forward strand.
TCTGGTCTGGTCTTGGTCTTGACTCAGTCTCGCCTTGCCTTGGTCTTGTCTTGGTCTCAACACACATTGGTCTTGGTCTCAACTTGGTCTTGCCTACAACACTAGTTGACGCCGACACCCCGTGTGAATGCAGAGTAAGATGCGTAGTAGATACTTTTGACGCAATGGTCACAAGTTCAAATCTGCCTATTGCCGAACTCCTTCTTCTACCTTTTCCCATCGCATTTTAACATCCAGACCACCATGACTAATGACCTTTGAACCGTTATCTTATTGTAGTTTTTACTGATAAAAACACCTACATTTAAAATCAATGTATATAGCTACTACTCTATATTATCTCTAAAAACATAAAAATTAACAATCAAAATAAATAATGCAACGTTCCTGTTAATTATGCATTCTTATTTGTCTTCATTAAATTAAATGTAACTTCATTTTAAGATTATATAGTTTTTTAAGAAATTAATTTTATTTAGCAATGATGAATTAATTGATCAAAAGTGAAACACAGAGATATAACAATTGTTTTCAAAATTGCTTAAAAATAATATAAGCATTTCTTGAGCATCAAATCAGCATATTAGATAACATGGGGAACACATTTACTATAAACTACGACTTTTGCCTCAATAAACTCCAAATTTAATGCTTATTAATTGTTAGTAAGGTTGTTGTTAAGTTTAGGGTACTGGTGTGATTAAGGGATGTAGAATAAGGTCATGCAGAATAAGACATTAATATGTGCTTTATAAGTGCTAATAAACAGCCAATAGCCTAGTAATATGCATGATAATAGGATAAGACATTATATGAAATACTTATTCATTTATTTTGTTTTTGGTTTTGACTCATTTGGCCAAATAAATCCTTGATTCTATGAGATCATCAGTTAAATAATATGAGTGAATATCCCATTAAGGCTGTAAAGTTGCATCACCATGTCTTCACATCATCTTCATATCACACGGCTGTTAAAAAAGCAAACAAAAAATTAACAAGCCTGTCTGGAAAACTCTGACCTTTCCCTCAGCATGTGTTTGTGTTCCTAAAAAAAGGCAATCATTCACAAAAGGGAGCATTGTTGGGATAACAAGACATTTGTCCTTTCAACATCTGAGCTGCAGTGTGTTTGGGGTAATTAACACACGTCCACTGAGGCTAGCGGGAGTCTCTGACATTTCACAACCTCCACTGAGTCTAGCGTGAGCAGGAGCGACTCGAGCGTCGAGCTGCAGGCAAAAGGTCAAAGCAGCAGGAACACTTGTTGTTCTGAAGCTTGTACTCCTGGGAGTGATTAGCATGTCTATGGGGAGATGCAGAGAAGATCATGGAACAAAATAAGAGAGATTGCGTTAGATGTTTAAAGGTCTGTTGGCATCAAGAGAGATTCTGTTTTGAAATGTCAATGCTAAGGGTCTGATGTAATGTTGTGTTGGCTGATGTAAATGTTGATCAATCAAAAAGTCTGAAAACAACTGCGGCTGTATGTCATATTCAAGTACTTACATCATATGATCGTATTACTCGTATTAGAAAACATTCTGACAATAAAGCCAAACTTAAAAACACCTTAAATGGTTAATTCACCCAAAAATGTAAATTCTGTCATTAATCCCTCATGTCGTTCCAAACCCAAGACCTTCGTTCATCTTCAGACACAAATGAAGATATGTCTGATGAAATCCGAGAGCTCTGACCCCTCCATAGACTGCAATTTAATGAACACTTTCAAGGTCCAGAAAGGCAGTAAAGACATTGTTAAAGTTGTCCATGTGATTGCAGTGGCTCAACCTTAATGTTATGAAGCCACGAGAATACTTTAGTGCGCAAAAACAAACAAAATAAAGACTTTATTCAACAATTTCTTCACATCTGTGTCAGTCTCCTATGTGATTCACGCAAGCACCACAATGTTCGCTCGGCGCTACTATGAGACACTTGTTCACACTGCAGTGAGCGAGATCATATCAGGCATGGTAAAACATGGCACTCTGTGCGGTAAATCAACAACACCAGATTTAAACAATAAGACTGTGTTGAGCTGGAGAACAATCATTAGTTTCTGTCCATCAGTGATCCAAACAGTGTCTAATAAAACACATCAGATATTAAAGCAGCTTTGGTGTTTCCATGGTTACTACAAAATAAGACCGGAAGTCGAGGGTAACACGGGTATGATGTCATTGATAGGTGACGCACAGACACGGTCCTGGTTAAAACTGCTTATTTCTCTGGATTTAAACATTCTTGGAAACATTTGGGATAATGCAAGTACACAAGTCAACAAAATATATAACACTGTTCTAGTGGTTTTTGGATATTTTAATCCCCAAAAATTGTTTTACATATTGTGCCTTTAACCCTACTGGAAGAACGTTTGTTCATAACTTATATACACTGTGAAAGAATACAGACACACTTTAATTGTTTTAAAAAAGAGTGTTATTAGGAAATATCCAAAAACATACAAGAATTCACATATAAGAGCCTTATAACGGGGCAAACGTCTAGAAAACATAAAAACCTGAGCCCAGAGTACTCCGAGGTATCTTAACTGGATTCTGTATGCGTAAATTACACTTCAACAATAACAATAATAATAAAAAACTGCAATCTTAAGGGGCACTTGTACACACTACCCTGTTCACACAAATCTCATTTTAGTGTTAACAAACCATTCAGGCCATTCTTGAGTAAAAATAGTGTTTGCAGTCCAGTTAAACAATTAACAAATATCAGATATGTTCCTCTGACTATTTCAAATATTCAGGCACAATATTGATGGGAAACAGCTTTGGTAATATGGAGTGAGTGCATCATTCGGCTCATTGTGTCTCTCTCTTTTGGTATCGATATTCTGTCTGTAAAATGGTGTCATTTGAAACTAATTGTGTTTTTGTAATATATAAGGTTTTATAGAGCCACACAAATTTGGTGCCAAAAAAACACATATGCAAACATGATAATGATGGCAATATTTCAGAGTGGTACCAAACACTTCATTTCCCTTTTTAGTGTATAAATGCTAATATCAAATTTGCCATAAATACATACCTCTCTATAAACCATACAATACAGGTCGTATAAATAGGGAACAATATTCGCCATGTCCAAAAATGGCATCAGAACTATTTGGCCTCATGCCTCAGACATCTACACCTGTAGATCTTTGGATTGTAGGGCCCTTGACACCCAGCGGGCCCCGTCCTCCTCCGTGCTGTTGTGTGACGTGCTCTTTCATTTTCTCGTGAGCAACTGGTTCTCCAGCACTTCCAATCGCTTGGTCATAGCTGACAGTGATACACAGTTAAGGAAAATACTACAATAAATTATGATATAATCATACTTAGCATCTTATATTTCTGCATTTTCAGCTGTTGTAGGCATTAAATATATTCAAACTACATTTTTACATTTTCTTATTACTACTATTTTCTTAGTAGCCCAAGTCAAAAGAGCAAATTCTGATGTCTCTACACTCTTAAAGTCCACCTGTGGTTAGGTTTTTAATGGTGTTTATGTGTCTATGTGGTGTTTTTAATAAGCTTTCAGACAAATCATGTGCAAATTCATAAGTCAACACCACTGCTGAGTATTTTCTCCTTAAACTGCAGTGAACCAAAGACAGTCTCAAAAACACGGTTTAAAATCACCGGTGTTTCTGACGTCACAAACTACCTTCTCTGAAGCAGGGAGTCTCAAGAGAAGCCATACACAGCGATACCTTTGAGCAGTGTTTACTATAGTAACTTGAGTAAAAGTTAAGTGAGTGGATCTCTGAGTGAGTGAGTGAGTGGAGGCGGGGCTCGTTTGCATATTCATGATTCTGCGCATACTAAATGAAGCAAGGGTGTTGAGTTACATTCAAGCTATTTTAAAGCATGAAAAAAAAAATCACAGGAAAAGCATTTAAATATGCAATTTTAGTGATCAAAGATGATTTTTAAGGGATAAAATTATTGACTACAGGGTGAGTATTTCTTCATTTATGGCTCCATAAAGAACCTTTAACTTCCATGGACTCTTTCCATTCTACAAAAGGTTCTTTAGATTACTAAAATGTTCTTCAAACCAAGAAAAAATGGTTATTTTAATATCTGTGAAAAGCCCCTTTTGATATATATTTATTTTTAAGTGTGTTTACTGATATTAATATGATCACAAATGGTGCAGGACAAGATATAAGCTGCGTATAAGTGCTGTGTATTTTATAGGCCAAAACCCAAAAACGAGGTATCATATCACGGATCATATGCGCGAGTCGGCACAGACCAGAAAACGTATCGGACCCGTTTGAATTCTGCACAGAATAAAAACTAAACTAAACGCTATTGGCTATTTCAAAAAAGGGGAGGAGCTGTTCAATATGTCCCACCCTGTCTTCCTGTTTCATTGGAAATCTTCAGTTGACCTTTAAAGCCATCAGTCATCATTATTTCAACACATTTTTTAAATAATTCTGGAATTCTAGGCGAAAAACTACATTACCCATGATGCTGTACAGAAAATTCCACCAATCAGAGAGTCGCAAGAAGCAAAACGCAGTGAAAGTGCTCTTTAGCTCCGCCTACTCCCATGAAGCACGGCTCACAAAAGTCGTTAAGTACACAGTCTTGTACCTTTGTCCAATTTTCAAATACTTTTTAAGCTTCAAATTAAAGTTTGTAATGTTAGAAATCACCTCATAGCTGATTGGCTTGGTTAATGTCCTATAATGCTATGAGAGAAATTAATTTAAAAAATGCTTCCGGAACCAACACCACCAAAGATGTGGCTGGGCACTGTTGCACTCTATAGACTTTATGTAGCCACGCCCTTTTTCAGCTCTGTGCTCATTGTGTTCTGTCTTCCGGTTTGCATTTCCACAGCAAGTTAAGATCTTATAGATTTATGAATTAACCACTCGTTTTGAAATCTTCCCGGTCTACTGAGGTTTGTTATGACTTCATACATGATAGCTTTCATTAACTCTACAGTAAGTAAATCCACTTCACCAGCTAATTACTCTGCCATGCCATAGAAATATATAACAATTTACATATTTACACCATAAAATACACCATGATAGTGGCCTCTTTGCCACTTTTATTTATAGATGCAGTAGAGAGAAAAGACAGAAAATGATAAGATGAGATTGGGAATTGCATCACTTGAGCAATAGAGCTCTAAGAATCGAAGCAAGCATGCAAGCTGTGAAGGACTTCTATCAGTAGTTTAACTGTGATGAGAGCCATGAAGCATCATCCTTCCTTTGTAATCTTATCAAATTCTAGTTAAACGGATCCAGCGGAGACGTGCATCTGCATTTAGTAGTCCAGAACATCTGTTTCTGGCCTCAGTCATGGGACAAGGGCTCTTTTGAGCTTTGATAAATGATGCTGAGTGAGAGATCTGAAACAAAGAGCCATTGAAGCATGTGGTCACAGAGGTTTATGTCAGGAGCCAAAGCAGAGGGGCCAGTCTGGAACAGATCAGACCAACAGACACAACAGAGGGGCTTCTGTTAAAACCTTTAGCTTGCTGTAATAATGTGTAAATCCACTAGTTATACACTACCGATTTTATAATGTTAAATTTAGATTTTTTAATGTTATTGGAAGAAGCCTCTTCTGCTCACCAAGGCTGCATTTATTTATTTGTTAGATCAAAAGTTATTATAATTTAAATAACGGTTTTGCATTTTAATTTATTCCTGGGAATTTTGATCATCACTACTCCAGTCTTCAGTGTCGCATGATCCTTCAGAAATCATTCTAATATGATTTGATGCTCAAGACACAACTTGATATGTTTATGGAAACCCTGATGAACCTTTATTTTCAGGATTCTTTGATGAATAGAAAGTTCAAAAGAACAGCATTTATTTGAAATAGAAAGGTTTTGTAACAAATGTCTTTGCTGCATTTTTTAAAGGTGCTGTGTGTAATTTTTGAGGTAAAATTTTTGAGGTAAAATATTTTGTGTAATCTCTCCAATATTTTGAATTTGGACTGCAGTACCAATTTGAACAACTAGCTGTCAATATTACATACTGCACCTTTAACTATTTAATTTCTTTGCTGAGTAAAAGTATTAATTTCTTTCTTACTGATCCCACATTTTTTACATTATGTACCAACTTAAGTGGCAAAAATGTAAATGAACAATAAAAATATATTTATGCTGAATGAACATTTATTTACTAAACGCTTTAGAAAAAATGAAGAAGATTTTCTGTAGAAAATGAAAGTGCCACTTGTAAGTGTAAAAAGTTGCCACCACAGCACTAGGTTATTTAGGGTTGTGTCATAATTGATTTTAGATTAAAACAAGATAAAACAAGATAATCGATGTAAAAAAAAATGATTGTGCCGCTGACAAATTCCATCCCACACACCTTCCTTTCGTTCCTCTCTAAAAGCCAAAACTTGACATCCAAATCAGTCGAATGAGTGCTGTAAAATGCAGTCTACTGTTGCTAAACTGCAGGACGTGTTTGATATTAAACAGTGTTAATAAAAGCGTATTAGAAAGAGATACTGTTCCCCAGGCAGGCGGCCTCCTGTGCGCTCCGAGACGGGGCTGAACACGCATAAGCAAGCATACTGTGGATTCAGACGCAGGCCTAAACGGTCACATAACCTGCACACAAATATGTCGAAATGCCATTTTGGTAAGTATCCTCGTAAACGCAGTCGGTTACGTCTTAAGTGAATGTAAACACGTGTGTGTAATAGTATATTGGATCCGTGTGTTAGCCCTTAAAGTGACAGCAGCCTAATAAATCATCTGCAGTCATTGATGATAATAAAACACAAAGATAAAATCACTCACTGCTCTTGAATGAATAAACTGTAGTTTTAATAAGGATTAGTCTATATTTAATATATACAGCAGTGTTATTATGATTATTCTGTTGTAGGCTACCTGAAAAACCTAAAGCACTGTTTATTTCATTTGCATTTTTGTTCTGTTGTATTTTTTGTCGGTTTTGCTTTGTTTCTTTGTTCTTTTGGTACTGCTGTCTGTTAACTTGTCTTTGTTACTGTTTTGAGGATTTTTACTTACAGTAATTAACCTAGTTTTAGTTTTTTGCTGAAGTATTGATAATTGTCAAATTTCACAGACATTTAAAATGACTCATATCACCCACCTAAAATCATGTTAAATAATCACAATTTCAATATTGAGCAAAATAATCGTGATTATGATTTTTACCATAATCGAGCAGCCCTAAGGGTATTGTGGGTCATTGTCAGGGTGTTGCTATGCAGTAGCTAGGGAAGTGTTGTTTGTCTCCAGGCAGTTGTTTAGTGGTCCAAAGAGCCCACTTCAGGGTATTCTGGTCTCTAGATATGGCTCAGGTCCTTCCTTCAATGTAAGTCTGGGATTTTTTCACCCGTTTCATCATCATAAATCTGATCTATTAGAAACTAAACAGCTGTCAGAGCCGATAACTTAATGGGCAGTGCTCTTCGGGCAACCCGAGTTCCAGTCCTCTCCAGTTCACTTCCTGTCAATTATCCATACTGTCCTATCTCAATAAATGCAAACATGCCAAAAATAAATCTTAAAAATAAAAACAGATGACTTGAGATATCATTCATGTCCAAAGCATAAATGATGCAGGATGAATTACACTGCAATCTTTAATACTTAAGGTTAGGGATGTTGCATAGTGTAGTTGCATGTGCTGAAAAGAGAGCATATATAAAGGATATGTTTCTGGGTGAGCTGGTCTAGGGTGGACATCGTGACCTGTTGGAACTCCACAAGACTTTCACAAGCGCAGGGGTTCTTAACCTCCACCTCTCCTTGACTCTCAGCTGAAACATTTTGCAATAAGTGAGTGAGAATGAAATAACCAATCGTCATTATAAAAATAATTTCACTAAATTTGCAGTTGGCAGAAATATAAATGAGAGGGAAAGGCTTTTTATAATGAATATACTGTATGTATAGGATACTCTTTGGCACCTTCTTAGGTAAACAATGCATGTGTGTGTGTGTGTGTGTGTGTGTGTATCAGGCTCTAGATGGTGCTAAAGAACAACATACTGCGTAGTTGTGTGTGCTATCTAATGCAGATGCATTCATGTCTGGCATCTATGTGTGTGTCTTTCAAACGCACCTGGGCAGACATTGAGTTTGAGGTTCTCAGCGATCTGACTGATGGCACTGAAGTCCGCGCTGTAGAAGAAGTGCTTTTCCACAGGGTCGGAGGCGATCTCTCTCAGCTCATCCTCCACGGCTTTACCCACACCAACAGCATACATGGTGATTCCTGAAACACACAAGACACATCATCGCAAGTTCCAAAGGACAGGCATTTCATTAGAAAAGTAAAATAGGTATAAAATAGGTTAAAAAAATAGGTATATATTTTTTCATTTTCAATAAAAAGTTGAGAAGATGCTTAACCTTTAGAAAATATTTGTCAAAATGTATATCTTTATTAATTTTATTGGAGGTTAGAATTTTTTTTTAAATTGGGACATAACATTAAATTTTTTAGTTTTTTTATTCTTTCAATCTGTCCTATAAATAAATAAATAAATAAATAAATATATATATATATATATATATATATGATTATAATATTTATCCCAAAAACTTTTTTAAATGTTAAAAAGCTAGACAATTTTTTTAAGTTTGATAAAGGAATATATATATATATATATATATATATATATATATATATATATATATATATATATATATATATATATATATATATATATATTATTTTTGGAGAATTTAGGATATTTCTGATAACATTAAAAACAATTTGATAATTTATTATAATCTGTCCTAGAAATAAATAAATAAAATATGAAAAATTTCAAAATATATAAATGATTACAATATTTAGTGCTGTCAATCAATTATAGTCAATCTGTCAATCAATTAACTAGATTAATCACACATTTTGTCTTTAAAAACAGTTGTTTTTAAAATATTTTATTATGAAATAATTTCACAGTTAATCTCCAAATTAATGTAGGAAGGCCAGTATCACTTACACTAATACTAATGCTGATACTGATGTCTCTATGAAATTTATCTACGTCTCTATGGTGCATTAAATATTTTTAATGCATTAAACTGTAACAAACACGTTAACGTTGACAGCACTAATATATATATATATATTTGAATCATCTCTGTGACTGTAACGCTTTGGCCCTTAAATAATAATACCTGCTTCCTTGGCCTTCTTGGCCCACTCTTGAATATCATCCTGTGAACGTCCATCAGTAAAGACCAGGCCAATCCGTGGGATGTTCTTCCCAGCAGGACGGGCTCCATCAGCCTCGGTGAAGCTGTTCTCCACCATGTGTTTGAGAGCCAAGCCTGTCATGGTTCCCTTCTCCATGTATTCCACATTCATCACAGCCTTTTTGATCTCTTCTTTCGTCTGATACATGCTGAGCGGGAACTCTGTCCGCACTCGGCTTGAATACTGGACGAGACCCACGCGTGTTCCTTTAGGGGAGACGTCCAGCTGATCCACAACCTGGTTGACAAACTGCTTGACAAGCTCGAAATTCTGTGGCCGCACGCTCTTGGAACCATCGATGAGGAGGACCAGGTCAATGTTGGAGGAATGACAGGCTAGGAGAGGGCAAGAGAAATTAACAAACATGTATTTCTGGACTGTGACAATTTTTTTTTATTGATTTTTAAAAAATAATGCTTAGCAGAGAAAGTGGGAGTTATTTTAGATTTATAAAGGTGTCTAAAAGTGTCTAATTGTTGTGCCAAAACTGCCACGAAACAGAACTGCACAAATAATTGGGCAAAACTCATTGGTGAAAATGAGCAAAGTTTAATATTTAGCCTCAAGGGTTTAGAAAAAACCAGCTTACTCTCTGGTGCCCCCCGTTTTTATAGCACTAACTAAAACTAAACTTATTTAAAAAACGAACACTTGAAATGAAGTCATCATGATAAAAACTGCCTAAAATAACAGAAACCAACTTTGGGAAATAATAATTTGAAGTGTAATTTGATTGTTTAGTTTGTCTCACCGAGGGGTGGGGGTTATGACCTATGCAGGATTGAGGCACGGAGGCTTCAGTTTCTAAGAGGAGTGCTATAAAGAGACTTATAAATTCTCTAGTGTTTTTAGACAAATACTTATTTTTAAGTTGTTTTTTATTTATACTTAGACATTCTCAAAGAATGTTGATTTGAAGTGTCAGTTTTTGCATTAAATTTACTACAGTCAAACCTGAACACAGAGGAGGACATTTTGTTACAAATAACATCAAAATTCAATAAAGATGTAACAAAAATGAACAGGTATGCTTTATCAGAGCTTAATCATTCTGGGTCTGATCTGATTTCAACCTCTTATTTGAGTCCTTTGTCTAATTTTACAGCCACACCAGTTCATGCGTGTGTGTATAATAGTGTGTTACGTGTGTGTCTGTTTTGTACTCTTTTTTTTTTTTTTTTTTTTTTTTTTTACTGCATTGTGGCTGAATAATTGATTGTTTGTACCACCAAAAAGATTCTCTGAAATTTCCTATGTTGGCCCTTTTTGACTGTGAAGGAGCTAAGTGTGACTTCTTTAACATATCTGAATCATGTCCATGCTTTTTTTGTGTGTTCACAAAGCTAATGTGAAGGGTTAAACTGAGATAGAGGAAAGTATTTTAACACTTAAAAAGGACACACTTCACCTTTAACAACAAAGCATGCAGACACCAACCCATACATTACAAATATAAACTTTTCCAGCTTTAGGAATTCAGCTTTAGGCATTTTAAACTAACATTTAGGACAATCTTATGTGTAATATGGGTTGTCTGAATGAAAGTGTTCCTTACTTCCACAGGTCTTGCCGTCGTCCTGAAGCACATGGCCCTCAGGACATATACAGTGGTATGATCCCGGAGTGCTCACACACTTGTGTTCACAACCATGTTCGACTGTGTTGCATAAGTTATCCGCTGCAGAAGACAGAAACATGAAAAGCATGCCATAATCCACATTGAAATCATTTAGGGTCAGGAAGAAATGAATACTTTTCTTCTGCAAGGATGCATTAAATTGATCAACGGTGACCGTAAAGACATTAATATTTAGGTTTCCACAAAATATTAAGCAGCACATCTGTTCTTGAACAACAAATCAGAATGATTAGAATGATTTCTGAAGGATCATATGACACTGAAGAGTAATGCATATACATGCATAAATGTTCTTGACACAATTCAAATAGAAAAACAACATAAATATGGATGAAACTTCATTTCTACTATACATTGGTAGCAGACGGAGAGGAAATCTGGTGAAGAGATGACTGGACTCTTTAGAGCAAACGTCCAGAGCCTTTAGGTAAACTTAAAGTGATAAACGACACACTTGATATTTTTGGCCTTTCCAGCTGTTCAAGGCCAAGGTCTGGGAAGGCCATCAGGCTTAAAGAGGGGGCGCTTCACTTCCGTGCCAGCCGATTTTGAACAGTTTTAAAGGTTTTTAAAAAAAGTTTTAAAAGTTTAGGCCAAGGTAACTATACAGTGTTCAGCAGTCTGAGCACAGTTTAGGAACTGAATACATTTATAGTGGATTCATCTAATAATCAGCTTTGAAGGTCGATAAATCATATCTCATATGTTGGGAAAGCCAAAAAAAGCTTGATGAATGATAGTTTGAAAAGTAAACGTTTTGCTCTTAGAATAATAGAAATATTATTTTTTGCAATTGTTTAGGGAAAAACATACTAACAGCTGTTTTTGCACATTACACTGGGAAAATAGAAAGTATTTTAACATCAACAACTCTTTAACTTCATCCTTCCCTTGGGTCATTTTGACCCGAAACTCATTTTTACCACGGATACACACACACAAAAATGTACTGGATTTGAGGAGTTTTGTGTTTAAAATGTAAAAAAGTAACAAATCCTTCCCCTGCGGGTCAATTTGACCCCCTTAGGAATTAATGTAATGTGAGGAATGCTTCTGTACACATAGAAAAACCTAAAAATGCTCAAAATTCTACCTAAAAATGCTAAACCAAAAAATTATTTAATAATGTAGGGTGACCAAACATCCTGTTTTCCCAGGACATGTCCTGTTTTCAAGTCCTGTCCTGGCAGTTTTTTATAAAGTGATGAAAATGTCCTGGTTTTCATTATTTTTCATTGGGCCAGTAAATTGATCAGTGTCCTGACATTTCATCCTACCCGTCAGACTGTCCTACCAGGGCTTACTGCGCATGCGCACATCAATACTTAATATATATATATACATAGTTTTAAGGGTAGGTTTAGGGTAGGGGTAGGTATGGATATTAATGAAGACTCAAACCACATGAATATGATGCTGGTAGTACAATCTAATAGGTAGCATTTTTTTGCTGTTGAATTGTGCTACCTACTGTTTTAATGGGAGGTAGCAAAATCTGACAAGGTAGGACAAAATCGACAGAACACCGGCACTAGGGCAATCTACAAGTATCTCATTGCCGGGCCGAGTGTCCTGGTTTTCGGTAATCAAAATATGGTCACCCTATTATAATGTCTACATGTGTATCTGAATGTATACGGTAGAGAAACTGACTTTAGGACCCAGCGGAACAGCTCATCTGCTCCATAAAGAGCTATAAGGCCATCTAGTGGCAAGAGTCATGAAATGTCATGTTGTATTATTATTTTTCCACAAGAGGTCGGCAAAGACACCCAATGTAAGATATTTTGAGCTGAATTAAAAGGGCTGTGAATAAAATTATTTTTATAAAAAGTTCTTTTGAATTTAAGTTGAAAGAATGTGCTTAAATGATTATTTATTTATTATTTATTGATAAAATCTAGTCAATAAAATAAAATAAAAATCTCCAAAGAAATTGCAAAAAAAAAATATATATATAAATATATAATTTTAGGGTCACTTTGACCTGCGAGGGAAGGATTTGTTACGGTGTAAAGGAGGGATGAGACATATTATGCTTTCAAAGTCTTGATTCAAAACATATTATTTGACCATAAAACCAGTCATGCGTCTCACATGTATATTTTCACATTATGTGGGTCAAAATTATAGATTTTTCTTTTATGCCAAAAATCATTAGGATATTAAGATCATGATCCATGAAGATATTTTGTAAATTTCCTACTGTAAATATATAAAAAATTTATTATTAGTGGTAATATGCATTACTAAGGACTTAATTTGGACAACTTTAAAGGCAATTTTCTCAATATTTAGATTTTTTGCACCCTCAGATTCCAGATTTATGTCCTATCCTAACAAACCATACATCAATGGAAAACTTATTTATTCAGCTTTCAGATGATGTATAAGTCTAAAAAAAGAAGACCCTTATGACTGGTTTTGTGGTCCAGGGTCACATATTTTACATTGTTACAGCACCTCTCTTCCTCAGTCTGTCAGTAATGCTTTATTTAGTTCCAGTCTCTATGAAGCCCCTCCTTCCAAAATGTGCAATGTGTTCTGATTGGTCAGCTGGACCAGTTTTATGATTGGTCCACCACTTTGAGCACATTTCAGAAATGTCACACCTCTTCAAATAATGGCAAGTTTCAACACACTTTGCAGCTAACGCACAGTGTGTTCTGATTGGTTGGCTAGCTAAAGCATCTCAACCTTTATTGCATATGCTTTGGGTGGGAATTATTTAAATGAGGAATACTCTGACATGTTCCTTCCTGGAAGAAAACTCAATACTACAGTGGAGGCGTTTCGGGGAGTTCAGTGCTTATTGATATAGAGAATATCTCCCTCCCTAAGTGACTTTGCAGACTTTTTTCATGCTCAAACAGCAACAGCACACACTAAAGAAAGTTAAACATGTAAAAACGCATAATGGGACCCCGTTAATCCACTTTAATGCAGTCAATATAGCAGGATCTTGATACATACACTGGCAGGTCTTTCTGTCCTCCTGAAGAGTGTATCCCTCATTGCAGCGACAGTAGAAGCCATTGAGCACACCAACACAGTGATGATCACAACTGTGATTCCCAAATGAACAGTAATCGATCACTAAGAGGTAAAAACAAAGGAAATAGTGTTTCAGTGAGTAAAATATTCACTAGAATGGAGATGAATGATTTTATTTAAGGGGTCTGATCATAATACAGGCATTTTCCCCCATAAGAATAAGCAGAACGCTAAAGATTTATACTTAAAGACAGGGTAGGTGATTTGTTCCAGAAACATTTTCTGTTATGTTGGTTGAAAGTCTCTTCACATCCTGATAGCAATCACTGAGTTCAGTGGTCTAAATAAGGAATAATTGACGATGGGCTGTTGCGCTGAATTATTAGAAAAATAATGCACACCCGAGGTGGTAATACGGCCACAACGCAAAGCATTATTTTTCTAATAATCCAACGTCAGTTATTCCACTTATACTGCTGTTACGGCAGTATAATGATGTATTTCAAGACGGGAAATAATTTGTGTTTTTTATCCTATTGTTAACTATATTTATTTGCTTGGTCAGTGTCGTTGTGGGTTTTGTTTTTTTTGTCGTTGTCGACTGTAAGGATCTTTGAAATAACTGAAATCATTTGGAAGAGTGATATGGAACTATAATGCGGTCAAAACCTGCCTGGAACTACTTTAGCCGAGCGTTTCCCTGAAAATAACTGCACACCTTAGAACGTCAATCAACCAATCAGATTCAAGCATTCAACAGGTATGTAGTATAAATGTATTTATATGTACAGTATATACACTGATTCCTAATATTGTGTTGGTCCCCCTTTTGCTGACAAAACAGCCCTGACCCGTTGAGGCATGGACTCCACTAGACCCCTGAAGCTGTGCTGTGGTATCTGGCACCAAGATGTTAGCAGCAGATCCTTTAAGTCCTGTAAGTTGTGAGGTGGGGTCTCCATGGATCGGACTTGTTTGTTCAGCACATCCCACAGATGCTCGATTGGATTGAGATCTGGGGAATTTGGAGGCCAAGTCAACACCTCAAACTCGTTGTTGTGCTCCTCAAACCATTCCTGAAGCATTTGTGCTTTGTGTCAGGAGCATTATCCTGCTGGAAGAGCCATAGCCACCAGGGAATACCATTTCCATGAAAGGGTGTACATGGTCTGCAACAATGCTTAGGTAGGTGGTACGTGTCAAAGTAACATACACATGGATGACAGGACCCAAGGTTTCCCAGCAGAACATTGCCCAAAGCATCACACTGCCTCTGCCGGCTTGCCTTCTTCCCATAGTGCATCCTGGTGCCATGTGTTCCCCAGGTAAGTCGTGCACACGCACCCCGGCCAGACCAGGCCACCTTCTTCCATTGCTCCATGGTCCAATTCTGATGCTCACTTGCCACTGTTGGTGCTTTCGGCGGTGGACAGGGGTCAGAATGGGCACCCTGACTGGTCTGCGGCTATGCCGCCCCATACACAACAAACTGAGATGCTCTGTGTATTCTGACACCTTTCTATCAGAACCAGCATTAACTTCTTGAGCAGTTTGAGCAACAGTAGCTCACGTCCATCAATGAGCCTTGGACCCTGATCATCAGTGTTATTCACTTCACCTATCAGTGGTCATAATGTTATGCCTGATTGGTGTATCTCGTCTGTGAAAGGCGTAGGACCATAAAATGTTTGTCCAATTTTGGACCAAATGCAATGATACGATGTTCTACCTGCCTGTCAGCGTATGTATTTCCATACCTCCACATACCTGCTCGCACAGACATCACACGTCATCAGTGTGTTTGCTACGCAGTTAGATGGATGTCAGTCACTGAGCACCGCAAACAAAACAGCAGCCGCCTTTTACAGTTCCCCCTGAACCGAAACAACCAGCTTATGCTGCGTTCACGCCATAACTACTGTAATTTGGAAGAGATGGAAACCCACAACATTGTACTCGGAGCGGTTGGTGACTCGAATTTATGTGTTTCAATGGCAAAACTATCAATGGCGAAATCAATCTGCAGCAGTCAGGTGGCACAGGTCAGTGCTCTTTAAGTTATGGTCATTATTATTGTAATGTAATGTGCTTTGAGACATTAGGTAGTTTAAAAAAAAAAAAAAAATTACCTACCCTATCTTTAAATGGCATTGGGTAGAGAATATCTCCTTAAAATCTGCCATGCAAAACAAACTATCAGAAGCCAACTGCTTCAAAACTTTATTAAATATTAAATTTGATTGATTCTGAAAAATCATAATTAGGACAAAATCATTCATGAACAGCACCCCCTGTTGTGACCAGAAAACAAGACATGCAAAATCAGTCAGCAATAATTGAACAAAATATAGATTCTCATAAACATGATTACACCACAACATTATGAGAGCTAAACAATTTAAGAAACCTGTTGCCAAGTCAAGCAAGCATGCATGATCAGCATTGTGTTAGTTTTGTGTGAACAGATCTGGAACAGTGATCGTGTTGCTCTCACTAACTTGTGCAGGTCTTCTTGTCATCGTTGAGTGTGTATCCTTCATTACAGCGGCAGTTAAAGCCTTTGAGCACACTCACACACTCATGCTCGCAGCTATCATTCCCAAATGAGCAGTAATCGATCACTGGAACAGGAAGAGGATGGCAAGAAACACACTTAACAAAAGCAGAGAACAGTGCAAGCACCCATAAGTCTTTATGTTGTTGTTTAATGCTTAAGAAGTAACAGCTAGAGCTCATATGCCCAGTTTCACAGACAAGGCTTAAACTAGTCCGAGTCTAAAAATCATGTTTGAGCTGTTTTAACCGAAAGCAACTTGTACTGGCATATCTTAAAATATGTCAGTGCCATTGTTTTGTCTCAAGATGAACACCAGTAATGTTTTTTTCTAAGGCACATTTATAAAAGCTACTTAAATGTCCTAATTGAAGGCCTAATCCTGACTTAATCTGAGCCCTCTCTGTGAAACAGGGCCTTAATGTAATGTCCTTGCAATGTTTTTTTATTGATTGATTGATTGATTTGTCCCTGCTGTTAGCTCTTTTTTTGGTACTGGTTGTTTTTTTTACCAGCTAAACCCGTGGAAGCCAATTACTTCCAATAAAAAAAATATATATATAATAACTTTGTGACTTTACTTTTAACAATATCAACTTTATCTCCCAATTATTTCAGATTTACTCTTCTGTTTTGGGGATGGTAAGATTTTTAAATGTTTTTGAAAGAAGTCTTTTATGCTCACCAAGGCTGCATTTATTTGATCAAAATACAGTAAAAACAGCAATATTGTGAAATATTATTACAATTTCAAATAACTGTTTTCTATATATGTTAAAATCTAATTTATTCCTGTGATCAAAGCTGAATTTTCAGCATCATTACTCCAGTCTTCAGTCACATGATCCTTCAGAAATCATTCAGATATGCTCAAGAAACATTAATATCACTTAATATGCTGCTTAATATTTTTGTGGAAACAGTGATAAAAATGTAACAGTTACTGTCATATTTGATCAATTGAATTAATCTTTACTGAATAATAGTGTTAATGTATTAAAAAATTACTTACTTGACCCCAAACTTTTGAATGGTAGTGTATATCTCATTTTATTTCTTATTATTTAAACTTTTTCTTGCAATTACCCATTGTTATTTTTTTAATTCTGAAGCGGAAATGGGCGTCCATAAAAGCTAACAAAGGTGTGCATAATAGCATATATGTATGATATGTTGCCCTCACTAACTTGTGCAGGTCTTCTGGTCATCGTTGAGCGAGTATCCATCATTACAGATGCAGTTAAAGCCTTTGAGCACACTCACACACTCGTGCTCGCAGCTATCATTCCCAAATGAGCAGTAATCGATCACTGGAAAGAAGCAGAGAAGCTCAAAATCGGGAGTAAGACGAGCAGCCAAAGTAGTTGGCAAAGAGCAAAATGTTTTGTAAGAGGAAGAAGCATAGAAAGGAAACTTGTAAAAATGTTTTTACATTTATTTTTCTACTGAGATGTGCTTGCTTTATGGATTTGGAGCAAAAGCATGGACTTACTGGATTCATAAAGGATGTGAAATATTTTGGTTTTGTACTTGAGTATCAAATTGGGGTTATGGATACTCTGCGTATGTGTGTGGATTTTGATCATGTGGCCTTCACTAACTTGTGCAGGTCTTCTTGTCATCGTTGAGCGAGTATCCATCGTTACAAATGCAGTGAAAGCCTTTGAGGACACTCACACACTCGTGCTCGCAGCTATCATTCCCAAATGAGCAGTAATCGATCACTAAATATGGAATAGATGGATTTAAGAAGATGGCCAAACAGGATTAACATTTCTCTTTTATATAAACATTATAGTTCAGAAATTTCTGCAGTTCTTTATATCATGATTAGGTCAGTGAAATTTGCCTTGGACCATCACAGCTCTTTTTGTGACCAAGTCTGTTGGAGATCAATTTGGAAACCCTTGCTTAAACATTGGAAAAACTAGCTATTACAAGTTTAGCAATGGATGGCCGAAATATTAATGCTAAACCAGCGACGAGTGAATGCATGAACTGATTGTGAGCCTTCACTAACTTGTGCAGGTCTTCTTGTCATCGTTGAGCGAGTATCCATCGTTACATATGCAGTGAAAGCCTTTGAGGACACTCACACACTCATGCGTGCAGCTATCATTCCCAAATGAGCAGTAATCAATCACTAAATATGGATTAGATGGATTAGAATTTAAGAACATTACATGCTTTGCAGAATATAGTTAGGGCCAGATTTAGTAAACAGGGCAAATTATTGTGAGAGTGCAATTCCAAAAAAGTGCAGATGGAAATGGAAAGGTCAGCGCGTGATCTACTGACGACACACACATTAATGAACACAGACGCAGCCGAATTATTTCCATAATGACCAACACAATCTACCAGTTAGTGTCTGGTTTAAGACATGTTTTTTTGGGGCGGTAAATAATGGCGCAAACAACAGTAAATTGACGAGCGCAAACCTTAGTAAATCACCTTGCATGATTAATTTAAATACTCTCCTCCCATAAATGTTGCATCTGGGAGGGAAACTCATACAACTGCATATGCAATAAGATCAGCTGCAAAAATAACCCTGTGCACGCCTTTTCTGTGCTTTAGTAAATCCTGACAGTAGTTTTTTAACGTCAAAAGAGGGTTTGCGTTGGAGCAAGCTGTTAGTAAATCTGGCCCTAAATATTTAATTAATCCCTAATTAACATTTTTTCAGCATTTGTGTTAAAGTAAAGATTCTTTACCATCGTCTACCATGAATATGACAGTTGTGGGGCCTTTGTTTTGTTGGGAATCTTATTAAAGCCCAAATAAGTCCACTACAAATGTGGATTGTGCATTAAACAAGATGGTGTTTAAGAGTTTTTGGTCTCAATCAATATAGAAAAATAAAGCAAAATCTAAAGAGCATCTCTGTTTGAACAGTGCATTCAAGTCCTCATTGGAAGTTTGCATTTATGAGTCATAATTACAACGTCATGCACGTTCAAATAACTGTGGTCGGTGCAAAATAGCAATGCACATTTTCTGCATAATATTCAACAAGATTTTTTTTATTCTAAATCCACAAACTGGTGCATAAAAATGTGCATTGTGTGTGTTTTTGCATTATGTTTTTATTCCATTTTTTCTTGTAAATTGATTGGATCGTTATATATATTCTACCTTAACTGTACAATACTATCATATTTTGTCCATGCAACTTATATTTTATTGTAAATGAAAAACGTTAAATAATTGTAACAAATTTTAATTTATCAATACAGATACAGATTCTCACTGACATGCCCCTAACTTGGAATTTCAGGTCTTAAAGAGAATCCAGTTTCCCAACTAGTAATTACGACTTTGTGGTGAAGTTTATGTGTGTTTAATTTGTAAAATGTGATCTTTCCAACATGACTTGAACGTACCAAGTGTTCAAACTGGAAAAACTTACAAGCTTAGCAAATCAATGGCCGAAATACTAATGGAAAACAATTGAAAAAATGGCAGGGAATTGATTTTTAAGGAAGGTAGATTGTGAGCAGAATGATGTTCTGCCTTCACTAACTTGTGCAGGTCTTCTTGTCATCGTTGAGCGAGTATCCATCGTTACAAATGCAGTGAAAGCCTTTGAGGACACTCACACACTCGTGCTCGCAGCTATCATTCCCAAATGAGCAGTAATCGATCACTAAATATGGATTAGATGGATTATAATTCAAGTATATGACATTCTGTGCAGAATATGGTCAATATTCCAATTAATCTCATATATAACTTGTGCTTTACAGCGTTTAGATGCTTTAAGTTTCCTTCTGATTGTTTCTCAAGTGTCTACCATTGATCTTGTTTTGGCCATCAGATGCTCACATTGGGGACTTTTTTTTATACTGATTTTTGGGGGAAAACAGAAGGAAGGGTTTTGGGGAGAGGCTATCAGCAGCTAAATCTTGCAGACAAACATCTAAGAAGCTTTAAGTGCTTTGAGAAAGAACAGACAGCAGTGAGAGGAAGGATATTAGACCCTTTGACCCTACGGGATCCACATCTGTTGGTGTTCATTCTAGCATCTTTGCAATTTAGCAATGAGTTACCCCAGTACTGATGGTAGACAATTAAGAAAAATAGAAGAAAAACTGATTTTGAAGGAATTCCGTTAGCACTTTATTTTACAGTCCTGTTCCCCATGTACATGCATACTTATTATAGTAATTGCAATAACTGGGTAATAATTAGGTATTAAACTTACCCCTAAACCTAACCTTAACCCATGTAGTTACCTTATATTACCCAGTACTTTCTTAAGTACACTGTAAGTACACATAGTGTAAACTAAAGTGCAACCGGAATTCATTTAAATTAGTGAATGTACAAACTGACGATGGCCTTCACTAACTTGTGCAGGTCTTCTTGTCATCGTTGCGCGAGTATCCATCATTACAATGGCAGTGAAAACCGTTGAGCACACTCACACACTTGTGCTCGCAGCTATCATTCCCAAATGAGCAGTAATCGATCACTGGAACGGGCAGAGAAGAGTTAGAAAGCTTTGGCAAAGCAGGAAGAGCAAATAAACCACATCAAAGTAACATACAAGCTGTGTTTCAGAATAGTTAAGCTGCAAAACGATGTGCATGTGCAACTAGCTCCAGTCAGAGATAACTTTAAAACAGTTTAGCTTTTCCAGTAACAAGCTACTTTTACTTTTTATATAGAAACAACTTAAAGACAGTATATTTTAAATATTTGTTTAATGGCATCTTTTTATGAATGAAGGCCAGAATCACTGACACTAATACTGATACTGATGTCTCTATGAACATTACTGATAGACATTCAACATTACAGTAGAATTGAAAGCTATCAATTTCAACATTTATTAGGCTACTGTCACTTTAAGATCTGCCGCTGCCGAACATGACACGGATCTGACGCTGTCACGCGCATCTCATTTCCTCACAACTCTTTAAGTTCAAGACGTTATTTAACTAATTTAAGATGCTCTTATGAGAATACTGGCATGATGTCTGTTCTGTGTGTTGTGTGTGTGTGTGTCATAGTCAGGACATTCACAGACAGCGTGTTCTCTTCTGTCTTTCTGAGCGTTGTGTGTGTGTGTCATAGTCAGGACATTCACAGTCAGCGCACTCTCTTCTGTCTTTCTGAGCGTTGTGTGTGTGTGTGTGTGTGTGTGTGTGTCATAGTCAGGATATTCACAGACAGCGTGTTCTCTTCTGTCTTTCTGAGCGTGTGTGTGTGTGTGTGTGTGTGTCATAGTCAGGACATTCACAGACAGCGTGTTCTCTTCTGTCTTTCTGAGCGTTGTGTGTGTGTGTGTGTGTCATAGTCAGGACATTCACAGACAGCGTGTTCTCTTCTGTCTTTCTGAGCGTTGTGTGTGTGTGTCATAGTCAGGACATTCACAGTCACTCTCTTCTGTCTTCTGAGCGTTGTGTGTGTGTGTGTGTGTGTGTGTGTCATAGTCAGGATATTCACAGTCAGCGCACTCTCTTCTGTCTTTCTGAGCGTTATGTGTGTGTGTGTGTGTGTCATAGTCAGGACATTCACAGACAGCGCATTCTCTTCTGTCTTTCTGAGCGTTGTGTGTGTGTGTGTGTGTCATAGTCAGGACATTCACAGTCAGCGCACTCTCTTCTGTCTTTCTGAGCGTTGTGTGTGTGTGTCATAGTCAGGACATTCACAGTCAGCGCACTCTCTTCTGTCTTTCTGAGCGTTGTGTGTGTGTGTCATAGTCAGGACATTCACAGTCAGCGCACTCTCTTCTGTCTTTCTGAGTGTGTGTGTGTGTGTGTGTGTAGTCATAGTCAGGACATTCACAGTCAGCGCACTCTCTTCTGTCTTTCTGAGCGTTGTGTGTGTGTGTCATAGTCAGGACATTCACAGTCAGCGCACTCTCTTCTGTCTTTCTGAGTGTGTGTGTGTGTCATAGTCAGGACATTCACAGTCAGCGCACTCTCTTCTGTCTGAGTGTTCTGAGTGTGTGTGTGTGTGTGTGTGTGTGTGTGTGTGTCATAGTCAGGACATTCACAGTCAGCGCACTCTCTTCTGTCTTTCTGAGCGTTGTGTGTGTGTGTGTGTCATAGTCAGGACATTCACAGACAGCGCATTCTCTTCTGTCTTTCTGAGTTGTGTGTGTGTGTGTGTGTGTGTGTGTGTGTGTGTGTCATAGTAGGACATTCACAGTCAGCGCACTCTCTTCTGTCTTTCTGAGCGTTGTGTGTGTGTGTCATAGTCAGGACATTCACAGACAGCGCACTCTCTTCTGTCTTGTGGCGCTTGAATGGTTTGAAAGCATTTGTGTGAATAAGCGCGTGATCATATAATGTAATGCTAGCCAAATGATGACAGAAAAAAAAAAAAAATGGATTCTGCATTAATTGCGTTAAATATTTTTTATGCGTTAAGCAAAAAAATGTATCGCGTTAACACGTTAGCGTTGACAGCACTAATTTTAAGATATTGTTTACAAATTGTTTAGTTCCAGATAACTACTTTTTACTACTAGCTACGTTTTTGCTAGTAGCTTGTAGCACAGCTTAAAAAAAGTAATTTGACTGTACTCCTTTAAAACTGTAGCTTGCTAATCTATAAGATAATCAATTAGTTTCCCCATACAGCTGATAAGATTGTTTGGCTGTTTTTACAGTTTACTATGAAGTCTGTGTGGAACTAGAAGCTGAAACACTAAAATAGTGGCTTAACCAGCTAATAACAGCAGGGAGTGGATAGATAAGTAGCGTGTGCTTTATAGCAGCATAACATGGCCATGCGGAAGCTGTAATGACATTGCAATCTTTCTCTTTGCATTAGAGACTGTTCCATGTGCTTGAAAAATGTTAGTAAGGGTAATGTCTATGTCTAGAATGTAATTATAGGCTTGTAGTGTTGTGGATATTTGAGATGTTCATATGTGAATTGTGTGTGTATCCGTTGCCCTCACTAACTTGTGCATGTTGTTTCGTCCTCATTGAGTGTGTATCCTTCATGGCAGCGGCAATAAAAGCTCTGCAGCACGCTCACACACTCGTGCTCACAGCTATCATTCCCAAACGAACAGTAGTCGATCACTGCAACAGGCAGACAAAAGCATGACACTTCAGTGATGGGAAAACACATGCAAGATTCATTGCATTAATGTTTGCATTTGGCTATACTAGAGAGCTACTATGCAAACATCCAACAAATGTCAATTTCTTATTTCTGCTCGTTTTACATCACATGCTCTGTATTACTATGGTATGGAATACTAAAAAGTCGTATACTGCATACTACACAGCATCAAATGTGTATTGCATATACATTTAAAAAAATGCTGTAAGTGCAGGGAGTAAGTGCACATATTTGTGTCCTGGTTGCTCTCACTAACTTGTGCAGGTTTTCAGGTCATCGTTGAGTGAGTATCCTTCGTCACAGTGACAATTAAAACCGTTGAGGACACTCACACACTGGTGCTCACAGCTATCATTCCCAAACGAGCAGTAGTCGATCACTGTAACGGACAGAGAAGAGTGAGAGAAATCAGTGTTAAAGACCCCATGAAATCAATATTGGAGCTTTCTGGATTTTTGGCCATGTCTATTAGGTTTGATAAGTTAGTGTAACCACTAAAGCTATTCAGACATGTTTTTGTTAATTAGAATAAATAACATTAGATGTAATACTTAAAAATAGATATGTAGCTTTGGCAGTTTAAGTACTAAAATCCCCTACATGGTGGTGAAAAAAACATTTTTTTAAACGTTTGTGTTCTCGCCAAACCCAAACCTCCCAGTCTCTCTCTTGAAGCCAACACAGAAGTGACTTAAACTGCAATTCATCGACTGGCCACTAGAGACAGGCTCCAAAAGGGAGTCAATCCCATAAACCCCCCATGTTAAAATGCCCAACTTTACAGCAGAAAAAAAACATGTTTACAGCCTGGTACAAAAAGTGGTTTTGGTCTATAAACCTAATTTATAGAAAGCTAAAAAGTGTGAGGGGGGTGATTTTTTTTTATTTTTATAACTCATCTGTTTAAATTATATTAAGCCTTTAAGTTTTGCATAATTAAGGGCATGGCCATTTGAGTGACAGGTGGATTGTCACTACTGGTTTCAACCAGGCACCTCAGCTCCACCCACGTCCCGCCGCTTTGCCAATTTTCGGTTCACAAAAATCTAATTTTAAAACTTAAGCTATAATTAAAATGAAAAGCTGATTCAAAACATGATTAAATACTGTAATATTATTTAAATAATACTAAAATAACACCGGTTTCAATAAGAAAATATGTATATACAGAAGAGAAATTCACTTATGAAGTGATTTCTTGGGATCTTTAGGTTTGCATCATAAACATACTGTACTTGTAGCAGAAGAGGTGTACATTTAGTATACAGTGATGTTCTTTCGGCTATGTTCTGAATTGAATACTACTGTGCAGAATATATTGCATGCACATTTTAGCGAATGCAGTCCAGATATTCCATGCATACACAAAATTTGCATACTGTGCTCAGGATACATAATGCACACTGCTTAAATAGTATGAATAGTATGGTAGTATCCCATTCTGAAAATAACCCTTGTCTGTATACTCTACTAAAATTAAAGTTTATGTAAATTTTAGAATTCACACTTCAATCAAATTAAGTATATAATATATATAACATATTTTCACAAGTCATCTCAAACTGTACAACAGCAAAAGCATCTCATAAACAAAAAAATATCACTGAGCACGTGCATCACTAACTTGTGCAAGTTCTCTTGTCGTCGTTGAGTGTGTATCCTGTGTTACAGTCGCACGTGAATGACCCAGGTGAAGCGATACAGATCTGCTCACAATCATGCTTCCCTTCAGCACATAGATCAACGGCTGCAAGAGGCAAACACACACCTGTTGAGCACCACTGGAATGATAATTATGTCATACTTCTATGATGTATAATTTGTAAGGGTACACACGCGTGCAGGTCTTGCCGTCCTCATTGAGCGTGTATCCAGGCAGACACAGACAGTGGTAGGAACCGGGCGAGCTCTCACAGATGTGTTCACAGCCATGATCTGACTCCAAACACAAGTCTGTCTCTGCAAATGCAATGCACACATGAGCACTGCGAAATCAGGAAAAACTACATCATAGCGTTCAAAATCACAGGGCATAAAAGCAACAGCAGTCATGTGCTTAAATTTAGCATAAGATTTAAGCATTTTACTATGGAAGTCAATGGCTATTTTTAATGGCATTCAAAATTTACAGCATCTCACTTCCGCCATTATGGAGCAATGATTTTTGATGACATCACTCTGCACTTCAGCTTCTCATCAGATTTTCTGTCCAATCAAATGCTCTCTAGAATCTGAAGCCCCGCCCTTACACTATAAATACACACTGAAGCTGTTTTTACTATTTTCTACATGGTGAATGGCACATATATGCACTATATAAGGAATAGGGAACGATTTAGATTTGCACTATATAGTGGATAGGGAATGATCAGACAGTGCACTATATAGGGGATAGGGAATGATCAGACAGTGCACTATATAGGGGATAGGGAATGATCAGACAGTGAACTATATAGGGGATAGGGGAATGATCAGACAGTGCACTATATAGGGGATAGGGAACAATCAGACAGTGCACTATATTGGGGATAGGGAATGATTCAGACAGTGCACCATATAGAGGATAGGGAACGATTCAGACAGTGTAAATATGCTTTCCATTGGGGCAAATGAAGTCTGGTTTCACGTTAGTGTCAGTGAACCGCTGCAGCTCCAGTGGACCTTAAAAAATATTACCAACCCCAAACTTTCAAACAATACTGTATACCTTTTGTTATTGCTCAGGAAAATCTCAATTCATTCATTGAGGTTCTTGAGCATATATCACATGGAGGAACACCTTACTACAAATCTTGTCTTGGAACTGAAGCCCAAACTGGTGAATAAGGTCAAAGCTCTCCACAAGGAACACGTGATCCTCAAACGGTGGTGATGCCATTGCTCGCAGTGATGTCATATCGGCTCTGGCGACACCAATGGCGTAGATCTCAATCCCAGACTCTCTCGCAGCAGCCGCCACTTCGGCCACGCGGTCCTGAGGGCGACCGTCCGTCACAATAACAGCTACGTGGGGAACGTTACGACGGGCACCTTCCTCGGCAGAGAAAGCTACATTCATGGCATAACGGATGGCCAGGCCGGTCATAGTGCCCTGTGCCAATGGAATGATCTCATTGATAGCTTTGACCATCTGCTCTGGTTTGCTGAAGGCTTTGAGGGAGAAGATGTTCTGGACCTGGCTGGAGTATTGGACCACACCAACTCTTGTAGATTCCAGGCCAATGTCCAGCTCATGGATGATGTCAATCATGAACTTGCGCATAGTCTCAAACTCATGGGGGCGAACACTACGGGAGCCGTCGATGATGAACACAAGGTCAACCGGGCCAGATTTACACTTTGGTTCAGCTGTAAAATGTTGGAAAATAGAATTAAAACCCACACAATGACAATATTGACAAGTACATGTACAAAGATTCTTTATTGGCATTGATGGTTTGTTTACTTTATTTCTGTTCCTGGAAACTGTTATACCTACTTAAAAAGCACTGTTTATTTCATATGTATCTTTGTTCTGTATTTATGTTGGCCTGCTGAATGTTAAATGGATCCAGTCTATGTTCATTGGAAATGATCTGATAATGTAGCAATAAGCTAGCTAGTAGGCTGTAAGTTAATGTATAGGTCTTTTTTTACTTTGCTGATTTAAAACATGATCAAAACACTATATATTTTAATGACAAAATTTCAAATAAGAAGGCAAGTGACAAATATCGGTATTGACCAATAATTGTTTGTTAAAATCGGTATCGGCCCCAAAAAATCCTATCGGTGCATCCCTAGTATGATATAATCCACGCTCAGATAAACTCTGCCTTTGTTGTAGTCACTCCTTAAGCCCAAGCTGGCCCACTTTGAACTAAGGTATTTGGAGGGGGCAAAAAACCCTGTCCGTTGGCCCTGAGGAAACCCCGGAAGTGACAGTGGAAACACGTCTGGGCCTGGCGTGCACGCTTTTGGCCCGACAGTAGAAACGCGGCTATTGACTTTTGTAATAATTTTAAAAAAATTAAATGTTGTCTAATCAAACTCCATTTGGGTCCAAATTGGTTGACCTGTTC
This sequence comes from Paracanthobrama guichenoti, assembly GCA_018749465.1. Classification (NCBI taxonomy): domain Eukaryota; kingdom Metazoa; phylum Chordata; class Actinopteri; order Cypriniformes; family Gobionidae; genus Paracanthobrama; species Paracanthobrama guichenoti. Next base: position 32,457,422 of record CM031948.1, read on the forward strand.
CTTGGTAACCAGGAACAAAATGATCTAGAATATATTGAATAAAGGTTCACCATTAAAGCAAGGATACACATGCTTTCTGTGGTGAATTAATGGCTGCCAAGAGCATGAAACCACCGAAATTCAAGATGCACTCAAATATTATAAATATAATATTATAAAACAATATTATAAATTCCATTTGACTTTTCAGCCTAACCTCACATTAATTATTTTGCATATTGAGCCAGCGCAGTTCATGTTAATATAATACATTTTGGTTTAGCTTTGCATGTGAACTCTGGCTCCTGAAGCATTTGAGAACCACAGAGCTGATAAAAAACATGCTCTACAATGGCCATCTGATTTGCCAACAGCAACACAATTGGTGCAACCACTAAATGCTTAGTATAATCAGCAGACTCTGAGGTAGTGTCTACAACCGTTCCTGTCAAGATTGAGTTATTAGTGTTATAACGGCGGTTTAACCAACCTGATTTAGGCCTTGCTTCTGTCGCAGCCATTATGGCTATTAGCACACCAATATACACCAACACACGTGTCATGTTTCGTCGACAAAGGCCCAATCTCGCCGTAAAAATCCCACTGGCTGTAGGTGGAGAAGAGAAAGAAACTGAAAAATTGCAGGTCAAGGGAAATCTGTGCTTTAAAAGGAAGCCATACATTCCAGTCTGAGCTTGCAATAAAATGGCGACACCAAACAGATGGTCCACAGCAGCACTTCTAAACAAGCCATTAACATGGAAGAGTTAATAGACTTTTGGGCCGATCACATCAACACAGGCTCCGAGTTCAAAAGCTGTGTGAAGTAATTGCTGGAAAATAACTGCGTCTGGGACGTTGCCGCTGTAAATGGCATGCTGTCAATCACTTTGACTTTAAAAGAAATTTGCCTCTCCAAGGGCCCGATAAGGGTTATCACTATCAGAGGGACACACAATGGTGGAGTGTGTCATGGTTTGGCATGAATTTTACTGTCTTTGAACCCAGCAGATAAACAGCCAGACAGATTACTGCTGTGCTGCATTCATAGCCATTCAATTAAAAACAGGATTTTCAGTACCATTTGCAGAGCTGAAGGGGATATGCTTACAGAAATAATCAAAAAATTTAAATTCGGTCATCATTTACACATGTTCACTATTAACTATGACTTTTGCCTCAATAAACTCCTAATTTAATGCTTATTAGGGGTGTAACGTATTCGCACCGAACCGTTTGGGTACAGGGCTTCTGGTACGGTGCATGTGTGTACCTAACGGTTCCGAATGCAATCTTTAACAGTTAACAGTCGGCTTGTTTTAAGCGCAGAACACACTTCAATCCGAGTTCCCACATGAACATATTAAGTATTCAGTCATTTTATAACGAAATTCAAATGATAAATGCCGTTTTGACGCTCTTTAATGTGACGTGATTGATCACTGTATATGTGATGCGCATACAGTGATCTGTCACGTCACATTAAAGAGCGTCAAAATGGCATTATAAAATGGACTGAATACTTAATATGATACTCAATATCAATTACTTAATATTAATACTCATGCGGTGGCGCGGAGTGAACGCGATCATCTCCTAGTCAAAGAATAAACATGGATCAACATCTGAAGGTATGAGCATACATTACAAGTTACTGAAACGCATCATATGTGGTGTACTCGCTCAATCAGTGTTTCAATGGCGGAAAGACGTCAATAAAACAGCTTGTAAACAATGTCACGTAGCATCACATTTACCTCAGAAGTCCTTCAGTGTCCACAGCTGTGAGTTCACTAGAGAAATCTACTCTTTCACTGAGATATAGGGGAGCGCGGGGCACAACCTAACGAACAATAAAAAAGTATACACTGTATTAATGAAACAAAACCACATAATTGTACTAGACATGTGGGAAATTAATGTGAGAAAAAATAAATACTCTGAACCCCAAGTGGATTTACACAAACTGAGAAAGTCAGAAAGCGTTAGGTTGTGCCCCGCTCTCACCTAAAGGATTATTAGGAACACCATACTAATACTGTGTTTGACCCCCTTTCGCCTTCAGAACTGCCTTAATCCTACGTGCCATTGATTCAACAAGGTGCTGAAAGCATTCTTTAGAAATGTTGGCCCATATTGATAGGATAGCATCTTGCAGTTGATGGAGATTTGTGGGATGCACATCCAGAGCACGAAGCTCCCGTTCCACCACATCCCAAAGATACTCTATTGGGTTGAGATCTGGTGACTGTGGGGGCCATTTTAGTACAGTGAACTCATTGTCATGTTCAAGAAACCAATTTGAAATGATTCGAGCTTTGTGACATGGTGCATTATCCTGCTGGAAGTAGCCATCAGAGAATGGGTACATGGTGGTCATAAAGGGATGGACATGGTCAGAAACAATGCTCAGGTAGGCCGTGGCATTTAAACAATGTCCAATTGGCACTAAGGGGCCTAAAGTGTGCCAAGAAAACATCCCCCACACAATTACACCACCACCACCAGCCTGCACAGTGGTAACAAGTCATGATGGATCCATGATCTCATTCTGTTTACGCCAAATTCTGACTCTACCATCTGAATGTCTCCACAGAAATCGAGACTCATCAGACCAGGCAACATTTTTCCAGTCTTCAACTGTCCAATTTTGGTGAGCTCATGCAAATTGTAGCCTCTTTTTCCTATTTGTAGTGGAGATGAGTGGTACCCGGTGGGGTCTTCTGCTGTTGTAGACCATCTGCCTCAAGGTTGTGCGTGTTGTGGCTTCACAAATGCTTTGCTGCATACCTCGGTTGTAACGAGTGGTTATTTCAGTCAAAGTTGCTCTTCTATCAGCTTGAATCAGTCGGCCCATTCTCCTCTGACCTCTAGCATCAACAAGGCATTTTCGCCCACAGGACTGCTGCATACTGGATGTTTTTCCCTTTTCACACCATTCTTTGTAAACCCTAGAAATGGTTGTGCGTGAAAATCCCAGTAACTGTGCAGATTGTGAAATACTCAGACCGGCCCGTCTGGCACCAACAACCATGCCACGCTCAAAATTGCTTAAATCACCTTTCTTTCCCCTTCTGACATTCAGTTTGGAGTTCAGGAGATTGTCTTGACCAGGACCACACCCCTAAATGTATTGAAGCAACTGCCATGTGATTGGTTGATTAGATAATTGCATTAATGAGAAATTGAACAGGTGGTCCTAATAATCCTTTAGGTGAGTGTATATTCATTATATACTTAACCTGTTAAATTGTCTTGATTATTTAATGTATGTTTAAATGAATCTGTCATGAAAATGACAGACAGTGTGTATAAATGATTATATTTCAACAATGAATTGGAGTAAAAGCATAATTTTATAATTAGATTTAGAAGTTAATGCAAAAACTGCCTGATGTGAAGTTTACATGTTTGCATACAGTGTGTTTGAGTGTTGATTATTATATCTAAAAATAAATAGCAACAGGCTAATTTGGGCTCTGTTGTTATATTATAGTAATGTGCAAATAAGGGCTCCCTATATAGTTTACACTTTACAGCATTAGCAGAGATAATTTTTTTATCTTTAAGAAACTTTTAGTTATAATTGAATTAATTTAAGGACAGACACAATTTGTTCAGTAAACCACTGTTTAATAAAAATAAAAAAAAAAAAGCTATTTTTATTTAGTTTTCTCCGCCCTGCTGTACCGAACCGTGACTTCAAAACCGAGGTACATACCGAACCGTCAGATTTGTGTACCGTTACACCCCTACTGCTTATTAATTGTAAGGTTGTTGTTAAGTTTAGGTGTTGGGTGTGATTAAGGGATGTAGAATATAGTCATGCGGAGTAAGGCATTAATATGTGCTTTATAAGTGCTAATAAACAGACAATATCCTAGTAATATGCTAACAAGCAACTAGTTAATAGTGAGATTTGAACCCTAAAATAAACTGTTACCGAAAGTTTTTTTCTTTCTATTCATTAAAGAATTCTGTAAATATATAAAACATTTTCCACAAAAATATTAAGAAAGACAACTGATTTTGACATTAAATATATATCTATATCTATACATATATATATATATATATATATATATATATATATATATATATATATATATATATATATATATATATAATGTTTTAGATCCATAAAATCCTCATATTAGAGTGATTTCTGAAGGATCATGTGACTCTGAAGACTGAAGTAATGATGTGAAAATTCAGCTTTGATCACAGGAATAAATTAGATTTTAAAATACATTTAAGATTGTAATATTATTTCACAATATTACAGTTTTTACTGTATATTTAATTTTTAAAAATGCAGCCTTGGTGAGCAGAAGAGACTTCTTTCAAAACGAATTTCTCATTTTCAAAATTACCGACCTCAAACGTTTGAATAGTAGCTTCTGATGTGAACGCTCTCATTTGTTAACATTAGTGCCATTGCCAGATTGTCATTTTTGGTAGATGAAAATCATACAAATTTTAAATACTATGAGGGTGAGAAAATAATGACTGAATTTTCCTTTTAGGGTGAATTCACCACTTTCAAATTTAAAGACAAAGACGGGAAAAGATATTGCACATGCATCCCTATATACTACCCTCAGCGTGAAACAAGAGAAATCTTCATTTGGAGTGACCTCTATGACCAGTGCTGGTTTATGGTTTCCCTAAGCCTTGATAAAGACTCTGTCGGATTCATTGGCATCCAGGTAGACTTCAGTCCCCTGTGTGCTAATACAATGAAGCCTTCTGTGCTATACGTGTACATTAGGCTTTGAGTGTGTGCGTACAAGCTGCGGAGGCCCTTAACTCAGCTTTGATTATTTCAGCACTGTATGGTCAGTCACACACATCATACTGGCAGGCAGACAATAAATTCAGAAGATTAAAGTGTCTGTTTAATGTTTACAGAGAATATAGCACCATTACTGGCTTTTGGATGGCAGCCCATGACCCTAGATTATGCACAACATCTACCAGACATATAAAGCTGTTATTTGACTTTGCAATTGTTCCCATTAAACCGGCTTTGAAGAACATGCAGGCCCTTGTAAAGCATTTGCTGATTTAATGAACACATATTTCACAATTTTAGGCCATGCATCTGGAAATAGTGCAAATTCCATGTGACTACCAAGTTGTGTAAAATCACTTATCCTTTTCAACTATGATTCCTGTTTGCTTGTTGGTTGGTAGTAACTAAAAAAACAGATGTTTGGTGTCCATGTTTTCTCCTCACAACATAATCGGCAATAAATGTCACCCACATTTAGTTCTTACTGGACTTCACGCCTCATTCGGTGTTGACTTGTATCAGTAACCGTTTGCCACGTGGAGGGAGGCGTGAGAATCCAGCACCTGAGTACAGGTGACTATCTCTGAAAGCAAACATGCATATAGATTTACAAATACACCTATGAGGCTGATAACACGGTTATTGGAATTGGAGATGGAAAAGTCTTCTTACAACCGAGCTCTGACAGTCGTCACAGTGCGAAAGGAGAGAATAAAGTAAAAGCAGGTAGCATGAACAGCAGTGGCGTGTCTGGCTCTGTACAGGACTTTATGAAGATTTCAAAGCGGCTGATGTTCACCTGAGCGTCATGCAGGACCAAAGGAAAGGAGACAGAGAAACAGGTCAGAATTGAGAAATATGTTAGCAATGGTGGGCATTGTTTTAAGCAAAAGAAATTCATTATATTAGATAATATTTATTATGTTATATTTGTATTTATTGATTAAAAATATATAAAAATAATAAAACATGTTAACAACAGTGGGCATTGTTTTAAGCGAAATAAATTCCTGCATTTTATTTTTGTTTATATAATATTTATCATATAATATTTGTATTTATTGATTAACAATCAAAAAAAATATAAAAGAGAACCATGTTAATAATGGTGGGCATTTATTAAAGAAAAAATCATTTATATTTGCCATAATTTTCCTGACAATTACTATAAAAATAAATAAAACAATACTTTTTATTTATATTATATTACTGTAAAGCATTAAAATTATTGTTGTTAGATTAATCACGATTAATCACACCTAACATAAAATGTGTGTGTGTGTGTTATTATATTATATATACATTATATAAACACAAACTTGTATGTTAGATGCGATTAATCTGCATTAATCGATTTGACAGCACTAATTAAAATAAATATTGATTCTCAGCATAAATCATATATCAGTATAAATTAAAGGCAGTACAACAAATACTACATTTTCTGTTTAAATAACATGGCATTTATAATTAATATACATTCATGAGAAATGGTGGGGAATGTTCTTAATCTTAAATCTTAATCTTGTCCAGAGATTGACAGTGTCTCAGAGTAACATATAGGAGTGAGAAAAGTGTGCTGAGTATATTTTAGAAGACTGTTTAAGCTTCCCAGATCCCAGCTCTTGCCCAAAGGGATCTTCATGGGTTAAAGCCTCGCAGTGTACACATTTCTCCCAGACAGACCAAAGAAAAACCCAGTGTGAGGTAGTGCGAGAGAAGATGGGAGTATTAGAGGAGGGTGAACGGAGGAAAATGGCAAGCTTGGTTTCTTTCGACGCACATTGACTGACAGCTTCAGAGCACAGTCAGATTAACTAACAGCAGCTTCTTGTTAAAGTAGGATTGAAAGCAGATGTGACGCTTTGCTACCAATAGCGGTTTCGCCTCCAGCCAACCACTGTGCACCTAAAGCATGTAACACTGGTGTGTCCCAAAACCTAGGGAGCTGCCTATGGCATTGTGGAAATGCCGTTTAGGTTAGCAGCTCACCAGGTTTTAAAACACAGCCAGTGTGTTACTGATCTATATTTAGATTCGTTCAGCTCTTGGCTGTGTTCAGAATGGAGTAGTGTATTACTGTCACAGTTAGTTATAAAATAATGCAAGAATAAAAGTTTCAAACATTAGTCATATAACCTTGTCATATTATCTCAGGATGTTGCATATTTAATTCAACTATTCAGGCCATCCATCAATCAATCAATCAATCAATAATTAAATAAATGTTGCAATTTATATTCAACTTCAGAGCATTGCATTGTGGGAGGCAGTGTGTTTTGGCTGTGTACTGCACACTGTGATATTTAATGGATACAGAACAATTACATACTGTGCACACACAGCATACTAATGCAGAAATGGTATGAATATTATGCTATTTTAAACAAAGGCACTTTTCGCGGGTATAAAAGTAGCACGAGATGCGACCATAACAATGCTATTATCTTGAAAATGGGTCACATAACATTTAAGAACACAGATATCGTTTATTAAATAAATCAAGTGTATTTTTAATTAAATATCGCGACAGACATTTATTTATTTCCACAAGAACGTCATCATTCTCAAAACTTGATTAAAACATTTATTTATTTGAGATCGACTGAATTTTATAATATTATATTTAAAAACATTGATATATTTAAAATGTCATTTTTTGTAATTATTATTTAATTAATTTAAATATATATATATATATTATCCTCCGGGAAAATTACAGGAGACGGTTGCCTGAAAGCATCGTTTAAAAAAATAGCGCGAAAATATTACTCGGCACATTTACCATGTTAATCACATTAACCATTTTACAACTGCTATTTAAAACATTTGTTATATATATATATATATATATATATATATATATATATATATATATATATATATATATATATATATATATATATTTTTTTTTTTTTTTTTTTTTTTTTTTTTTTATAAGGTCACTCTCCAGTTCGTTAAACAAACACCATGTACAACTCAATAAAACCATTCAAACACAATAAACGATATTTCCTCTGAATTCTCCAGGATTGGCCATTGTGGACTCTACAGAAGCCTCTCACCTGTACACATCAGAAGCCTGCTTCACTCACCTCAGGTAATAACACGGGTACAAACTCTCCTGTGCGCAACGGTATCCAAAAAATAAACGACGCTGTTGAAGTGTTTCAGGAAGCTTATTAAAAGAGTCAAACAGCTCCTCAAGGTGAGTAGTAACCTCTCCAGGCGATTATTCAGGGATAGAGTGAACAGTCAGGACTATTGGCCAGGTATTAAATCTACACAGCACGTTTAAAATGTAGATCCCACCCCCGTCCGAAATGGGAAGAGCAGGCAGGATTTCTTTGGGGGGTTGCTGCAGGAGAGAGAACATTAACGCTTTCTTTTAGTGAGCCTTCAAAAATTCCTTGCGGTTCTGCTTTAGTCCACGACTGATGCTGACGTTAGTGAACACAGAGCTGACTTTATCAGTCTGAATTTCATTTACAGTGATGCCATTTTCTTTATAGGCTTTCAAAGACATATTAATAGTGTCTGCATTAGGGTAGTCGACAAATAAGATCTTGGAGTGCATGAAGGGAAAGTGTGTTCTGGTCCCCATTGAATTGCATAGCATTTTTTTCTTTACTATGGAAGTCAGTGGGGACCTGTTTGATTACCAACATTCTTAAAAATATCTTTATGTTCAACAGAAAAAAATAAATTTATAATTATAACTTAAATGATGACAGAATTTTCATTCATGGATGAACTATCCCTTTAAGTATGATGATAAAGGAGCTAGAAGGAAAATAGTTTTAGATTAAGTATAGCATGAAATTTGTCAAAAAGATTTCAACAATGTGCAGTATTTAAAAAAACAAAAAGTCAAACACAGGGATCAAATTTGACCTCTATGCTCCTAATGCGCTCAAAGTAGAAAATAGCATAACTGACTTCCCGAATCCTCCTGGGAATGCCTCAAACCCAGGCAGACTGAAACATCCTAAGCCTGCGGGGAATTATGTGAGCTTTCAATTCAAGCATTTAATTCTGCTGGGAATTTATATCATTGGGTTTCACAGAAAATTATGCACTGTTAAAAAAAAAAAAAAAAAAAATTAAAAAAATAAACATTAATTAAATACAACCATTTTGAAATTGAGAAACAAATAACTGCAAATAAATCATATAAAACAATTCGTCAAAGTTAAATAATATCTCAGTGTTATGGGACTCGTCGTCTTTGCACAATGGAGAGCAAAGGGCTTAATCTGGAAAATGAAAAACCTGTCAACCCTCATGTCATTCCTATCCCATGATACTTTGATGTATATCTGTGGCAATAGCCAACAATACACTGTATTTGTCAAAATTATCAATTTTTCTTTTATGCCAATTTGCCAAAAATCATTAGGATATTAAGATCATGTTCCATGAAGATATTTTGTAAATTGCCCACCATAAATATATAAAACATCTATTAGTAGTAGTAATATGCATTGCAAATATGTTTAAAGGAGAGTTTCTCATTATTTAGATTTTTGCACCCTCAGATTTCAGATTTTCAAAATAGGCAAAATATTGTCCCATCGTAACAAACCAAACATCAATGGGAAGTTTATTTATTCAGCTTTCAGATGATATATACATCTTAATTTCAAAAATTTACCCTTATGACTGGTTTTGTGGTTCAGGGTCACAAATACACTCACCTAAAGGATTATTAGGACCACCATACTAATACTGTGTTTGACCCCCTTTCGCCTTCAGAACTGCCTTAATTCTACGTGCCATTGATTCAACAAGGTGCTGAAAGCATTCTTTAGAAATGTTGGCCCATATTGATAGGATAGCATCTTGCAGTTGATGGAGATTTGTGGGATGCACATCCAGGGCACGAAGCTCCTGTTCCACCACATCCCAAAGATGCTCTATTGGGTTGAGATCTGGTGACTGTGGGGGCCATTTTAGTACAGTGAACTCATTGTCATGTTCAAGAAACCAATTTTAAATGATTTGAGCTTTGTGACATGGTGCATTATCCTGCTGGGAGTAGCCATCAGAGAATGGGTACATGGTGGTCATAAAGGGATGGACATGGTCAGAAACAATGCTCAGGTAGGCCGTGGCATTTAAACGATGCCCAATTGGCACTAAGGGGCCTAAAGTGTGCCAAGAAAACATCCCCCACACCATTACACCACCACCAGCAGCCTGCACAGTGGTAACAAGGCATGATGGATCCATGTTCTCATTCTGTTTACACCAAATTCTGACTCCACCATCTGAATGTCTCAACAGAAATCGAGACTCATCAGACCAGGCAACATTTTTTCCAGTCTTCAACTGTCCAATTTTGGTGAGCTTGTGCAAATTGTAGCCTCTTTTTCCTATTTGTAGTGGAGATGAGTGGTACCCGGTGGGGTTGTGTGTGTTGTGGCTTCACAAATGCTTTGCTGCATACCTCGGTTGTAACGAGTGGTTATTTCAGTCAAAGTTGCTCTTCTATTAGCTTGAATCAGTCGGCCCATTCTCCTCTGACCTCCAGCATCAACAAGGCATTTTCGCCCACAGGACTGCCGCATACTGGATGTTTTTCCCTTTTCACACCATTCTTTGTAAACCCTAGAAATGGTTGTGCGTGAAAATCCCAGTAACTGAGCAGATTGTGAAATACTCAGACCGGCCCGTCTAGCATCAACAACCATGCCACGCTCAAAATTGCTTAAATCACCTTTCTTTCCCCTTCTGACATTCAGTTTGGAGTTCAGGAGATTGTCTTGACCAGGACCACACCCCTAAATGCATTGAAGTAACTGCCATGTGATTGGTTGATTAAATAATTGCATTAATGAGAAATTGAACAGGTGTTCCTAATAATCCTTTAGGTGAGTGTATTTGTATAAAATGTTCTTTATTTTAAAATAAAATTATGGGAAAGTGTCATGTTCACCCAAAAATGTTGTCATCATTTACTCACCCTCAAGTTGTTCGAAACCTCCCTGAGTTTCTTTCTTCTGTTGAACACAAAAGAAGATATTTTGAAGGATGTTGGCAAACCGTTGACGGCACCCATTGCATTTCATAGCAGGAACAAAATACTATGGAAGTCAGTGGGTGCCGTCAACTGTTTACCAACATCCTTCAAAATATTTTCTTTTGTGTTCAACAGAAGAAAGAAGGTTTGGAACAACTTGAGGGTGAGTAAATGATGATAGAATTACATTTCTGAGTGAATTATCCCTTTGATATCCCATTAAGCTCAGCAGAACTAACCACACATATAAAGGACAGCCAAAAAGGCTGTTAATGCCCCTACTTTCTACATTAATATTAATATTTAAATTGTGTCACAATATAAATAACTAATCTATGATAGGATCTTTGAGAAATTCAGATAGTTTACTTTGGAGAGGATGCATTTTGATTTACCACCCTTTTACCAGTTTAAAATAAATATTTTTGTGCATCACTAGGGAGGAACAAAATTTCCCCTTGTTGCAAAAAGTAACCAGAGATTCAGTGAGGCAATACCTTCAATTCAGACCCGACCAATCAGTGATCATCTTGCATGCCAAAGTTGCCCAGAAGTCTTATGGGAATGAGAAAAGGTAAAATTATTTACATCTGTGCATTTACATTTTCAAAAAGTTCCGCAATACATACGCGCACACACACACACACACACACACACACACACACACACACACACACACACACACACACAGAAAATCAGCTGGTTTAGCTGATGGGAAAATGTGTAAACCAAATATTTGCTGGGCAATTCACATCCTATCAGCTAAAACAGTTGGTTTGTTCCAGGTTTAAGGTGGTACTAACCAGCTTGTACCAGATTATGCCTAGCTAGAAACCATCTACCATGTTCCATATGGTTGTTTTAGCCATATTTCCACCAGGTTCTTTTATCACTCACAGGAACATCATTTACAGAAAGTAAAACTATTGCACACCTCTTTCTTCATGTCTCGTTAGGTTTTTCTGTCCCCCTCCTTGTGTGTACCTCACCGGACATGGATGGAAACTCAGACAGGAGCAGCTTAAAGGTCAGTTGCTTGTGAGCCACATCTACATTATTACCTTATTAATTACATTATTCATTTTCCCATTTATATTCACACAGCGTCAGGTCTAGGTGAGTCCAGTTGTCGGCTTTTCGGTTACATGGGTCTGGACAGCTCCACTGATCCACGGACAGACAGTTTCAAGCTGAGCTTTGAGGAGCAGACAGACAAGACGGTGAGACATTTCCAAAGCACAGCGATCAAAGAGGAGAGAGTCTGTCAGGCTTATGAGAGAACATGACTGCTGTGTGTACAGAGAGATTTGGAGATGGGATCATATGTTTATTCTACCTGGATTACAACTAGGTTTATGTAACGACGGCAGATGGATGAACAAAGAATATGGGCTTGATCTTTTAGCTGCTTTATTCATTCCCACAGGAAATAATAATCACAAACAAGATCTCTTAGTATCTCTTCACCTTAGTATGTTGTTCTAAATCCGTAAGTTTTTATGCAATATGAGAGCGTTCTGTCCCTCTACTCAACTACCACTTTGACACTTCAAAAAGTTAAAGAGATCGTAAAACTAATCCATATGAATTGAGAGGTTTAGTCCAAATTTTCTGAAAAGACTCGACCACTTTATATGATGAGCAGATTGAATTTAGTCTTTTATTCACATATAAATATTGATTAGAAAACAACCAAACCTGCTTGACGCACAAGAGCAAACCTCATTGGTTCTCGCAGAAGCTCAAACGTTCTGCGTAACACGAGAATGAACCTCATTGGTTCTCGCTGAAGCTCAAACGTGATGCGTAACACGAGAATGAACCTCATTGGTTCTTGAGAAGCTCAAACGTGCTGCGTGACACGAGAATGAACCTCATTGTTTCTCGGTGAAGCTCAAACGTGCTGCGTAACACGAGAATGAACCTCATTGGTTCTTGAGGAAGCTCAAACGTGCTGCGTGACACGAGAATGAACCTCATTGGTTCTTGAGAAGCTCAAACGTGCTGCATAACACGAGAATGAACCTCATTGATTCTCGCTGAAGCTCAAACGTGCTGCGTAACACGAGAATGAACCTCATTGGTTCTTGAGAAGCTCAAACGTGCTGCGCGAAACGAGAATGAACCTCATTGGTTCTTGAGGAAGCTCAAACGTGCTGCGTAACACGAGAATGAACCTCATTGGTTCTTGAGAAGCTCAAACGTGCTGCGTAACACGAGAATGAACCTCATTGGTTCTTGAGGAAGCTGAAACGTGCTGCGTAACACGAGAATGAACCTCAATGGTTCTCGCTGAAGCTCAAGCGTGCTGCGTAACACGAGAATGAACCTCAATGGTTCTCGCTGAAGCTCAAACGTCCTGCGTAACACGAGAATGAACCTCAATGGTTCTCGAGAAGCTGAAGCTCAAGCGTGCTGCGTAACACGAGAATGAACCTCAATGGTTCTCGCTGAAGCTCAAGCGTGCTGCGTAACACGAGAATGAACCTCATTGGTTCTCGCTGAAGCTCAAGCGTGCTGCGTAACACGAGAATGAACCTCATTGGTTCTTGAGAAGCTCAACGCGTGCTGCGTAACACGAGAATGAACCTCATTGATTCTCGCTGAAGCTCACGCGTGCTGCGTAACACGAGAATGAACCTCATTGGTTCTTGAGAAGCTCAAACGTGCTGCGTAACACGAGAATGAACCTCATTGGTTCTTGAGGAAGCTGAAACGTGCTGCGTAACACGAGAATGAACCTCAATGGTTCTCGCTGAAGCTCAAACGTGCTGCGTAACACGAGAATGAACCTCAATGGTTCTCGCTGAAGCTCAAACGTCCTGCGTAACACGAGAATGAACCTCATTGGTTCTTGAGAAGCTCAAACGTGCTGCGTAACACGAGAATGAACCTCATTGGTTCTTGAGGAAGCTGAAACGTGCTGCGTAACACGAGAATGAACCTCAATGGTTCTCGCTGAAGCTCAAACGTGCTGCGTAACACGAGAATGAACCTCATTGATTCTCGCTGAAGCTCAAACGTGCTGCGTAACACGAGAATGAACCTCATTGGTTCTTGAGAAGCTCAAGCGTGCTGCGTAACACGCAGAATGAACCTCATTGGTTCTTGAGGAAGCTCAAACGTGCTGCGTAACACGAGAATGAACCTCATTGGTTCTTGAGAAGCTCAAACGTGCTGCGTAACACGAGAATGAACCTCATTGGTTCTTGAGGAAGCTGAAACGCGTGCTGCGTAACACGAGAATGAACCTCAATGGTTCTCGCTGAAGCTCAAACGTGCTGCGTAACACGAGAATGAACCTCAATGGTTCTCGCTGAAGCTCAAACGTCCTGCGTAACACGAGAATGAACCTCAATGGTTCTCGCTGAAGCTCAAACGTGCTGCGTAACACGAGAATGAACCTCAATGGTTCTCGCTGAAGCTCAAACGTGCTGCGTAACACGAAGAAACCTCATTGGTTCTCGCTGAAGCTCAAACGTGCTGCGTAACACGAGAATGAACCTCATTGGTTCTTGAGAAGCTCAAACGTGCTGCGTAACACGAGAATGAACCTCATTGATTCTCGCTGAAGCTCAAACGTGCTGCGTAACGCGAGAATGAACCTCATTGGTTCTTGAGAAGCTCAAGCGTGCTGCGTAACACGAGAATGAACCTCATTGGTTCTTGAGGAAGCTGAAACGTGCTGCGTAACACGAGAATGAACCTCAATGGTTCTCGCTGAAGCTCAAACGTGCTGCGTAACACGAGAATGAACCTCAATGGTTCTCGCTGAAGCTCAAACGTCCTGCGTAACACGAGAATGAACCTCAATGGTTCTCGCTGAAGCTCAAACGTGCTGCGTAACACGAGAATGAACCTCAATGGTTCTCGCTGAAGCTCAAACGTGCTGCGTAACACGAGAATGAACCTCATTGGTTCTCGCTGAAGCTCAAACGTGCTGCGTAACACGAGAATGAACCTCATTGGTTCTTGAGGAAGCTCAAACGTGCTGCGTAACACGAGAATGAACCTCATTGGTTCTCGCTGAAGCTCAAACGTGCTGCGTAACACGAGAATGAACCTCATTGGTTTCGCTGAAGCTCAAGCGTGCTGCGTAACACGAGAATGAACCTCATTGGTTCTCGCTGAAGCTCAAACGTGCTGCGTAACACGAGAATGAACCTCATTGTTTCTCGGTGAAGCTCAAAAGTGCTGCGTAACACGAGAATGAACCTCATTGTTTCTCGGTGAAGCTCAAAAGTGCTGCGTAACACGAGAATGAGCCTCATTGGTTCTCGCTGAAGCTCAAACGTGCTGCATAACACGAGAATGAACCTCATTGGTTCTCGCACGTCAAGCGAACATGCTTGAGCTTCCGTTTACCACAACTGATGTGTGAGTTGATCAATATTTAAATGTGAATAAAAGCCAAAAGATATTTTTTAAAATGCATTCAAAAACAATACTTATTTACTTACAATAATATTTCACAAATTTTACATAAGAGTTTTACTTTCTAACACAAGCTTTTGAACTTTTGTTAATGTTAACAACTGACTCATTTGTGTGTATTTCATTCTTTCTTTCAGATGTTCGCCTGTGCTAAAACCTTGTATATCTCAGACACAGACAAACGAAAGCACTTTCGCCTGCTGCTACACCTGTTTCACAGCGGAGGGCAGGAAATCGGCACGTTTAACAGCAGACTCATTAAAGTCATCTCCAAACCCTCGCAGAAGAGACAGTCCATGAAGAATGCTGACCGTGAGTTTGTGCATGTGTGTATTTGTGTGCAATTCTGAAAATCTATATTTAATTTGATGCAAACGATACACATTCAGCCCAAAATTCAGTTTTAAGGTTATAGTTCATGACTAATTTCAGCCTATAATTTTTGTACAAATGTTTTTTCACAAATAATTTTGTTAGATAAACAGTTGACACCATGATACAAAACCTCATCTTCATCTATCCCTTATTTGGATCAAATCAAATATGACGTCTACCCTGACTAAGGGCCGTTATGTAAAAGGGTCAACCGGTGTAGAAACCAAACCCCTGTAAGTGTGTGTTGCAGTGTCTTTGTGGGGTCAAGACGCTAAATAGTGTCACCCAGCAGCCATTGCCACAGAAGTCAGACATTTGACCTCTAACCTTTTGATCCTAAAGCACACACTAAGAGGGCATCTGCTGTTGACATTGACTATTGGATCCACAGAGAGGTTCTGCAGGGAAGAAAGAGGTGCTTGACATCTGAGAACAGCAGTCAAGTGACGTTGAATTCCTCACTGTCTTGTGGGAGAGACGGACAATGAGACAAAGTTCTAGAAAGAGAACAGACTGGGATTAGTCACAGTATATCAGTCATTTGTGTTTGCTCTCTGAATGTGTATGCATACATGTCAGAGAGTGCTTAAACATTATGGTGTTTCTTTTGTTTGCTCATAGTTTTAGTTTTTGTAAAAAATCTGCAACTTTCTAAAAAGTGTGTATGTATCTTCAGTGTGTATTTCCTCAGGCTCAAAAGTGTCATTGTTTAACCGTTTGCGGTCACAGACGGTCAGTACACGTTACCTGGCGGTGGAAGACGGGGCTTTTGTCGCTAGCGCAAGACAATGGACGGCATTCACTGTCACTTTAGGTTTGAGATGCAATGCTTTTTCTCCTTTATTCTCTACTCTCTTTTATCTCAGTACTTCATACATATAACTGAATAAAACTGTAAAAGCCAGATTTTCTAAAAAGGGGAAATTAGCATGAGAGCGCAATCCCATAAAAGCATAGATGGGAGAGGAAAGTTCTGTGCGTAATCTACTGAAAGAACACAGACGCAGCCGGATCATTTCCATAATGACCAACACAATCTACCAAGAGCAGCGCGTCTGGTTTCAGACATGCTTTTATTGGGGGTTAAATAATAGGGGCTTGCGTACCGGAGGAACCTTTTCAGAGTTCCTAGAACTATTGGCGGAAGTACCCAGATTTTGCCGTGTTGGCACCATAGGACCGATTTTAGTTCTAGGAACTCTTGGTAACGCTTTAGATTACAGCCCGGAAAGTACTGCGTAAGTAAAACAAATTTACAGCGTAACTTTCAGTAATTTTAGTGTAACTATAAAAGTACATACGTGTAGGTATACAGGTTTTTTTTAAGGTATAAGTATTTTTTAATTAAGGGGTAATTATTTGTGCTGTTACAGGGTAAGTATGAATCTGCGGGCTGTAAATTAAAGTGGTGCTTGTTCCCCTCGTTTCATGCAATTGACCGAACGCACACGAAACACCAGCACCCGCCATTTTTAAAGCTGCAGTCCGTAAGTTTTACCTCTTTGTCGCCATCTTCTTTACGTGGGTTGAGCATCGGCACGACTCCTCAGTGCGGAAGAATCGAATGTTTTGAGGTGTATGTGTGGGTTGTCTATCAACGCACCAGTTGTCAACGATGATCGTCGTTTTTTTTTTACTTTCTGGTTTAGAAGCCGCCATCAAAATAACAATTCCAGCTGCTGTAAGAGGAGGCCACAAATGATCCGCCACCTGCAGCATCCACACATGCGATATAGCCTACTAGCCCTGACTACTTAATGTATACAGACGTGACATAATGACGCAAAGACGAACGGCGGAAGCTCATATTTCCTCATGGAAAGCTACCAGTACCACTCAAATTATAACACATTATTACAAGCTTACCGTTTGTGAATCGGGCTACGGTAAGGAGATCGTTTTGAACACTGTACTGGTTATGTTAAGTTATCGAAAAAATTGCCTGGAATCTAAAAATAAACTCCAAATATAAAAATGCAATATAAAAAAAAACTGTGTTTTGGTTATGGAGTCTTGTTTTCATTTTCCTATTAACCGAGTCCTGGGGTCCGTTCATCGTAGCTCGCTTAACACATCTGAGATGATTTGACAGATCCCAGATCTTTTAATCGTGATAACTGATCTCTGGCTAATTTGGTTCTCCAAACGAATTTGCGGATTGTATTAAAATATCTGGATTAAGTTATCTGAGATTCCTGCGCGTTCTTGTGTTCCCTGTAAAGGGCAGATGCATCGATACTCGAAACCACGATCAGCAATGCAGCGATCGGCTGGTGTCAAGACAACAATGTAATGACATCATATAATTAAAAAAGCCACCTGACAAATTACACAAAAAACCCCACAAATTTCTGGACCTTTATAAGGAAACGACCAAACCAACATAAAAGTTATAATTATCAATGTTTTTTTGTGTATTTGTACAAATACTATAAAACATGATTTTATAGTATTTGTACACCCTTTACATTTTTATTTCAATGTTGTAAGTAGCAATTAATTTGATTTGTTACATGACAGCATTAATTAAAGATTCTTAAATGGTCAAGATCAAGTTATCTGCATCTCTTGCGCTGCATCAAGCCATCCCATAATATCCATCATCACTCAAATTAATGCACGGCTCAGAGTAACGTTACTGCATGTGTGTAAACCTCCAATACAATTATAAAGTAATTATTCCATCACAAAATCTCTCAATCAAGTGCTGTGTCTATAGTAGGCCTATTATACACTCTTTACACAACATTATAATATTATTTTCAAATACATTTTTATATTATTATTATTATTTAAAATTATTATTGGTTCAGTAATGAACTCTTGTAATAAAGTAGCAGAGGCTGGGACAGATTTTAAGTATCACCTCAAGATACAATCTAATCCTGTTTACCTCCCGAGCAGGTTTAAGCTTACGGACCTGTTGCTATGACAGCAAGTCCAGGATGAGTGTCGAAGAACCAAACAATCTAAGATCATGCCAAATCATCAACAATCAAATCCGGCTAACTGAGTTAGTGACGTACAAAGAACGGACCCCTAGTGTCCTCTACATAGGACATATCATAAAATTATTTTTTTTTTTTCTTATACTCCAAACAATTTAATAATTTTAAAAATCATAAATAAAATTACAAACAAAATTTGTATGGGTTTAAGAAGGATACAACAAATGTTTACAAGGTTAACAACATTGGAACTCATTTAGTAATTGCATGCAAAGGATGCATTTATGTGCAGAGACCATCTATTTCTAAAAAGAAAAATGGTGCATATACAACATAACTAGCAGTATTATTATTATAATGACTTATTCTACACCTTCTAATGACATGGGAAACCCCTTTTGCGGAAGTATTTCCATTAACTCGGGTTCACCCATGCGTATGCACTGTATGTTGTAGGGACTAATTCACCGTTCACCACAGTAGCTAAATAAACACAAGAAACCCAAACAAGTCTAGAAACAACTGGTCAAAACTCCATGCTGGACATCCAGTGTAAATAAACTCTCACCTACGCTTATAGTGCCTCGCCGCATTTGAGAGTAAAATCAGTTTTCCAGAATACGACATTTCACCCAAAGAATAGATATTTTAAAAGGTCTGATTGTAAATGTCAGCAACATGTGTTCAGCAGCTGGTATAAATGTAGCATAAATTGGTTTAACCCCTGTATAGCACCCAAGGCCAAATCCTGGTCTGAGTAAGGTCTAATTTTCTCTCTCGCCCCCTACAGCGCTAATACTCACTCTGTTTCAACTCTGTTCATAGTGGAGGAGATGCACGCCATTCATAGGGAATACACCGTGTGTGACAGCTACATCTGTTACGGCTGTGTGGTTCAGTTGGTATGCACTGACTCAGGAGTGGCGCTGCCACCAATGGTATGCAAGTATAAAACTGCTTTTCTTTCAATTACATGTGAAGTCATCTTTATTTATGTAGCACTTTATACAACACAGATCGTTTCAAAACAGTGATAAACAAGAAAATAATGATCAATGATGCAAACAAAGTTCCATTCTGTTTTAAAGCAGCTCTAAAAAAAGACTGTAGTATCATTCTTCAGCTCGAGTCAGTTCAGTGTTGATTCAGTTTACTGTAGATTCAATGTAGTTGAATATTAAAGTTACTGAATATTAAAATGCCCCTATTATGGTTATTCAAATATTCCCTTTCATGCAGTGCGTAATATAGCTGTCTGTGAATGTAAACGTTCTGCAGTGTTGTACATTCAAAAGTGCACGATAAATTATTGTCTCCCAAAAGAAAGAATCGACTCTGAACCGCCTAAAAGAGTTGTCAGGAATTTGAATCCCAATCAGTTACCCATTAATCAGTTAATGCCCACCTATTTTGTATGTCGTCCACCTGCAAACAACTTGACCCGCCCTTCAATGCAGGATTCGCAAAACGCTTGCTCTTGAAGGATGGGTCAGTACCAGTTTATTTGGACCAGCTCCTCAGAATCACAACCTGTAAGTATGAATAATTATTGATGTTTATTAGGGCTGTCAATCGATTCAAATATTTAAATCACATGATTGTCATGAGTTAACTCGTGATTAATCGCAACTTAATCGCACATTTTTATCAGTTCTAAATGTACCTTAAATTAATACTTTTCAAGTTTTAATACTCTAATGAACATGGGTATGGACAAATATGCATGATCTATTATTAGTGAAACCATACTCAAAAGAGCATGAAGACTAGACATGTATCAAAGGTCATAGATGTTTTTTAAAGAACTTGTTCATGTCTCTTAAGCCTAAACTTAAAAATTCAGAATAAGCAGTACTTTCTCTTATTTTAAAAACAGAAACAGGCGTTTTTACACTGGCAGTTCAGTTGTCATGCGGACCTGGGAGCGCACCAGGGTAATACTCCCGAGCCTACCCAAGAGGAGGTGCTCTGAGTTCGGTTGCACTCGAACTGTGCCGCGATTCACGTGAACAGTGTGAGAAACATGGACTCGTTCAGAAAAGTAGCCTACGCATTCGTTTTAGCCGATTGTATTTAGTTCAACAAAACACGTGTAAGTAGTGATGGTGTTAATGATTTACCTCGTTACCTCGGATGCGAGTGAGAGCGAGCTTGCAGTGTATTCGTGCATCGCGCATCTCCTCAGAGTCCCTTTGCAAGCATGCAACAGAAAGCCCCCTTCATCCGACACACATACCCTACAGTAAACACAAATGTCATTTACTCTGCTGCGCATAATAGCACTAAATTCAAAATAATTAATTAATATATATATATATATATATATATATATACACACACACTCATCTAAAGGATTATTAGGAACACCATACTAATACTGTGTTTGCCCCCCTTTCGCCTTCAGAACTGCCTTAATTCTACGTGGCATTGATTCAACAAGGTGCTGAAAGCATTCTTTAGGAATGTTGGTCCATACTGATAGGATAGCATTTTGCAGTTGATGGAGATTTGTGGGATGCACATCCAGGGCACGAAGCTCCCGTTCCACCACATCCCAAAGATGCTCTATTGGGTTGAGATCTGGTGACTGTGGGGGCCATTTTAGTACAGTGTCATGTTCAATGTCATGTTCAAGAAACCAGTTTGAAATTATTTGAGCTTTGTGACATGGTGCATTATCCTGCTGGAAGTAGCCATCAGAGAATGGGTACATGGTGGTCATAAAGGGATGGACATGGTCAGAAACAATGCTCAGGTAGGCCATGGCATTTAAACGATGCCCAATTGGCACTAAGGGGCCTAAAGTGTGCCAAGAAAACATCCCCCACACCATTACACCACCACCACCAGCCTGCACAGTGGTAACAAGGCATGATGGATCCATGTTCTCATTCTGTTGTATGTATGTAAGATGGACGCAAATGCACCAGGGTTCAATAGAATCAAGTTGACCAGCGCTGCGAGGGAAACCTATCGTGCTCAGAAATTACACACCTTAAACAGCAAGATTTGCTATTGCACATTTTAATGGGATATTTTAATCAGTGCGCCATTCTTTTAATGTGTTCGAAAAGTACACAAAATCATACTGTAATATATTTGGTGCTCCACTGCATGCTATCAAAACTTCTTAACCATGGACTTTTTTTTTTTTTTATAATTTTTTTTTTAAACGTTGTGGAATTGAATCTGCATGTTCTGTGTATTTTTAATCTACATTTTTTCACCCATGTCTCTGAAGTCTGTTCAGCACACATTTCCATCCCTGTGGTGTTTTTTGGAAGCTGGTCTGCTACCAACCTGCGTCACAATTTGCTGATAAAGCACTTCATCAAAATGCCAAGGACAACGTTTAAATACCACATTTAGCAGACTAGCAAACAGAATAGACCTTCACAATATTGTTTTAGTTGTTTGAAATTGCTGACTGGTTTGTTTTGGTTTGCAAGAGTGTATCTGAAGCCCTCATGCAGCAGGATTTTTGATCAGTTTTGAACAGTCAAGCATATTGTGCAGCACAGGTGCTGCGGGAGACCAGGTGCAGTGGTGCATGATAGAAGGGCGATGTTTTTTTTTTTTTTTTTTTTTTTTTTTTTGGAAGGCTATTTTAGGTATGCTCATATCAGATTTCTGAGAACATGAAGAGGACTTTATACAATTATAATTAAAAAATAAAGCTTCCAAAAGGTTTTTTTTTTTGCAACAATGCCATAGGAGAACTGTTTTTGTTCCCCAAAGAACCTTTCAGTGAACAGTTTTATATTATTTAAATGTTCTTCACATTATTTTAAAGAACCTTTTCCCACTATAAAGAACCTTTATTATTCAGAGTACACACACACACACACACACACACACAATACCAGTCAAAAATTTTGAATTTTTTATGTTTTTGAAAGAAGCCAAAATGCTCACCAAGGCTGTTTTTATTTGATCAAAAATACAGTAAAAACAGTAATATTGTGAAATATTATTACAATATAAAATAATTGTTTTCTGTTTTAAAATAATTTAAAATGTAATTTATTCCTGTGATCAAATCTGAATTTTCATCATCATTACTCCAGTCTTCAGTGTCACATGATCCTTCAGAAATCATTCTGTTATGAGGATTTGATGCTCAACAAACATTTATTACTATTATTATCATTGTTAAACAGTTGTGTTGCATTTTTTTTTAACCATGGATACACTATCATTCAAAGGTTTGGGGTAAGTTATAATATAATATAATAATTTAACAAAAATGCTTATTTTAAAGAAACACGTCAGACTGACTTAGAGGCTTTTGCATCTGAAGACAGACAGACAGACAGACAGACAGACAGACAGACAGACAGACAGACAGACAGACAGACAGATAGATAGATAGATAGATAGATAGATAGATAGATAGATAGATAGATAGATAGATAGATAGATAGATAGATAGATAGATAGATAGATAGATAGATAGGCAGATATTTTAACTATTTTGTTGGAAAAAAAAAAATACATCCTTGGTGAGCAGAAGATACATTAACATCTATTCTACAGAGTCATTTGAACTATGCCCGTTGATCACGCCTCTTGCAGTAGAAAATACAGAGCAGACTCCCCAGACCAATGTTCAATCTTACAAGATTGAGTTTGGTCTGATGATAGCCAGATAACAGTCGAGCTTCAAAAATCTCATTATTTTTCCTTTACAGAATAATTGCTTTTTAACAAAAACATATAAATGTTTCATAAGGGACCTACCATAAATGCATCTGTACAAGCCATAGGTATAAGATTTCAATTTCTTAATTTCTTTTTAAACTGAATGAAACATTCAGAATCAAGAAAAGGTTGAGGCTCACTGTTGCTCTCTATTAAAGGGATGAAAAATAAAGATGAAATGGTCAGCTGTGTGAATAGTTACTTGATGTGGTTGTTTTCTTTCTTTGAAGGTAATACGTAAGGTGAACAAGCAGCATGCATATCTAGACATGGATGAGCCCGTGTCGCAGCTTCATAAATGTGCTTTCCAGTTCAGAGACAGCAACCACATGTACCTCTGCCTGTCCAATGAAAAAATCATACAGTTCCAGGTGAACACAGGCAATGACATTTAAATACATTTCATTAAAAGAATAGTTCACCCGCAATGAAAATGCATTTACTTTCCGTCATGTGATTGCAAACTTGTAGGCCTCTCCGTGTCTCAAGGAAAGTAATAAGGTGCTACTGAATGACGGATCCTGTTGGACCATCATTGGAACAGAGGTGGTTGAATACACCTTCAGTGAGAGTCTCGCCGGTCACCCGACCACCATCAGCCCTGTACCTGTGATCAATGGCCTAGAGGTCAGACATCAAGCACTTGTCTCTTACAATCAATTTTAAAGAAACTGAATTCTAGACTCATTCACTGGGGTTCTATATAGAACCTTAGGGTTGTTAAAATTAATAACCTTTTCTTCTAAGAGTGCAACTTAATATTAATCTGTAAATATGAGCTGTATGTTCAAGAAAATCTGGTTACTTACCTAAACAACACTAACATGTGCTCTTGGTTTTTGTGATTTAGCTAAATGGAGGGGGACATGTGGCCATGTTGGAGCTTCACGGAGAAAACTTCAGTCCACACTTAAAGGTCTGGTTCGGCGACATGGAGGCAGAGACCATGTTCAGGTTAGTATTTATCTTAAACAGCTGGATTAAATGTCCTCATTTTTGGTGTAGATACTCTGAAAGTATAGCCTGCCAAGCTACTCATTATTTAAAGTGCCCCTATTATGGATTTTTGAAAATTACCTTTCATGTAGTGTGTAACATAGTTCTAAGTGAATGAAAACATCCTGCAAAGTTATTGTCTCTTAAAAGTAAGAGTCACACACTCTCTCTCTCACACTCACACACACACACACTTGTAATGCTGATGGTGAGGAATTAAAGTTGAAACATCTCATAACGTACTTCAAACTGAGCAGCATCACTGAGAAACGTCTTGCTCAAGGTTCAGGTTGAATAACTAGTTCTTCCAATGTTTCATCGATCCCGGACTCGCACTGGGATTGGTGTAAAATCGACGTCCTCGTTACTGTCTTTACAGTGTGTGCAATCGCTGAGCAGAAGTCTCTAGACGCCAGATGGAGCTGGAGTTTCCGATACGCGCTGTACGCGGTAGACCAATCACAACAGACTGGGCCATCTGACCAATCAGATCAGAGCAGTCTCACGGAACGGAAGGATTTAGAGAGACCGATTCATCCATCGAGTCATTTGAGAATCATTGAACATTGTAGTGAATGATGTGCAGTGTACATTATGAGAAAATTAAACAGTTTTTTGACCTTTGATGCATGTAAACCTGTTGTTGGAGACCTCCAAAACTAAATTAGGAAACTTTAAAATAGCATAATAGTGGCACTGTAAAGGTAAACAACAGTTGAGCTGGCGATTTGATTTCGCGCTGCAGCTCAGTCTGGAAACCTGTACATTCATTTATCCTGCTTCCGTTACACATTTGCGGGAACCAATCACAGACTGGCTTATCCACCTGGTGTGCTATTGGCGGGTTTAACACAATGACGGACAGAGAAGGATGGATTGATGCCCGTTGATCACACCTCTTGTGGTCTGATTGGTTGAAGGAATATCCAATTGCGTACAGAGTCATTTGGAGGTTAGTTACTGTACCAAAACAGTGTAAGCCACTTGAGGTCATGATTACAGTGAGTTTAATCACAATAAAGGGGTGTTTAAGTGCCTAAAACATGTTTAAAACACTGCCCATAATGGTGTATTGCTGTATAAATCAATGCAACAGCAAAGTGATAAAAGACAACAGTGTTCAATAAACAATTTATAATAATTATATTAGTATTCACTTAATATTGCAGGTCATTCGCCAATTTTTGGATAGGGAAAGTACATTAAGATAACTTGAAATGCAACTATTTTCTTAAATGTTATGTTTAAATATGTAAATGAGTCAGTGTCTAATCTGCATGCATTTCCAGAGCAGAAATCTGAAAGTTGGATGAAGCTATGTTCAAAAATATTGTTTCTTTTTGTTGACATATTAAAGAGTACTTTAAAGGGGATTTTGGATCTCTTTTTATCAAGAAATACAGTTAATATATAGATCAGGCAAATTATATATACACAAACCCCTCAGAATATAGATATGAATAAACCTGCAAAGTCTGCTGCTGAAGTGCTCGTCGTGTCTCTTTAGAAACATGCCACATTAGTACTGAAATAAACTGATGTGCAGATATTTATATATAAGTGACTTTGAGCATGGCTCATCCAATCATTAACCATCTCTTTTATAAATTGCAATTACTCACTATGTAATAAATAACACAGCACAGGTGCATGCAAGTTATAAGACAAAAAACCAACCCCTACTCATATAAAACTTTTCCCTGTGCAATAATTTTAGTTGTGTCCACCTTGCCAAGGCTCCAGGGATGCCGTGGTGCGACATTCCTGTCTCAGCAGGCTGGAGTGGAATGATGGTCTCTCTCAGGTCCTTGTAGGGAGGTTCTTAGAGCTGTTGTCAAGTGTCAGGAAGGTCAGCGGGTGATCCGCAACTGAAATGACTGCAAATCAGTGAGGTGTAACTTCCTTCATCTTAATTTACAGGAGGAAGGCATTTAATACTTCAGTCAAAGTTTGACACTTATTGCTCTGAATAAATATAAATATACACGCATACACATACACACACATATACATTATATATATATATATATAGAGAGAGAGAGAGAGAGAGAAATAATGCTGAAATAAAATAAATATAAATAAATATAAACCTAAATAAATGTATTTTTACAATGCACAAATGGGAAAAAAGGTGTTTAATCAAAGATGTAAATATGACTAATTATAATACTTTGTCCATCTCAGGTCCTCCAGGTCTTTGCTGAGTGTCGTTCCTGATGTGTCTATATTGAGTGGCGAGTGGAGATGGATGAGACAACCAATCACAGTGCCCTTATCTCTGATCCGATTGGACGGGCTGATCTACAGGAGTTCATATTCATTTACTTACACACCAGAGCACAGCGCCCCCTCTCAAGCAAACGGTACAGCGGAGAGAACCGCAGACTCGGACTCGCTCATAGACACCATACACCAGGAGTTCACACGGATGAACTTTCACCTATTTATGCAGAGCTGAGAACACACACACACACACACACACACACACACACACACACACACACACACACACACCTTGAACCAAGGATTAATCAAGGAAAATATTCTTGTCAGATTATGTCCAGCCCTGGTTCAGATTCTACCCTCGTTAACACTTACACTAACAAGAAAAACTCTCCCAGCATGTAATCACGTAGAGCTTTAGGGAGCTGACACACGAGAGACAGATCTGATGAGCTTTTGGCACTTAGGAATGCACAAGATCCATGTATTGAGGCTGTGAAAAGAGCTGAGTCAGTTGAAATACAATTAATTAGCTTCATAACATCTGTGAACTTCTCATCAGTCAATGGATGCTTATGTCAGAGTGTGTTGCAGCAAAAGCTTAAATTCTCTGTATGATGGAGCATCACTTTAGCAAACCTTTATGTCTTCTATACCTTGGCAGTAAAGACATTTATAATGTTGCAGAAGATTTCCATTTCAAATAAATGCTATTCTTTTTTAACTTTTTAATAGGCCCAAGCCCCAAAGGACCTTGTAGCACACCCCATTTGACATACACAAACCAAACTTTAAACACTTATAGATCTCATCGAACCGAAACAACTTTCATGCTCATAGTCAGACACCAACCCAACAGGAAATTGGCTATTATGGGTTTGTTTAAAAAAAACGCATGCTCTGGAATTTGATATACTCCTAGGAGATTCATCTAAACTCCATCAAAGTCAATATATTGAGGATGCTAAATTGCTAGCAGATTTTTGATTTCGCAAACAGCTTAAATACTGTTGCCATGGCAACACGTCAAACTTTAATATTCTTGGGTGTTTTTGAAGCTTTTGGCATGCTTGAAATTGCATGAAACACATCAGAGTTGTCGGCCAGAAGACATAAGCAAAGCTAATGGGGGGTTATTTCTAGCTATAGTCACCAAACTCGGTACATATATTGATCTCATCGAGCTGGACATCTTTGTAATTTACAAAAATGAGCTCCAACTAACAGGAAGTCAGATATTTTAGCTTGAATGTGGAGTTTTTGAATAATCAGGCTCTGAATTTAACTACTGCTCCTAGGGAAGTCATATGATTCGCACGATCAATTTAATGCATCCTTGCTGAATAAAATGATTAACTTTTCAAATGGGTCTAAATATTCAACAATTTTACATTTCATTATATTTGGTCATTTGTGAGTGCGTACAGGGTTTTAGACTGCGCCCTTTTAAACTATAACACACACCAGTACCGTATTTTATGTGTAATTAGATTAATCAGAATTGCTCATACAGTATCCAATAATGCAATTATGCATTTGATGTTATTATGTCCTCTCTCTCAACTTATTCTTCTGCTGATATCTTTTACATAATGCTGCACATATCTTTACACAAAGCAGGCTATTATACAGCATCACTACCACATCCAAGATCATCTTCAAAGGATGAAAGCTTAGAGCAAACTCTACAAATTGTGTTGAAGTGTGAAACTCTGTCTGCACACATTTTTTAAGGGTCTTAGAGGTCTTTGGCTCGTTTCCTCCTCCTAATTACTAAAGCAAATATGCGTGAGAGGGACCAGCACATCAGCTAATCTTCATCATGTGTCCACCATTGCCAACGGGCCCCTGAAATTTATTTTCACACCAATCCATTCCGCTCGGAGACAAGAGATATGAAGGGACCTATTCTTCTATCTGCATCCGCTCTTCACACCTCTTATGTAACAGGACGGATAGTATTCAATACCATAAAAAAGGAAATTTCTTTCAGCTTTGGCTTCCTGCTTGAAATGAAACTCTCAGAGTGGCTTAAACTTAAACTCCGGGCACGTGTACGTATGCTGCTCCCTATGAGCATAAAGAAACCTCTGTCTCTTTATTTTGGCCGAGCATTTGTCTAACATATCACCACTCTCCCATCATTCCACTCCGATCGGCCTTCTGCTCCAATCAGTGAAAGGATCTAGCCTGTGATTGACAGCTCATTTACAGCTCTGAGAAGGGCCCTTTAAGGTCTGAGAGGCCGGTGCCTGGGCAGAGAAGATGAGAAAAGTATGAAAAATATGTTTGCACTCATTGTTCCCATGGACTTGTGTGTTCAGGGGCCAAACGGGAGCCAATTAGTGTGTCAAGGTAGAGTACAGTGGAGTGGACAGATTTTGAATAGATCAAATCCTTTGCTGGGGTAAGAAATGGATTATTATAAATGCTTTGAAGGATTTGCCATGTTTGACAACATAGAATTTTCCTCTACATTTCCTCTTACTTGCACAAAAACAACGGATAGTTCAGACTTGAAAGTCAAACTGATTTCAAAGTCTTTAAGTGAATAAAATATTTTTAAAAGATCAAAGGTGACTGTAAAGACATTTATATGATTTCTGCCAAATAACTGCTGTTCTTTTGAACTTTCTATAAATCAAAGAATCCTGAAAAAAGTTTCACTGTTTCCACAAAAATATGAAGCAGCACAGCTGTTTTTAACAGTAATAATAATCATAAATGTGTCTTAAGCAGCAAATCCTCATATTAGAATGATTTCTGAAGGGTCATGTGACACTGAAGACTGGAGGAATGATGATAAATTCAGCTTTGATCACAGGAATAAATTACATTTTACAATATATTACAATAGAAAACAGTTATTTTAAATTGGAATAATATTTTGCAATATTACTGTTTTTACTGTATTTTTGATCAATTAAATGCAGTCTTTGTGAGCAGAAGACTTTCCCAATACCGTCTCATTTATTAGTAAAACATTCACAGTGCATTAATAAATGTTAACGAATACAACTTTTGATCTTAAAAATTAGTAAATGTCAGAATTAACATCAACTAAGATTAATAAATGCCGTTGAAGTATTGTTCACTGTTAATGAAACCTTATTGTAAAGTGTTACAAAACCCCAAACTGTTGCCGCTCAAGTCTGTGCGTTACATAGGGTGACCATATTTTGATTACCGAAAACCAGGACACTCGGCCCGGCAATGAGATACGTGTAGATTGCCCTAGTGCCGGTCAATTTAACGGCCCAATGAAAAATAATAAAAACCAGGATATTTTCATCACTTTATAAAAAACGGCCAGGACAGGACTTGAAAAACAGGGCGTTTGGTCACCCTAGCGTTACAGTGATTTTACCATTGTACTGCTGTAAAATCACTGTAATGCACAGCCTCTTGTGGCTTAAAGGTTCACTCGAAAATGACAGTTGTGACAATCTGTTCATCATATAAAGCGATCGAGTCTCTTCAGAAAATGTGGACTAAACCGCTCAATTCATATGGATTAATTTCATGATCTCTTTATGAACTTTTTGAAGCGTCAGTGGTAGTTGTGTAGCTGTCAATGGAGGGACAGAAATCACTCAGATTTCATTAAAAAGATATTCTAAAGATAAACTTGAGTCTTACTGATTTCTCAAGAGGTAACTAAGCCATTCATAACTCACTCTTGTGCACCTGCTAGGACATATTACAACCCTATAATCTTATGTGTTTGACTATGAATAAATCAATATGATACATTCAGTCCTTATGATCTTGATTCATCAGCATGACAGGCATGCATGACCCACATGCAGTTCAACATACTACTTAGTCTGACATGACACCCTAGCAAATGTAGTGATCGATTCCAGATGTTTGCCAGATTTTTCAAACAGACTAGATGACTAGACAGCAAAGAATGAGGCATATTTGCCAGAACAAGATGGAGACATTAGAAAGAAAGCCTTAAAAGGTCCTCCCTGGTGTGATTTCAGTGCATGCTTTAAAGATTTGTAGAGGATATTGAATGAATGAATGCTTGCTCTTTAGTAAAGCGAAGATGCGATTAAACATTTGTTAAATCCAGTGCATTTATTTGACATCACATGGCTCTCTAAGGCCCTGTTTACACCTGGTATTAAAATGTGTTTTGGTCGATCACAAGTGAAATGATGATAAATACAGGTGAAATTGGGGTCTAAAACGTTTTAAGCTTGTTCACTTTCGACCACTTTCAGAGGTAGTCGAAAACTCATTAGACCGGATTGCTTCCATGGTACAAACGCTCATGTGGTCAAATGCGTTGGAAAAGACACTAAAGACCGCCTACTCTTCGCCTACTGACCTAATGCGTGAACATTACGGGAAGCGATCTAGCCAAACAGGGTTTAAACTTTGTCGGAAGAAGCCTGTAGTTTGGTTTGAAGAGGAGAAATGTACCAAACACAATGTTCTCTCAGTATTCCTGATTTCTAACACACACTCACAGCGTTCAGCTGGTCTTGTGTCTGTCGGAGTAGAAACTAAAGCTGATGCTCTCCATACGTTTTCCCATCATATAAGCGTGTTCATATGTAAATTGCACAAGCTGATTTTGTCCATTAGATCAAAGATCTGAAAAGACCCTCCACTCGAAGAAATCAGGACAGAAGTGGTTGAAAGTGGACAAAAGAGACGGATTAAAACACCAGGAGCCTGAGTGTGAGATGGAGTCTCTGAGTGCATGAGAACTGGGAAATGGTCCATTCTAGGAAGCCCTTCTGCCTCCGCAGGACGTCTGTA
Organism: Paracanthobrama guichenoti; assembly: GCA_018749465.1. Taxonomy (NCBI): domain Eukaryota; kingdom Metazoa; phylum Chordata; class Actinopteri; order Cypriniformes; family Gobionidae; genus Paracanthobrama; species Paracanthobrama guichenoti. Next base: position 32,488,671 of record CM031948.1, read on the forward strand.
ATGATGCCTGACTTGAAGGGGAACCAGCTGACCTTGCATCCTTCCGCCATCCGGAACAGAATCGCTCCCTACAGCAATCCCACAAATGTTCCATGTTGTCAGAATGCCTTAAATCCAAGTGGATCAAAAACGTGGGCGGAGAGCCCAGAACTTTGTAAAGAACACCGCTTTGTTCATGCAGAATGAGAATATTTTCCAGCATCCAAGTTTTGTAAAAGAGCACACCTGGTGTAAACACGGGCGTTGACAGGAGGCGGCTCTTTTGAGATCTCATTCAAGTGTCAACAAAGTCTTTTCTTCTAAAATCCCTGTGGAGAAATAAAAATAAATGAGATAATCACTCTTTGAAAACAAAGGTTCTATAATGGCATTGATGATTCCATGAGAACCTTTGACATCCATGGAGCCTTTCCACTGCACAAAAGGATCTTTATAGTGGAAAAGGGTTTTCTGGACTTGTTCTGATCATTTCTGGTAAGGGCTACTCTATCTAGACTCTAATAGAAACAAGATATTAGAGATGCCATTGGTGATTTTCCTTTCCTGTGGGTCGAAATGAGATTTCAAGGGAGAAACATCTATACGTCCAGAGCAGAACCTCATCTCTCTGGCTCTGCTTTCCTTCTACCTCCTCCTCTTTGCGGCAGTATGTATATTCCTGTGGGAATCTCTTTCCTCTCAGGAAGCAGGTTCCCTTTCAGAGTCAATAAGCCTTTCTGCTCGCACCCCAGCCCAGCGTGTGCACTCACATGTACAGGAGCGTGTACGGCAGCCGTGGGTGTGTGGGCTCTTAGGAGCCACTTGTTTGAAGGGTTGGAGGACATTCCAACATCAACTGCTTTGTTCACTAGCATTATTCATTATTCAAACTACAGATTAATGTAGTTTATTTGGGATTGTTTATTTTTTGTTACTGTATTAAAATAAACTATTGTTTCTGTCTTGATAATAGCATATAACTTTGATAACTAATATGATATAAACTTGGTGGAGACACATAACACCCAAATTAATGCCGATAACACCATGCACTACATTTTTTTCTCTTCTTTTTTTTTAAAGAGAGAGAGGTTTTGGATAGGGAAAGATTTTCAGTAAATAATGAATTATTTCCTTTTTGCTCAAAGAAGAGGAGGACACAGAAACATTACAACATCAAGACAAAAAAAATGAGAAAAAAATTGAGAATAATGAAATAAATACTGCTGTCAAATCAATTAAGCGTGATTATTCGCATCCAACATAAAAGTTTGTAAATATGTGTGTATTTAAATGCACACACACATATACCATTATATAAAATATATAACATTATTTTCATGATTTGTTAACGCAACTTTTCTTCTTTTGTCAGATCAACTTGGATAATTAATGTGGTTCAAACAACATTATATTTTGAGTTTCTATTGATTAAACCAATCTCCATTGAATTAACTCAAAATGAAGGCAAACGGGTTATACAATATTTTTTACAGTGACACTAATAAATACATAACACACATAATAAATACATAAAGTGGTTAATTAGAAATGCATAAAGTAACTTTTCCACCAACCGCGGAAGGCCACAATATGTGTCTCAAGCTTCAGCGGATGGATCAAGAGTTGGTATTTTCCCATTTCTGTTATCTGAAAAGCATGACCATCAACATTTTTCACTTTGGAACCAAGCACAAAGAGTCACAAGTGAATGATTATGCCCAGAACATACTTGTAAAACTTAATCTTTTAATGCTTCATTTAATGTTTATTTCCCATACCCCCTCAGCAGCCAAACATAATATAACTGAATATTGTTCCAGCTAGTGCAGAGCGTTTGCACTGAAACTGTCCATTTAAGGCAGTTAAGTCTCTGTCTTACTTTGGTGTTTTCATTGTAACCTTCCTCAACCGTCAGCAATTATTCTATAAATTAAAGTCTTTAATAAACCGTATTTATTAAGGTATGCAGGGACTGAGAATCATCAGACAGCCAGGTAAAAGACACAAACCTCACACTAACCCAGCCAAATAGTGTCTGGGGGTTAAATTTCATTTCATTAGTGGTGCTTGCTGAAGCAAACTTCTTTTCCTCATACTTGGTTCATTTTCGTGTTACGCATCACGTTTGAGCTTCAGCAAGAACCAATGAGGTTCATTCTCGTGTTACGCAGCACGTTTGAGCTTCTCAAGAACCAATGAGGTTCATTCTCGTGTTACGCAGCACGTTTGAGCTTCAGCGAGAACCAATGAGGTTCATTCTCGTGTTACACAGCACGTTTGAGCTTCAGCGAGAACCAATGAGGTTCATTCTCGTGTTACGCATCACGTTTGAGCTTCAGCGAGAACCAATGAGGTTCATTCTCGTGTTACGCAGCACGTTTGAGCTTCAGCGAGAACCAATGAGGTTCATTCTCGTGTTACGCACGTTTGAGCACGTTACGCAGCACGTTTGAGCTTCAGCGAGAACCAATGAGGTTCATTCTCGTGTTACGCAGCACGCTTGAGCTTCAGCGAGAACCAATGAGGTTCATTCTCGTGTTACGCAGCACGCTTGAGCTTCAGCAAGAACCAATGAGGTTCATTCTCGTGTTACGCATCACGCTTGAGCTTCAGCGAGAACCAATGAGGTTCATTCTCGCGTTACGCAGCACGTTTGAGCTTCTCAATAACCAATGAGGTTCATTCTCGTGTTACGCATCACGTTTGAGCTTCAGCGAGAACCAATGAGGTTCATTCTCGTGTTATGCAGCACGCTTGAGCTTCAGCGAGAACCAATGAGGTTCATTCTCGTGTTACGCAGCACGCTTGAGCTTCTCGCGAGAACCAATGAGGTTCATTCTCGTGTTACGCAGCACGTTTGAGCTTCTCAAGAAACAATGATCATTCTCGTGTTGACGCTTGAGCTTCAGCGAACCAATGAGGTTCATTCTCGTGTTACGCAGCACGTTTGAGCTTCAGCGAGAACCAATGAGGTTCATTCTCGTGTTACGCAGCACGTTTGAGCTTCTCAAGAAACAATGAGCTTCATTCGCGTGTTGAGCTTTGAGCTTCAGCGAGAACCAATGAGGTTCATTCTCGTGTTACGCAGCACGTTTGAGCTTCTCAAGAAACAATGAGCTTCATTCTCGTGTTACGCAGCACGTTTGAGCTTCAGCGAGAACCAATGAGGTTCATTCTCGTGTTACGCAGCACGTTTGAGCTTCTCAAGCAATGAGAACCAGCTTCAGCGAGAACCAATGAGGTTCATTCTCGTGTTACGCAGCACGCTTGAGCTTCTCAAGAACCAATGAGGTTCATTCTCGTGTTACGAGCAGCGCGTTTGAGCTTCAGCGAGAACCATTGAGGTTCATCGTGTTACGAGGTTGATTCTCAAGAAACAATGAGCTTCATTCTCGTGTTACGCAGCACGCTTGAGCTTCAGCGAGAACCAATGAGGTTCATTCTCGTGTTACGCATCACGCTTGAGCTTCAAGAACCAATGAGGTTCATTCTCGTGTTACGCAGCACGTTTGAGCTTCAGCGAGAACCAATGAGGTTCATTCTCGTGTTACGCAGCACGTTTGAGCTTCAGCGAGAACCAATGAGGTTCATTCTGGCGTTACGCAGCACGTTTGAGTTTCAAGAACCAATGAGGTTCATTCTCGTGTTACGCTTGAGCTTCAGCGAGAACCAATGAGGTTCATTCTCGTGTTGAGCTTTTCAAGAACCAATGAGGTTCATTCTCATGTTACGCAGCACGTTTGAGTTTCAAGAACCAATGAGGTTCATTCTCGTGTTACGCAGCACGTTTGAGTTTCAAGAACCAATGAGGTTCATTCTCATGTTGCGCAGCACGTTTGAGTTTCAAGAACCAATGAGGTTCATTCTCGTGTTACGCAGCACGTTTGAGTTTCAAGAACCAATGAGGTTCATTCTCGTGTTACGCAGCACGTTTGAGCTTTCAAGAACCAATGAGGTTCATTCTCATGTTGCGCGCAGCACGCTTGAGTTTCAAGAACCAATGAGGTTCATTCTCATGTTACGCAGCACGTTTGAGTTTCAAGAACCAATGAGGTTCATTCTCGTGTTACGCAGCACGTTTGAGTTTCAAGAACCAATGAGGTTCATTCTCGTGTTACGCATCACGTTTGAGTTTCAAGAACCAATGAGGTTCATTCTCGTGTTACGCAGCACGTTTGAGCTTCAGCGAGAACCAATGAGGTTCATTCTGGCGTTACGCAGCACGTTTGAGCTTCTCAAGAACCAATGAGGTTCATTCTCGTGTTACGCAGCACGTTTGAGTTTCAAGAACCAATGAGGTTCATTCTCGTGTTATGCAGCACGTTTGAGTTTCAAGAACCAAAGCTTCAGGTTCACGTTTGAGCTCGAGAACCAATGAGGTTCATTCTCGTGTTACGCAGCGCGTTTGAGTTTCAAGAACCAATGAGGTTCATTCTCGTGTTACGCAGCACGCTTTGAGTTTCAAGAACCAATGAGGTTCATTCTGGCGTTACGCAGCACGTTTGAGTTTCAAGAACCAATGAGGTTCATTCTCGTGTTACGCAGCACGTTTGAGTTTCAAGAACCAATGAGGTTCATTCTCGTGTTACGCAGCACGTTTGAGCTTCAGCGAGAACCAATGAGGTTCATTCTCATGCACGTTTGAGTTTCAAGAACCAATGAGGTTCATTCTCATGTTACGCAGCACGCTTGAGTTTCAAGAACCAATGAGGTTCATTCTCGTGTTACGCAGCACGTTTCAGCTTCCTCAAGAACCAATGAGGTTCATTCAAGAACCAATGAGGTTCATTCTCGTGTTACGCAGCACGTTTGAGTTTCAAGAACCAATGAGGTTCATTCATATAAAGCAATCGAGTCTCGAGTCTAGTTTTACGCTCTATTTATGAACTTTTTGAAGCACAACGTGGTAGTTGCATAGACTGTCAATGGAGGGACAGAAATCTCTCAGATTTCTTTTTTTTTTAATTTTTTTTTTTTACTTAATTTGTGTTCTGCAGATGAATGAAAGTCTTACAGGTTTGGAACGATATGAGGGTGAGTAATTAATGAAGGTTTTTGAAACTATCCCTTTAACTCTTTAAACAGCACAACAATCCATCCCCAGATCCACAGTATGTGAGCAGGAAAGTCTTTACGTTCAGCACACAACCTCAACATCCATAAAAACCTCATGAGAGAGCTGAAATCTGATGATTTTAAAGAAAGCTATGTAAAATCCCTCCTACATTGCAAGTCCATCACATGGGCGCTAGAGTGAAAGCGCTGGAAGAAAAGGCTGCCATTGTGTTAATGAATAGAGGCCTGTAATATGCACCATGCTTTGACATTTCTATAAATTGAGAAATGATGGTTTATTAAGCTTACGTTTGTTTGCACAAGCGTTTGTACTAGAATGAAGGTTCAGAGAACCTCAAGGGCTCAACAAAGCAGCGTTTGTCTTTGCCTGGCCTGGTGGAAATGACTAAACAGATAACCTGTAAACACTTCATCATTACCCATCACTGCGCTTTCAGTGCGACTGTTTGGGCTTCAATCTTTCAAGCTAGGATCAACTGTCCATCAGCTGTAATTGTGAAGCCCAGAATTCCTGTTTGTGTTTAACAGTGCAACGTGATATCTGAGATAAAATTCAATAAGATGTGGAATTTTTTGGAGCGGGAGGAACCTCACTCCTGATTACTGCAGAGAACAGATAATCTTTTCAACACATGACAGATTGCAAAGGGCGGCCTTATTTGAGCATTCCTCTTCACAAGCACAAGCATGCACTACAGCACCATCTGCAGGCGACAGACAGAAACCGCAACATTGTCCAAAATCTAAATGGACAAGGTCATTATATAAATGTCAGACTCAACAAGGAAGCATATAATCAAATTGTATAAGGGGTGAGTTTTTCCTGTTTCTACAATCTACTTAGGCTTATGCTTTTAAGAAACACACGTCTAGGTCTTCCAAAGTCTAGCACTAATATTAACATTGTTGGGTTTCTCTAAAAAGTAATCAATTACTAGCTACTAATGACATCTTCAACCGTGTAATTAGATTACTGCACTAATTACTCTCTTTAAAAAGTATTGCATTACTTATTACTTCCCAAATCCCATATCAACCTCAACCAGTTGAACAATACAAGGATAGACACGAAACTGCTCTTAATTCTTTCAAATAAACAAACAATTGCATAAATTATACTTCAACTGACCAAAGTGTGTAAAGGAGAAGGTTACATTAAAAACATACATTTTAATATTAAATGTTGATGTCAAATCCACTATTGTTTTATATATGACTGTGTTTAATGAAATTACATCAGAAGTAACTGTAATTAATCCTAAAATCAAGAGAGTAACCCCTTTACTTTTTCAAGGAAAAGTAATGAAATTACAGTAATTAGATTACTTGGTAATTAATTACATCTAACACTGATTAACCACAACAAAACCAAATATTAAAGATGTTTTATCTGCAGTGGGAAAGCAAAAAAGCTTGCCAATCCTAACACATTGGAAGCATTATAAATAACAGCAGGTAAATCATATAAACACTGAAAAAATAAGTTTACATCATTACAAATATATATTTTAAAGTTTCAGATTTTTGTAAACAAACAAACCAATATATAAATAAATGGATAACAATAAACAAATATATAAATTAAAGTTTAATTAATTAAAGGTTTAATTAATTCAAGATTTTACCAATGACATTACATTTTTCATACATTTCCCCCTTAGTGTGTATTTTCTGGTAAATAAAGTCCCATATTCCAAAAAAAAAAAAAAGACAGATTCACAAAAAAAAAAATCCCTTTATCAAATTGTATGATATTTATGGTCCAGTAAATGCTGTCCAGTAACTGTGTCTGCCTGCCTGCCTCTCTCTCTCTATGTGTGTATGTATGTGTGTGTGTGTGTGTGTGTGTGTGTGTGTGTGTGTGTGTGTGTGTGTGTATATATATGTGTGTGTGTGTGTGTATATATATGTATATATATGTGTGTGTGTGTATGTATATGTGTGTATATATGCGTGTGTGTATATATATGTGTGTGTGTGTGTGTGTGTGTATATATATGTGTGTGTGTATATATGTGTGTGTATATATGCGTGTGTGTGTGTGTGTGTGTATATATGCGTGTGTGTATATATGCGTGTGTGTGTGTGTGTGTATATATGTGTGTGTGTGTGTGTATATATGTGTGTGTGTGTGTGTGTGTATATATATGTGTGTGTGTGTGTATATATATGTGTGTGTGTGTATATATACGTGTGTGTATATGTGCGTGTATGTGTGTGTGTGTGTGTGTGTGTGTGTGTGTGTGTGTGTGTGTGTGTGTGTGTGTGTGTGTGTGTGTGTGTGTGTGTGTATATGTGTGTGTGGTGCTTTTCTTTATAAAGGACTTTAACCCCGAGTTTCACAGACAAGGCTTAAATCTAGTCCCAGACTAAAATGAATGTTTGAACTGTTTTAACTAAAAGCAACTTGCTCTGACATATCTTAAAATATATCAGTGCCATTGTTTTGTCTCAAGATGAACACCAGTGATGTTTGTTTTTCTAAGGCACTTTAATAAAAACTAATGTCCCAATCAAACTAAGGCCTAATCCCGGCTTAATCTGAGCCCTGTCTGTAAAACCAGGCCTAAAATCTTGGCATTTGCCAGCATTGCAATTAAAACGCTTGAACATGCTGGACGTAGAATTACACGGCTCATTTCCCTTCAGACATCATGATGTTTTTCTGCAAGATCAAACCCCAACACGGATAGAAGGATGAGGAAAGTGGACGATAAAATGCTTTTTTAATGCCACAGCACATGAGAAATCCTGCACACATCCGCCATTTAGCAGTCAAAAGCAGACATTTGGGTTTTAGGACTTCCTATGGCTTTCTCCAAACATAAACTCATGCACATGTGTGGAAAAGAGTAAACAAGAGCTCACCAAACTTTTCCCATTCCCCAGGCATCTGGCTTTAATGTGCTTTGCATCTGGTTATGTTTTTGTACAGTAGTACAGGTGGTTCTTCCAATGGCAGCCATGCTATAAATTCCAGCTTTATGACACATTTTGTGTCTAGCTTCTTTACAACTTTACAACCTCCTGTTTTCCACTGCAAGGAGAGCACATGGAGGCCTGAGACAATTCCCTCGATCACCACAAGAGGACACCAGTCAGCTTTGCTTATGTAAATAGTTCACTGCAGATGATTTGGGTTATAGAAACACAATAATACCAGAGAAAGCAGTGTAGTGGTCAGGTACATCTTTAAATAATAGTAATACCAGAAAAATTAAATTTAGAAGAGCCAGGACATTTTTTTGAATATGACTCTGAATGTATTCGTCTGAAAGAAGAGTCATATACACCTAGGATGACTTGAGGATGAGTAAATTATGGGCTATTTTTCATTTTTGGGTGAACTATCCCTTTAACAAAAAACAAACAGCAACATTTAAAGGCACAACACAAGAAGGTTTTTATTTTATTTATTTATTTTTATTGTAGTTATCACAAATATAAGAATATAAACACTTTTGACAACATCATAAAAAGAACGAAAATTGCCAAACAAAATGCATAAAGGGCCAGAGGTAATACAAATTGCATTATATAAAACAGAGGTGTTATTAACAATCAGGCAAAATGTCACAGAGCATACAGTCACCTGTACATTATAGGAAATAAAAATGAATATTATAAGATGTACACTGGATTTGTTCATTGCTGGAGGTAGATATTGTATCCAAGTAATACTTAAAATCTTTACAAAATATAATAAATAGGGACTTTACAGAAGAAGAAAAAAAATGCACTTATGTAAAAAAATTATAATAATTGCTAGTAAAATAAATAGATTAATTAGCAACGCGAGAAGCTTCTATGAGCGTAATCTGCTGACGTGTATGCGTACGCGTAATACGTCATCGAGATCTGCGTTGTTGCAGAGTCACTCCTGAGCGATTGAGTGTAAACAAGAGACTAGCGGGAGAAGAATCTAGAATATTGTGTATGTTTTATCGATTACTTCCAATAGTTGTGAGTAGCTGCTACATTTGCGTAGTATCTAGCTCACGTTATGCCCGACGACAGGCTGTTATCGGGTTATTTAAAGCGAGTTTTCTCACAGAGACCGTTTCTGCACTCTGACTGGCTAACGTTAGCCTGTTAGCTTTGTGAGCACACAGACTCTCATAACAGGAGAAACAAGCTCCTATATGTCTAGGCTTTGCACGGGGTTGGGTCCTGTGGCCGTGAGTATATTTCTTTGATGGTTCATTATGTTTGTTGGTGTATGTTGGTCGAGCAAAGTTGACGGGATGTAGCATTGTCCTGACTCAATGCTAAGCTAAGCTTCATTATGCTAATTGTGATGTGATGAGCGTTTCATAACATGAGAGAGACACACCTTGTCAACTACTACAGTGTGATAAAAGACTTTTAGATGTTGGTTTGTATTTGAATAATACATTAAGTCAAAATATATAACCTGTATAATTTATTCAAGGGAAATTACAGTATGTGACCTAGGGTCACAAAACAAGTCATAAGGGTACATTTTTTTTTAAAATTGAGATTTATACATCATCTGAAAGCCGAATAAGATTTCCATTAATGTTTGGTTTATTAGGATGGGACAATATTTCGAAAATCTGGAATCTGAGGGTGCAAAAAATAAATACAAATCTAAATATTATTGAGAAAATCGCCTTTAAAGTTGTCCAAATGAAGTCCTTAACAATGCATATTACTACTAATAATAAATTTTTTAGATATATTTACGGTAGGAAATGTACAATATCTTCATCTTAATATCCTAGTGATTTTTGGCCTTCAAGAAAAATTAATAATTTTGACCCATACAGTGTATTGTTGGCAATTGCCACGGATATACCCGCGAGACTTATGACTGGTTTTGTGCTCCGGGGTCACACGTGTCTATGTTGTTTGGAAAGTTTCAGCCACTGCAGTCGTTCTTGTTGGTGGTTAAAAGCAACAGATGGGCTGTAATAGTTCGTACGGTTCAGTAAATCTGTGTGTTTGTCATAACTGCTCACTTGTATTATTCTCTATGGTTTCAGTTTTAAGGCTGTCTAACGTAATGGCTGCTGTGGAGAAGGTAGAAAAGGAGTGCGAGGAGGAGACACTACAGACCGCTTTTAAGAAACTGCGTGTGGATGCTGAAAGGTTTGTTGGTCTTTTCATTTGCTTCAGCTCAAGTGAAATGGATGCTCACTATTTTGGCAGAGAGGGTTTTTGTACTCCCCGGGTAATTGCCTGTATTTCTTTCCAGTTCCACAAACACAGTCCGCGTCTCTGAGTCTTTGGCTTCCAGATTGGTCGTTCGAGGCAGTCCGGAGGGAGCCAAACCCAAGATGACCTCCTCGAAAGATAACTGGCTTGGGTAGGGACCACTTTAAGATTCCCTAGTTAATCCTGAAAAGCCTGATGAACATGCCTATATGGAATAATCAGTCAGATTACTTATTGAACCTTTAGATGATGGATATATGTTTTAAATCTTAAGAATAAGGTTTGCTTATGTTATGTAGCATATTTGATGCGTCACTTCAGGCTCATGTAGTATGAAATGGAAGATTAGCAACTGTATATCAAACTGCTTGCATAAAAGCATGCAAATATCCACTCTCTATATCTCCCCATAATATGTATATCTCAGTAAGGTATTTAAATCTTAGTTTTATGACCAAAGCTCTGTAGTTTTAAGTGTGAGAGGCAAAACATGCAATGCAGTACAACAACAATTTAGAGATGGAACAAATAAACGCTCCTCAAAAGCTTGATGCGTCATGTTTGATACATTTTAACATGATTTTAAGAAATAGATATGGATAATTAAGTATATCTAAGTTGCGTCCAGTAAGTGTTCATCTTGAAATATTACTTACTTCAAAAATCAGTAAAGATTTCAAAGCAGAAACACGACCTGATGTTTTTACAATTATACTAAGGGTGTGTTCACACTCGGCATGTTTGATTGGATTAAACCGAACCCTGGTGCGATTGCTCTGTTAGTGCGGTTCATTTGAATAAGTGTGAACGCTGACATCTGAACCCTGGTGGACAGAGACGCTGAACAGATGGGTCTCGCTACGCTTCTAAACAAACTCCGGTGCGGTTAGACTGAAATATGAACGCAACACGGCCCAAAGACAGGACATGATGTCAGAAGAGGAGACCCTATGAAGGGCAGAATGCTCAAGCACATCTGGGTTTTCTCATCATAGTCGTGATGTTGCTCATCACAGTTCGGGTCAGGCGTAAGAACCGGGTCTCCTCGCAGCAGATCTGTGTGTGTGTGTGTGTGTGTGTGTGTGTGTGTGTGTGTGTGTGTGTGTGATTCTGGATTCTGCTGCTTTTGACTCCTTTACACATTTTATAAGCTCTTCACGAGTTCTCAGCTCCTCAGAATACCATCATATGTATCTACGCACACACACTACGAGCCAGTTTATCCCTGAACACAGCATTGATTTGGATGTTCGGTAAGTTCTGTTGCAAAATATACGTCATAAAAGCCGACCAATCAGGTTGTGAGCGTATCCCTATGCCTTTAGGGTCGGTGTTAAAATGACAATGTGAACGCTAAGCAGACCAGGACTAAATGTTGTTGTTGTTGTTGTTTTCTGTCCGAAACAAGTGAACTGAACTACAAGGCCTAAAAGGCCTTTTACTTGCTAAAATTAATATGATACAGTAGGCTTTATAGGGTTAAAACAATAACGGCACGAATAGACTATATATATTAATCACATCCAAAATAAAAGTTTGTGTTTACATAATATATATGTGTGTGTACTGTGTATAATTATGTATGGATAAATACACACATGCAAATATATATATATTTTTAAATATTTATATACAAGATAAATTATATATAAAAGTATATACATGCAAATATTTCTTAAATGCATGAACATAATAATTATACACCGTACACACACACATTATGTAAACCCAAACTTTTGTGTATATATATATATATATATATATATATATATAAATAAAAAAAATAAAACAAAACGGTTAGTTCCGGTCATTGATTCTGATTGGTCAATAGCTGTGTTTTATTCATGATAAAACATGGCTATGACCACTTCACCCAACGGTACTGTGGATCACTACACAACATCCTTATTAACCACACTTAGCAACGTAAACCTGTTTGTGCTTATTGATATTGTTCATTGAAGCGTGTGTGTGTGTGTGTGTGTGTGTGTGTGTGTGTGTGTGTGTGTGTGAGAGATAGAGAGAGGGGGGCAGAGAGAGAGTTTATTATCTGCCTTTAGATATAGCATTTTCCTTCAGGTCAGTCCTATGTTCATAATAAAAAATGTCCACTGTGATATCTTGTCTTTTTAACAGTTAAAGGGTTAGTTCCCCCAAAAATGAACTCACCCTCATGTCGTCCCACACCCGTAAGATCTCCGTTCATCTTCGGAGCACAGTTTAAGATATTTTAGATTTAGTCCCGAGAGCTTTCTGTCCCTCCATTGAAAATGTATGTACGGTATACTGTCCATGTCCAGAAAGGTAATAAAAACATCATCAGAGTAGTCCATGTGACATCAGTGGGTTAGTTAGAATTTTTTGAAGCATTGAAAATACATTTTGGTCCAAAAAATAAAAAAAAACTACGACTTCTCTTCCGGGTCTGTTGTCAATCCACATTCGCGACTCCGCAGTGACGCTGCTGACGTGTTATCTGGTGCGCCCGAGCTTCGTTTACAGTCTGAGGGAGACGCACGCTGTAAGCAAAACAACCTTCGCAAACATGTTTAAGGATTTCGACACAGAGGAAGACTTGCATTTTTTTGCTCAGCCATATTTATTTGTACCGCATACACGGACTGTAAATTCCAGCATAATTTACATTTTTGGGTGAACTAACCCTTTAATGGGCGCTGGGTTGTGTCTCGTTCCATGTTCACAAGTTTCAGTCCTTTTTAATATAAAATCTATAATAGTGTAATAATGTAACTTCTATTGCTGTTTACAGTCAGGGACTATTTCTTTCAGCGGAAGGAATGCTTTTAGTGATTTTACTTGAATTAATACATATTTTTTTGGCTTTAAAATTTGTATCGCGTGGTAACCGTTTTATAAAGCTTTGGGTCGTGCCTAACAACACCCTTCAGCTGTGACTTATTCACGATACAGCACAGCTTATATATATTGCTTACATATGTCTTCACCGTTGTTTCCTATTATAGATGCACGAGAAAGTCATCGAGAGGAGTTGTGAGAAGCCAGCGACGGCGACGATCAAAATCTCCCATCCTTCATCCTCCGAAGTTTACCTACTGCAGCAAAATGTCACCCCCTCCTGGACACCTGAAACACAAGACCCCGCCAGAGCCCGACGACACCGGCGTCAAGAAAGAAGTTGCGTTCTCTGCTCCGTGCTCCACTGTATTTGGTGTCGTTGGGTATGAAACCCATCTCCCTTACCCTAAGGGTCAGGAATCGCCCCTCAGTCCGAGATTGCCCTCGGATGACGAGAGCGCCCCTGAAAACAGGCCCGCGTTAGGATCTCAGGAGGTGGGCAAAGGTAATGCTGTTCCGTCTGACTTTCAAACTCTGTCCAAGTTGCAGGAAGCTGGTCAGTGCCCATGTGGGCAGCGAGAATGCCAGTGTCCTGGTTGGCAGGGGGTCGAGGTTTACTCATTCACCGGCCTTCGAGATGTGATCTCCGAATGTGAGCGAAAGCTGCCCAGTTCGCCCAACAGCAGAACTTCCGTTGGGAGTAATACCGGGACTTCCAGCTCCCCTCGTTCCTGTTCCGAACAGGCCCGCGCCTACGTGGATGACATCACAATAGAGGACCTTTCCGGATACATGGAATATTACCTTTACATCCCCAAGAAGATGTCGCACATGGCCGAGATGATGTACACCTGAAAAAATTAAATTAATGAGGCATTATTAAAGATGGATAATGGGTACTTTTAAGGAAAGAAAATGATTATTTAAAAAGATTAATAAAAGATAGTAACGAAGATGTAAAGCAGCTGTGCTTGTATTGAGGATTTATGATGTTTGTTCTTTCTCCAGAACATCCAGACAACACGTGCTGACTAGGAATCATGGGAGCATGACTCATTCTGTGATTTTACTGCTAACTTTCCTTTGTTTTCGTTTGATTTTTCTTGATAACTGTTGTTTGGTTTACAGTTTAAAGTTGCCAAAGGTGTCTCCCAGAGACTGCAGGTTTGATTTCACTGATATATGCAAACTTCCACAATGCCAAGTAATAATTCTCTTCACCATGACCAAGGATGTGATGTCTTGATTCTCAATAAAACGGCATTTTGGGGATTTTTTTGTGACGTTTGTTGTCTTCGACGTCTTGCTTTTGCATCTTATTTTGTGACTGAGTTACCAAAAGGAATAATCAGTTTTGCTGTATGTTTTTTTAAGTAATAACTTGCTATTCGAATTTGTCAAAATAAGCAGAAACTTTGCTGTCTACATTGGCATGAATTTTAAAGTAATTCAGATGAATAAAAGCATAAAAATAACATGATGCATTATAACAATTGTACACTCACCTAAAGGATTATTAGGAACACCATACTAATACTGTGTTTGACCCCCTTTCGCCTTCAGAACTGCCTTAATTCTACGTGGCATTGACTCAACAAGGTGCTGAAAGCATTCTTTAGAAATGTTGGCTCATATTGATAGAATAGCATCTTGCAGTTGATGGAGATTTGTGGGATGCACATCCAGGGCACGAAGCTCCCGTTCCACCACATCCCAAAGATGCTCTATTGGGTTGAGATCTGGTGACTGTGGGGGCCATTTTAGTACAGTGAACTCATTGTCATGTTCAAGAAACCAATTTGAAATGATTCGAGCTTTGCGACATGGTGCATTATCCTTTTGGAAGTAGCCATCAGAGAATGGGTACATGGTGGTCATAAAGGGATGGACATGGTCAGAAACAATGCTCAGGTAGGCCGTGGCATTTAAACGATGCCCAATTGGCACTAAGTGTGCCAAGAAAACATCCCCCACACCATTACACCACCACCACCAGCCTGCACAGTGGTAACAAGGCATGATGGATCCATGTTCTCATTCTGTTTACGCCAAATTCTGACTCTACCATCTGAATGTCTCAACAGAAATCGAGACTCATCAGACCAGGCAACATTTTTCCAGTCTTCAACTGTCCAATTTTGGTGAGCTTGTGCAAATTGTAGCCTCTTTTTCCTGTTTGTAGTGGAGATGTGTGGTACCCGGTGGGGTCTTCTGCTGTTGTAGCCCATCCGCCTCAAGGTTGTGCATGTTGTGGCTTCACAAATGCTTTGCTGCATACCTCGGTTGTAACGAGTGGTTATTTCAGTCAAAGTTGCTCTTCTATCAGCTTGAATCAGTCGGCCCATTCTCCTCTGACCTCCAGCATCAACAAGGCATTTTCGCCCACATGACTGCCGCGTACTGGATGTTTTTCCCTTTTCACACCATTCTTTGTAAACCCTAGAAATGGTTGTGCGTGAAAATCCCAGTAACTGAACAGATTGTGAAATACTCAGACCGGCCCGTCTGGCACCAACAACCATGCCACGCTCAAAATTGCTTAAATCACCTTTCTTTCCCATTCTGACATTCATTTTGGAGTTCAGGAGATTGTCTTGACCAGGACCACACCCCTAAATGCATTGAAGCAACTGCCATGTGATTGGTTGATTAGATAATTGCATTAATGAGAAATTGAACAGGTGTTCCTAATAATCCTTTAGGTGAGTGTATAAGTAGCTATACTTGCATGTGTTCATTAGGCAAATAACCTGCAGCTTTTATTTTGACTACATAGAGAGAGCTTTCTCTTTAAAACACATTTGTTCTGAATCTCCAGTAAACTGGAAAGAAACGACCTGCCAATCCTGTGTTTAACTAGTACTCCTTTATTGCAAGAAAATAAACCGCATGGCACTGAAATACAATAACAAAAGGGAAAATGAGGGGAAAAAAACAACAATAGCACCTCAATCTGTAAGAAAAACACGATTAAACATTTACTTACAGAATACAAAAGTGAAGAACCATAAGCCCAAATAAAGAGACGGCCAAACTTTATAACACATTTGAATTCAGAGAAAAAATAAAACTAAATGAGGAAAAGTCAGTTAAACAGATCGCATAAACATAACAATCATCCCCACAAAACACGAAATAATATTAAATAAAATACAAAAACACCAAAACGTAAGCAGTCAGTTCTAGCAGGTAGATAAGTGTTTAATATAGATCTTCTGGAAAGTGAGAAAAACTTTCATAGTTTTACATTTCTGGATAAAATATTTTGCAAGCAAAATAATTGAGTTGCAATTAAGAAAATAAACATTTTCATATTGCTTCTCAAATGAAATGAAAAACCCAAACAAAACATCCTTGAAACGAAGCTCAACTTCTTTATGTACAGTGGGTACGGAAAGTATTCAGACCCCCTTACATTTTTCACTCTTTTGTTATATTGCAGCCATTTGCTAAAATCATTTAAGTTCATTTTTTTCTCATTAATGTACACACAGCACCCCATATTGACAGAAAAACAATTGACATTTTTGCAGATTTATTAAAAAAGAAAAACTGAAATAGCACATGGTCCTAAGTATTCAGACCTTTTTCTCAGTATTTAATATCTAATACAGCCATGAGTCTTTTGGGAAAGGTGCAACATGTTTTTCAAACTTGGATTTGGGGATTCTCTGCCATTCCTCCTTCCAGATCCTCTCCAGTTCTGTCAGGTTGGATGGTAAACGTTGGCTGACAGCCATTTTCAGGTCTCTCCAGAGATGCTCAATTGGGTTTAAGTCAGGGCTCTGGCTGGGCCATTCAAGAACAGTCACGGAGTTGTTGTGAAGCCACTCCATTATCTTAGCTGTGTGCTTTGGGTCATTGTCTTGTTGGAAGGTGAACCGTCGGCCCAGTCTAAGGTCTTGAGCACTCTGGAGAAGGTTTTCGTACAGGATATCCCTGTACTTGGCCGCATTCATCTTTCCCTTGATTGCAACAGTCGCCCTGTCCCTGCAGCTGAAAAACACCCCCACAGCATGATGCTGCCGCCACCATGCTTCACTGTTGGGACTGTATTGGACAGGTGATGAGCAGAGCCTGGTTTTCTCCACACATACCGCTTAGAATTAAGGCCAAAAAGTTATATCTTGGTCTCATCAGACCAGAGAATCTTATTTCTCACCATCTTGGAGTCCTTCAGGTGTTTGTTTTTAGCAAATTCCATGTGGGCTTTCATGTGTCTTGCACTGAGGAGAGGCTTCCGTCGGGCCACTCTGCCATAAAGCCCTGATTGGTGGAGGGCTGCAGTGATGGTTGACTTTCTACAACTTTCTCCCATCTCCCGTCTGCATCTCTGGAGCTTAGCCACAGTGATCTTTGGGTTCTTACCTCTCTCACCAAGGCTCTTCTCCCCCGTTTGGCTGGACGGCCAGCTCTAGGAAGGGTTCTGGTCCCAAACGTCTTCCATTTAAGGATTATGGAGGTCACTATGCTCTTAGGAACCTTAAGGACAGCAGAATTTTTTTTTTTTTGTAACCGTGGCCAGATCTGTGCCTTGCCACAATTCAGTCTCTGAGTTCTTCAGGCAGTTCCTTTGACCTCATGATTCTCATTTGCTCTGACATGCACTGTGAGCTGTAAGGTCTTATATAGACAGGTGTGTGGCTTTCCTAATCAAGTCCAATCAGTATAATCAAACACAGCTGGACTCAAATGAAGGTGTAGAACCATCTCAAGGATGATCAGAAGAAATGGACAGCACCTGAGTTAAATATATGAGTGTCACAGCAAAGGCTCTGAATACTTAGGACCATGTGATATTTCAGCTTTTCTTTTTTAATAAATCTGCAAAAATGTCAACAATTCTGTGTTTTTCTGTCAATATGGGGTGCTGTGTGTACATTAATGAGAAAAAAAATGAACTTAAATGATTTTAGCAAATGGCTGCAATATAACAAATAAAAATAAAAGGGGTTCTGAATACTTTTAGTACCCACTTATATATATATATATATATATATATATATATATATATATATATATATATATATATATATATATATATATATATATATATATAGTTTACAATGAACTGGCAAATGTCTTGACAAAGTTTTCTTGTACACTCAGAAAAAAAGGTACAGTGGAGGTACAATTCTGTTCCTTGGGGAACAAAACGTATAACGGCACCTTTAAAGGTACACAATTGGTCCTTAGGGTACAATTATACCATTGTTTTTCTCTACTTGGAGCAGGGGTAGGCAAGTTTGGTCCTAGAGAGCTGCTGTCCTGCAGAGTTTGGCTCCAACCCTGAAAGACATCTACAGAAGCTCTTATTGAGAATTACAGAGGTTGATGTTGATGTTTTATTGAAATCAAATCAAGATTTATGCGAGAATTTATTTATAAGAATCAGCATAAGAATCTCAACAATGGTGACAACTTAATGCTGCAATGCATGCTGGGAGCAATGAGTTTTATACTGTGGTGGCTTAGTAGGGTTGGAGCTAAACTCTGCAGGACAGCAGCTCTCTAGGACCGAACTTGCCTACTCCTGACTTAGAGGTACAAAAATTTACCCTTAAGGGTCCCACCCCAGTGATGGCCACTTGTACCTTAAAAGGTAAAATTTTGTACTTTTTTTGGTTTTTTTTGTTTGAGAGAGTGTATGATTACAATGCCAAAAAAAAAAAAAAAAGTACAATTCACATCAATGAGTGGGGACGATTGCAACACTTTTTGTATTTTCTTCAGTTTCTCAGAGACTGTTTTTATTGGAAACCCAAATCTGTCAGTTACCCACCCACACCACTGTAACATGCGTACATATGATACTATACATACAATTTATACTGGAATAGACAGAGTTGCAACTGAACCCATAAGAGGGGACGGGTGCAACATTCATTAAAATGGAATAAAAATAATTCCTTTAACATCATATTGCAATTTCTTTATTTGTACACAGACAGGATCTTCACTAAGTTAAATGAACTGTATAAAGACTAAAAGGGGGTTAAAACCATGTTAATTACCTACATTGTGGCCTAGTCTGACAGTATTTAAAAAAGGGGATATACCTGCTGGCTATTGAAAGGTGTAATTAGTTAGTAATTAATTACTCTTTAGGGTAACTTAAACAATACTAGTTATATAGCTTGCTGTTGCAACCGTCCCTACACTGACAGCCATGATACAACTTGCTATGCTAGCTTGACACAATAGTCTTGACACATGGTAGCTATGTATTTTAGAAGCTAAGAAAACACTGATTAAAATGATATAACTTTATAATGCTTCACGCAAACAGTTTAGACAGTATGACAAAAACTGAGCAAGAATTTATTTTATTTTTTTGATTAAAAAAGTTTTTTTTTTTTGCATAAGGAATGGTCACGTGTGGCTTCTTTCTCCCAGAAAGGTAGAGGGGCTACACTCACCTAAAGGATTATTAGGAACACCTGTTCAATTTCTCATGAATGCAATTATCTAATCAACCAATCACATGGCAGTTGCTTCAATGCATTTAGGGGTGTGGTCCTGGTCAAGACAATCTCCTGAACTCCAAACTGAATGTCAGAATGGGAAAGAAACGTGATTTAAGCAATTTTGAGCGTGGCATGGTTGTTGGTGCCAGACGGGCCGGTCTGAGTATTTCACAATCTGCTCAGTTACTGGGATTTTCACGCACAACCATTTCTAGGGTTTACAAAGAATGGTGTGAAAAGGGAAAAACATCCAGTATGCGGCAGTCCTGTGGGCGAAAATGCCTTGTTGATGCTAGAGGTCAGAGGAGAATGGGCCGACTGATTCAAGCTGATAGAAGAGCAACTTTGACTGAAATAACCACTCGTTACAACCGAGGTATGCAGATGTTTTCTTGGCACACTTTAGGCCCCTTAGTGCCAATTGGGCATCGTTTAAATGCCACGGCCTACCTGAGCATTGTTTCTGACCATGTCCATCCCTTTATGACCACCATGTACCCATTCTCTGATGGCTACTTCCAGCAGGATAATGCACCATGTCACAAAGCTCGAATCATTTCGAATTGGTTTCTTGAACATGACCATGAGTTCACTGTACTAAAATGGCCAGATCTCAACCCAACAGAGCATCTTTGGGATGTGGTGGAACGGGAGCTTCGTGCCCTGGATGTGCATCCCACAAATCTCCATCAACTGCAAGATGCTATCCTATCAATATGGGCCAACATTTCTAAAGAATGCTTTCAGCACCTTGTTGAACCAATGCCACGTAGAATTAAGGCAGTTCTGAAGGCGAAAGGGGGTCAAATACAGTATTAGTATGGTGTTCCTAATACTCCTTTAGGTGAGTGTATATGAGCATGTCTAGTTTGAGTATCATCACTCTAGCTCACTCCTGATTGAAGGAATAAACAGTGGTGCAACCATCCCCACTCTCCCCTTTATTTAAAATGTGACACCATGAAGGTTTTGACAGGGTAATACCGATGACTATGCCTAAAGGAAATCTCTCTGACCTTATTTATCAACAGGTACTTGTTAGGAAGAGTCCAAACATTTAACATGTACTTCATGACTGGGTAATCCTCATTTCGTAACTTTCTGACGTAATTTTAATCATGTTCCTGTAATGGACACTAGAGGGAAACACTGGACCATTAATTCACTGTCACTGCACATACAGAGGTTCTGCTTGTTTTAACATGGTAAACTAAATAGTTTTAAAGTTTGTGTGAGAATACAGTGATTTCAGAGATCACCAACATGCATATTATTATATGATATAAAATGTCCATTGTTGCTCATGGATTTGCCTTTTTGACACAAAATAGTTAATGGAGATGATGGAGATCTCACTTAATCACATAAAGAAATGTCAAACATCACACAAATGCAGAACATCACATGAACCGATTCTGTACATGTGGTTTTCGTCTCGAAACAGTAAATTGAGCATTTTCTCTATTTTAGGTCATCCTGGTTTTTGAACTGACAGGATTTGGGCCTCAAGTTAGGATGTGACCATACTCAAAGATGGGCAGGCCAAAGGCAATAATAATTTAAGTTTCAACCATTCAAACCTCCATTACAGTCAAGTCACCTTTATTTATATTGCGCTTTATACAATACAGATTGTTTCAAAGGAGTTACAGTGATAACAGGGAAATGACTCAGTGACGCAGACAGAGTTCATTTCCACTGTACAGCAGCTCTACGAGACAACTGTGTTATTGTTCAGCTGAAGTCAGTGATTCAGTTCCATTGTAAAGATCATCAATTATTAAACATTTCACATTTAGCATGTCATCATTTCAGTTGTCATCCAACAGACCCCAGCCGAGCCGAGGTGGTAATGCGGCCGGCCATTACACCGCGAGTCATCTGCATTATTTTTCAGCAATTCAACGGCCCGGAGTCAATTATTCCGCTTATACTACGGCTAACACAACACTTGTTCAGATTATGTATTTCAAGACATTTGTCAGGTTTTGTCCTTAAAACACTCTTGTGTGTAGGACTAATTTCTTGCGGATCTAAACCCAAGCCTCCATTTCTAATTCCAACGCGTAATTTAGAGCTATGACGGAGGCGTCAGCCACTGGTAGACTAATGCAGTTATTACAGAGAGAGAGAGATTTCACTGATACAGTCGTCAGACAACATGTTTCTGTGTGAGTGTGTGTCCGCTGTGTTTATTTGCTTGGTTAGTGTTGTTGTGGGTTTTGGTTATTTCGCTGTTGTAAAAGCATTTGAAATCATGTAGCGGAGTGATATGGAACTGTAATGCATCAAGGCCTGCTTGGAACTACTTTAGCTGAGCGTTTCCCTGAAAATAATTGCACGCCTTAGAATGCTCGTCAGCCAATCAGATTCAAGCATTCAACAATTGCTAGGCTACATGGTCTTTGAATGAACTTACAGTTGGAACCATAGACATAATAAATACTTTATGATATAAATCTTTCATAAATCTCACCTAAAGGATTATTAGGAACATAAAGAATGCTTTCAGCACCTTGTTGAATCAATGCTACATAGAATTAAGGCAGTTCTGAAGGCGAAAGGGGGTCAAACATGGTATTAGTATGGTGTTCCTAATAATCCTTTAGGTGAGTGTATATATATAATTGTATAATGGCTATGGGCGGGACCACAGGCTGGGCCATTCGGAGGTTGCTTGAGGGCCCGCCAATTGAATAGCCCTGCCGTAGGCTATTCGTTCAGGTCACATGACGTCACTGTAGCTTTGCGCCGCCATCTTTACGACTGACGGTCTCAGTAATGCCTGCAATATGTTGTGCAGTTGGCTGCAACTACAGCCGAAAGAGGAACCCCGAACTGGTATTTTATTCTATCACATATACTATAGAGATCATTGGACACCCACGCTAATTTAACTAATTTGCGGGCATCAGGGAGCCACTATTAATATGCGAGAGACTCCCGGAACTTCCGGGAGACTTGGGATGTCTGCTTTCCTTCATGTTCTTTCAATGAGTATAAACACATCTGACATTAAAGAACATTATCCACGACTGCTAGCCATGAGCCATGAGCACTTACGTTAGCTAGCTAACAACTTGCTACCTAGTCAGCGCAAACTACCACCAAAATCATACATTTCAATTTTTTTTTTTTAATAATACCTACATTTTGCCATGATTAAATATAAATTGTTGGTGGTCAGGTGCCGCACTTTCACATCTTTCACCCATCCAGCTACAGCATATTGATATGCATCGGTACAAGATCTATCTATCTATCTATCTATCTATCTATCTATCTATCTATCTATCTATCTATCTATCTATCTATCTATCTATCTATCTATCTATCTATCTATCTATCTATCTGTCTGTCTGTCTGTCTGTCTGTCTGTCTGTCTGTCTGTCTGTCTATCTATCTGTCTGTCTGTCTGTCTGTCTATCTCTCTGTCTGTCTATCTATAAGGCCAATTGGGGCAAGTCTGGGGCAGATAATAATGGACAAAAGAAAACTGGGGGTAACAAATAAGGATCGGAGCCTAAAATAGACATTTTCTCCAGGTCTCTGTCTCTTTCTCCCATTCAAATGTGCAGTTTGGCCAGCCATACCGTGCGAGATTGGTCATAAATATGGCGGCGTTCTATTTGGTAGTGACGTAGGTGGCATCTATGAATAATGTTGAATATTACCAAAGTCACTTTAAAGGGATAGTTCACCCAAAAATGAAAATTAGCCCATGATTTACTCTCCCTCAAGTCATCCTAGGTGTGTATATGACATTCTTCTTTTAGAAAATCTGAGTTATATTAAAAATGTCCTGGCTCCTCAATAATGGCAGTGAATGGTTGGGTAATTTTTGAAGTGCATAAAAGTGCATCTGTCCATCATATAACTGCTCCACACGGCTCCGGTGGGTTAATAAAGGCCTTCTGAAGTGAAATGGCGCTTTTGTATAAGAAAATATCCTATAGACTAATCAGTTGTACGCAAGTCGACTTTACGGTGAAAGAGTAACCCCTGACGCGATGCACAGGAGCATCTCAAGCTTTGACGGCTCTCGTGGATAGTGCTGGGTGACAAAATCAAGCCCCTCTTCTCTTATCGAAATCCTCCACCATTTCTCTTTAACAATTCTCATTTTAGACTCTAATTCATGACCGTGTTTTGTTTTGCTCTATCCTCTGCGCTTCTGCGTTCGTCAATACGCATGCATCAAGGGTTCAAGGGTCAGGGGTTACTCTTTTAGTGCAAGTCGACTTGCATACCGCTGACCGCCGGAAGCTCGTTATTTTAGCAAATGTATCATAAATATTGTTTCTAAACGCTCAAATCATGACATGGCCTGGACAAAGTGAATGCACATGCGCAATCCTAAACTCGCATCTCAGAAAACTACTTGTTTCTATAGCAACCGGAGCTTCTAACGGCAGCTGCAGTGACGTGATGACTTCACTAATCAACGATTGCCTCTTTCATTTAGAAGGCGGGGCTTATTTGCCACATTGGGCGTTGCACTTTCATGCATAAGTAATCGGAGTGAACCGTCTTCATATATATATATATATAAGTCTTTGATATTACTTCTCAAGTTTACAATTACAGTCAACTAATAATCTAAATATTCACTGTTTATGGTGGTATGGGGTCACCAACTCAGATTTGCGCAATCTTGTAAACAAACAGAAAGCATAGGGGCGAGGGAAGATAACTATCCACGTAAATAGATGTTCACCTGACTTATTCCAAAAGGGTCCCCGTGTTTACTTTCCCTATAGCTCGGCGCACATGGGCTGGTCAGGTGACGCTGTTCCTGTCAGTGGGTGAGCCAGACGCCCTAAAGGGCATTCCAGTGAGGCATACCTTCTGTTTCCAAACACGTCACACGTCTCCGTATTATCCCAGGTGTTAAATGTCATGGCATAAGTCATCTATCACTCTGTAACACTTGCTTTGTATTTAGATGTAAGTCTAAATCTTATTTGATTTCTTTCTGGTTTACTGATTTCAGTTCGGTCTCTCTGCTCCTGTGAGAATGACTTGTAAGGTTGTATGGATTTTTACAAAAGGGGAACCTCATCAAAGCATACCAAGAAAAGCTATGGAAACACACAAAAGAGTCTGTTGGATGTTGCCAGTCAACAAAAGCTGGCCAGCTAACCAGTTTGCCTAATAATCAAGCCTTTTGTCAAGCAGATTGAAAAAAACACAGGGAGTTGTGCTGGGAGAACATGTGCCACTGCTTGTGTTGTTTGTTTGTCTGAGGTTACTCGTTCAGAGCTCATCAACTTTGTCTCAGATGTGTCCAGTAAATGCTTAAAGAGAAATAAAAACACAGACAAATTAAACACTTGTTAAGAGTACAGAGCTATAAAATGAATGCGGATGAGAGGATTTGGGAGAATTTCGTGAGAAATGTTTGAGTTACTGTGATTTCTTGACCCGTTATTCACGTTTATTCTCATTTTCTTAGGAAAAACATCTAAAAATCAGGTGGCTTTAACAGATTTCTATATTTGCTCTCCATTCAGTCTCATCGCTGTCTAGAAGAAACTAGATATTGAAGAGATATTTAATTTCTTTACACATAATAACATTTTCTGTGGTTTGTTGGTGGACATATTTGGTTCACACATCATGTATTTCAGCTATGCATGTTTTAAGTCTGGCATGATATAATAGTCAGTTTATTAAACCTTTAGACAAAAATATATATATAAAAAAACTTTGCATGTGTTTTTTTTGTTGTTGTTGTTGAGGGTTATATTTGATACATCAGGCTTTTATGGCTCATATACACTCAGAAAAATGTAAGCCTTTTTTCTAGGTTTACACATTTCAATTATTAGTAAAATTCCATAAAATTTGTACATCTTTAAAACTTTTTACATCTCTTAAAAAAAAAAAAAAAAAAAAAAAAGACTATTAAAAAAAAATACAACAACAAACCCCTGGCAGTCAGTAATAAATAAATAAATACATCTTAAATTTAAACATATTTTCATTTTCTTTTTAAATAAATACTAATCACATAAACTAAATGGTCCATTCCTTGTTCCATTAATATTTATACAAAATGTTTTATTAAACTAGAGGTTTTTTTTACTAATTTAAAATTCATAATATGAATATTAGGATTATTCAATTCAATTTGATGGAATTTTACTTTTAATTCAAATGCATAACTCTTGAAAAAGGCTTACAGTGTTTTTTGAGTGTATATGAGCCATAAAAGCCTGATGTATCAAATATAATGCTCAATAAAAAAATACACATTTAATTAAATTTTTTGTATACAATGCCGTGTTGATTAGCCAGCCAGATGTGGAACACTTTTGTAAATGAGGTCAAACTGCTTTCATACAGTTGTGAAGTCTAGTGTTACTTTAGCATTAGTATTATACACTCACCTAAAGGATTATTAACACCATACTAATACTGTGTTTGACCCCCTTTCGCCTTCAGAACTGCCTTAATCCTACGTGGCATTGATTCAACAAGGTGCTGAAAGCATTCTTTAGAAATGTTGGCCCATATTGATAGGATAGCATCTTGCAGTTGATGGAGATTTGTGGGATGCACATCCAGAGCACGAAGCTCCCGTTCCACCACATCCCAAAGATGCTCTATTGGGTTGAGATCTGGTGACTGTGGGGGCCATTTTAGTACAGTGAACTCATTGTCATGTTCAAGAAACCAATTTTAAATGATTTGAGCTTTGTGACATGGTGCATTATCCTGCTGGGAGTAGCCATCAGAGAATGGGTACATGGTGGTCATAAAGGGATGGACATGGTCAGAAACAATGCTCAGGTAGGCCGTGGCATTTAAACGATGCCCAATTGGCACTAAGGGGCCTAAAGTGTGCCAAGAAAACATCCCCCACACCATTACACCACCACCACCAGCCTGCACAGTGGTAACAAGGCATGATGGATCCATGTTCTCATTCTGTTTATGCCAAATTCTGACTCTACCATCTGAATGTCTCAACAGAAATCGAGACTCATCAGACCAGGCAACATTTTTCCAGTCTTCAACTGTCCAATTTTGGTGAGCTCGTGCAAATTGTAGCCTCTTTTTCCTATTTGTAGTGGAGATGAGTGGTACCCGGTGGGGTCTTCTGCTGTTGTAGCCCATCCGCCTCAAGGTTGTGCGTGTTGTGGCTTCACAAATGCTTTGCTGCACACCTCGGTTGTAACAAGTGGTTATTTCAGTCAAAGCCACGCTCAAAATTGCTTAAATCACCTTTCTTTCCCATTCTGACATTCAGTTTGGAGTTCAGGAGATTGTCTTGACCAGGACCACACCCCTAAATGCATTGAAGCAACTGCCATGTGATTGGTTGATTAGATAATTGCATTAATGAGAAATTGAACAGGTGGTCCTAATAATCCTTTAGGTGAGTGTATATTAGCATTATATTAATATATTAGTATTATAAACTTTTTAAAAATTATTTATTTATTTAATATTTTAAATTTGTAACTATTTACAACAAAGCCCAAGATCCACACACAATCATGAGATATAAAAAAAATAAAATAAGTAAATAAATAATATGACAAAAATAATAAAACTGTGACCGAAACAGAAGAATCTCAAGATTTCAAAATTTTTGATAAAATCTCAATAAGTTCCAACCAAAATGTAATTTTTTTTTTTTAGTGTAGTATGAATATGGAGCTAAAACGCCTCAAACGCAAAAATATGGCATTTGGTACAGATATTATTCATATTTTCTCTTATTCCGTGTGGATTTGGCCCATTTTCCTCCACTTGTTATCAGTTTTTCTGCCACTACAATGCGTGCGCTGCTGCAAATGACATAACCGTGACGTCGACATGCAAATCGGTCGATACTAAAAGGCCTTTTACTTGCTAAAAAGTATGAACTGTCAGTCCGAAGCATGTTTTAGATCGTGTGCAACAGGTTTTCAGCAAAGTTTTGATCGTGTTGATAATTTCAAGGCCCAATTTTTGTATCAAATCTGATACAGTGGGCTTTATATAGGGTTAAAAGTGCTGCTGTCACTCCTAAACTGTGCACTGACTGGTTCCTGTGCTGGTTTTGTTCAGACTTGTCGCCTCACCTGCGTTACCCCTCACCCCCACATCATTCCCGTCCCGGCTTTGCTCCTTTTGTACGCTGGAATGTTTGTACTTGAATCCTTGGCTCAGGAGAGGGGACGCCATTGTTCCATCCTGGTGGGGTTGCGTCCCCCTCGGGAGACTTTTGTCATGTAATATAATATGCTATTTTTTAAAGGTGGCTGCGCCGATTGTCTGATGATGAGATTTTAACCAATGACGAGTGATAAACCAGGGCTGGAGGGAACAGGGTTGTCTTCTAACTAACACACGCAGGGGATAATATGGAAACATTTGATTGAAGTGTGGGGGGAAAGTATGTGTCCGTGTGGAAAAGATTATGCAACTCAGGGTTAGGGGTTTTGAATTAACTATATAAGCACTAGTAACCGTGATGCTTTGCTTAGCAAGACCTACTAATAATATAAAGAGACATTTTACAATGTTTAGATGGACTTTTTGACCCAAGCTACTTTTTCCCATGGTGTAGGATGAACGCTCATATGGAAGTGTTTAGGACGGCACAGCTCTAGCGCGGTCCTGTCGCCACTCAACCCACAGCCACCCTCATAGGGGCATGATCCTAGCAACTGGGGGTCAAAGGTCAGCGGAGTTGAGTGAGACTGGAAAGATCCAGATCTCAAACCTTCTAGATCGCTCTGATGAGTCGGTATGTGTTTTTGAAGGGTTCAAACTCGTTTCATCATTCTCCTTTTTTATGCTTCAAATGCTCAAATTAATTTTTTGGTCAGATAATTCACACATTTTTCTATGTGTATAAAACACCCTACCCTGGCATGCGTTTAATATCATCAACAAATCACATAATGTCCTAAAATAACGTATTAGAATTTAACCATTCACATTAGCATTAAAGTTGGTATGAAATGAAAATTCACATCTATTTTGTAAATGCTTTGCATGATAGATCTTATTTTGAGCTCATAATGTTTATTTGAAATAGACCGTTTGATGAAATGATGATCACTGATTAAAGCAATGAACACAATATGAGTATTTGAGGACTGAAAAAATCATTTTCTTAATCGGTCGTTTTAAATAAAATACTTTTGTCAATTTTTCATTTGTAATATTAGAAAAATATATTAAAATAATAAATTAAATATTTAATAGTAAATATATTACACTCAAAAAATGACTTGTTGAATTTAGTTAAAAAGCAGCGACAAGTGGTTCCACGCATAACTATGAATTTATGAACAATTTAGTTATATAAACAGAAGAAATTCAACTAAAGCTGACAAATTTTCTTTGAGTAAATACAAACCATTTGAATTTGTCACTGTTGCATAATATTAATAATGTTATGTTAAATGTATAAAAGTTTATTATGTTAGGTGAACACATTTATCGATTTATTTTACCTTATTAAATTAACTATTTGCTCTACAAGTGTAAGTGGAAAACTATTAAATAACAAGCATATTTTTAGAAACATAATGCAAAAATTCCATCCTATAAATGTGTGTGTATGAGTGCCTAAACACAGCCACTCTTCTGCAAAATTACAGAAACTCCTCTAAATGTCCAACATAGCTGAACATTAAACACTAACATAAACTAACTTTCCCTTTACTGAAAAACACATAAAATAACACTTTAATCCCTAAATTTACTCTCCTAATGCAGTCCCTTGCAAAGCATGCTGGGAACTACAGATCCACTGCCCCGTTTGTTCATTTCACTCAGCAATGTTCAGTTGACTAAACAAACACTTATTAAGTAAAGCTGTCAATACTCATTTTTAGTACAAAACAACTCAGTAAATTTAAGTTAGTTACATGAGTTTTTTAAGTAATGTGAACAAGGATAATTTGAGTGCAACTAACAACAGTGAAAGGTCTTTTTTTTTTTTTTTTTTTTTTTGACTGTACTAATTTATTTTGTATTTTCAAATACATCTTTTTTTAATCATATTTCCAATTTAGTTATAACAGACAAAAGAAGGGGGTTAAAATAGTAATTTTATGTTGCATAAATCAATCCCTTATTTACTCCGTATACCCTCAAAACAAACATTACACTCTAATATGTTTGTCCTTTTAAATTGCTTTCTTTTGAGTTAAAATTAGTGCTGCCAAACGATTAATCGCGATTAATCGCATCCCAAATAAAAGTGTGTGTTTGTATATTTATAAATACACACGCATGCATGTATATATTTAAGAATAAAAAATTATATTAAATTATTATATTAAATTATATATTATGTAAACAAACTTTTATTTTGGATGCGATTAATCATGATTAATCACTTGACAGCCCAGTAAAAATGCATTATGTTCCTATATTGATTAGATGTATAAGCATATGAAATGCAGATGAAAGCACTCGTTGATCTTCAATCTAATGAATATTAAAAAGGTCAGTCGACATATTCTGTTCTAATTAACAGCAATTCAGTTGCAAATGAGAGTGCTGGCATTCATCTGGCGTATGATCAAAGAGAAAGTCGTTCTGATTACTTTCTAAACTACCTTCTAATGAGCTGTGTAATGCGAGAGGAAGCGTGCAAAGTCAACACAAATCTCTGTGCTCACTGACGGATGAGGTGAGACTTTCTGTGCAGTGATGCTCAGCGGGACATTGATTGCATCAAGCACTTTATCATGGGCATGCTCGATGCTGGTATATGCTGGCTCGCTTTTAAGTGTCTCATCATCGCTTATCTATTCCAGTTCTGCCCGGCTGACCAAGACATCAGTATCAACTTTATTAAGGTCAGAAACGCTTGAGGAACAGACAAGTTTTCAATGTCAACAAACATTTCTCATCGAAACATTTTATAGCTCTGGACTCTTACAAGAGTGCATTTCCCTCAGTTAGTTCAAACAGAAATATTTTATATTATAGCCTACCTCAGATGTCCGCAATATCACAGACTCAGATTCAAATGCCCTACCCAGACAGCATCATAGTGTCGGCCCATATCTGGTACACATGGAATCCACACGTACCAGATGTGGGCCGGATCTGGGCCGACACTATGTTGCTGTCTGGGTAATTAGAAATCCAATAGGAGCATAGAAGCATATCCACCTTATTTTGTAATGCAGAAGTAAGTTTTTTTATTTTTTATTATTGAATGTGTGAGACTTCCAATTCATTAGTGTAACTAGAAGAATAGTGCGATAAATGGTAAAACTACTTGTGCTACAAAGCAGTGTTTTTATGAATATAATAATGAAATTAAAATATTATGATAATTAAAAGTTTGCAGTATGAATGACACCGAAGCAAAGACTATATATATATATATATATATGAAGACGGTTCACTCTAATTACTTATGAATGGGAGAAAGTGCAACACCCAATGTGGTGAATAAGCCCCGCCTTCTAAATGAAAGAGCCAATCGTGGATTAGTAAAGTTATCTCATCACTGCAGCTGCCGATAGAAGCTCCGGTTGCTATAGAAACAGGCAGTTCATAACTTATGAAAAAGATGGAACTTCTTATTTAATGTGAACTATATTATTTAATTTTTAGTTTTAGTGATCTTAGAACAAGGCCCACTGAAGTGCCTTGAAACATGCAGCATTATTCAATGTGTTGACATAATTTCCACTGAAACAGGAAGACAGGGCGGGACATATAGATAAGCCCTTTTTAAAATAGCCAATAGCATTTAGTTTATATCCCAGCTCAGCCAATGAGCTCGTTAAGGCCTTAGTTTCCCCCTAATCTCTAACCGTTTCTTCTCCTGATCTCCTTCATATCGCTTTAAAATACAGCATTCTGCAGTGACTCGATCACATGATCCGCTCTGTGCTGTCGTGTCTCTGGACCGACTCGATCACATGATCCGCTCTGTGCTGTCGTGTCTCTGGACCGACTCGATCACATGATCCGCTCTGCGCTGTCGTATCTCTGGACCGACTCGATCACATGATCCGCTCTGTGCTGTCGTGTCTCTGGACCGACTCGATCACATGATCCGCTCTGTGCTGTCGTGTCTCTGGACCGACTCGATCACATGTTCCGCTCTGCGCTGTCGTATCTCTGTGTTGACTCGATCACATGATCTGCTCTGTGCTGTCGTGTCTCTGGACTGACTCGATCTCATGATCAGCTCTGTGCTGTCGTGTCTCTGGACCGACTCGATCACATGATCCGCTCTGTGCTGTCGTGTCTCTGGACCGACTCGATCACATGATCCGCTCTGTGCTGTCGTGTCTCTGGACCGACTCGATCACATGTTCCGCTCTGCGCCGTCGTATCTCTGTGTTGACTCGATCACATGATCCGCTCTGTGCTGTCGTGTCTCTGGACTGACTCGATCTCATGATCAGCTCTGTGCTGTCGTG
The DNA here is from genome assembly GCA_018749465.1 of Paracanthobrama guichenoti. Classification (NCBI taxonomy): domain Eukaryota; kingdom Metazoa; phylum Chordata; class Actinopteri; order Cypriniformes; family Gobionidae; genus Paracanthobrama; species Paracanthobrama guichenoti. Next base: position 32,520,592 of record CM031948.1, read on the forward strand.
TCTCTGGACCGACTCGATCACATGATCCGCTCTGTGCTGTCGTGTCTCTGGACCGACTCGATCACATGATCCGCTCTGTGCTGTCGTGTCTCTGGACCGACTCGATCACATGTTCCGCTCTGTGCTGTCGTGTCTCTGGACCGACTCGATCACATGATCCGCTCTGTGCTGTCGTGTCTCTGGACTGACTCGATCACATGATCCGCTCTGTGCTGTCGTGTCTCTGGACCGACTCGATCACATGATCCGCTCTGTGCTGTCGTGTCTCTGGACCGACTCAATCACATGATCCGCTCTGTGCTGTCGTGTCTCTGGACCGACTCGATCACATGATCCGCTCTGTGCTGTCGTGTCTCTGGACCGACTCGATCACATGATCCGCTCTGCGCCGTCGTGTCTCTGGTTGACTCGATCACATGATCCGCTCTGTGCTGTCGTGTCTCTGGACTGACTCGATCACATGATCCGCTCTGTGCTGTCGTGTCTCTGGACCGACTCGATCACATGATCCGCTCTGTGCTGTCGTGTCTCTGGACCGACTCGATCACATGATCCGCTCTGTGCTGTCGTGTCTCTGGACCGACTCGATCACATGATCCGCTCTGTGTGCTGTCGTGTCTCTGGACCGACTCGATCACATGATCCGCTCTGTGCTGTCGTGTCTCTGACCGACTCGATCACATGATCAGCTCTGTGCTGTCGTGTCTCTGGACCGACTCGATCACATGATCCGCTCTGTGCTGTCGTGTCTCTGGACTGACTCGATCACATGATCAGCTCTGTGCTGTCGTGTCTCTGGACTGACTCGATCACATGATCCGCTCTGTGCTGTCGTGTCTCTGGACTGACTCGATCACATGATCAGCTCTGTGCTGTCTCTGGACTGACTCGATCACATGATCCGCTCTGTGCTGTCGTGTCTCTGCTCGATCGTGTCTCTGGACTGACTCTCGATCACATGATCAGCTCTGTGCTGTCGTGTCTCTGGACTGACTCGATCACATGATCCGCTCTGTGCTGTCTCTGGACTGACTCGATCACATGATCCGCTCTGTGCTGTCGTGTCTCTGGACTGACTCGATCACATGATCCGCTCTGTGCTGTCTCTGGACTGACTCGATCACATGATCAGCTCTGTGCTGTCTCTGGACTGACTCGATCACATGATCCGCTCTGTGCTGTCGTGTCTCTGGATCGACTCGATCACATGATCCGCTCTGTGCTGTCGTGTCTCTGGACCGACTCGATCACATGATCAGCTCTGTTTTCTCATGTCTCTCGACTGGAGCTGCAGCGGTTCACTGACACTAACGTGAAATCAGACTTCATTCGCCCCAATGGAAAGCATATTTACACTATCTGATCGTTCCCTATCCCCTATATAGTGCACTATGTGCCATGTAGAAAATAGTGAATGTGTGTACAGTGACTGATTTCAGCTGCAGCTTCAGCATCTATTTACATCGTATAGGGGGCGGGGCTTCAGATTCTAGAGAGCATTTGATTGGACAGAAAATCTGATGAGACGCTGAAGTGCAGAGTAAGAATATCAGCGGAAGTGAGAAACTGCAAGTTTTGAGCTCTTATATCTTCTAAATGAGAATTCTGTCATTGTTTTGCTTATGGATAACAGTAAGGCTCACATATTCATACTAAAAGCCAAAAAACTTTAATTTCATGGGGACTTTAAACTTATTTTATTTCAGTATGCTGCCAAGGCAACATTTCTAAAAAAAAAAAAAAAAAAAAATGTAATCTAATATATATATTTCACCATTAGTTCAATTAATGTAAACTATTTGTTTTAGTTTTTATTAGCAATATTAACACATGAGGTATTTCATATATCTGCAGCACAAACATTAGATTATGAAAGTTTAAGGTTAGAGTAAACATGACCATTAACGAGAGCAAGAAGTTTGAGAAAATGAAAAGCGCCTAATATTAGCAATAGAGAAATGTAAATAGAGCACACCAGAAACTCTCTTTATTTTTTCATGAAACCACAGAGAGCACCTGCCGTCTGCTCATTACTGAAAAGCAGAAGAGAAACAGACTCGATTACGTGCTCATCTTTTGCCAAAAAACCCAGATTCATTGTAATAATGGAGAGTACACAGAGAATTGTATTGTGTCCTCATCAGAATCATGTGGCTTGTAAAATAGAAACGCTCATTGTACACTGAAATGTCACACCTGGCCGAGAGCAGAAACGCGGCGGGCAGGTGAAACAGCAGAGAGACGTGTTAAGTGTCTATATTGTCTCCTGGGCATATAAACACTCTGAAACGGTAAAATGATCCATGTCAGAGGTTTTGCCTAACAAAGGCAGTTGCGGATAATCTTCCAGTAAAATTTGGAGTAGTATGACTCTATTCATCCAAACTCCACACCCTGAAACGCATACATGCATATGTACAATTTAAATCTCTCATTGAACTCAATGTTTCTGATGCTTCAAAGCACAGCAACACTATTTTTGTTCACATATTCTGAAGAACACATGAGTTGCTGGGAAGTTGTTAGGACTTTGTAGGTTGGTGATTGCTTTCTTTTATTGTTCGTTGAAGTGTGAAAGAGAACTCGTTACTGGCGCATCTTTCATGTGTTTTCACAGTGTGTGTGTGCCATAGTCAGGACATTCACAGACAGCGCGTTCTCTTCTGTCTTTCTGAGCGTCGTGTGTGTGTGTGTGTGTGTGTGTGTGTGTGTCATAGTCAGGACATTCACAGTCAGCTTCTGTCTTTCTCTTCTGTGTCTGTGTGTCTGTGTGTGTGTGTGTGTGTCATAGTCAGGACATTCACAGACAGCGTTCTCTTCTGTCTTTCTGAGCGTTTCTTGTGTGTTTCTGAGCGTCACAGTGTGTGTGTGTGTGTGTGTGTGTGTGTGTGTGTGTGTGTGTGTCATAGTCAGGACATTCACAGACAGCGCGTTCTCTTCTGTCTTTCTGAGTGTCGTGTGTGTGTGTGTCATAGTCAGGACATTCACAGTCAGCGCGTTCTCTTGTCTTTCTGAGCGTCATGTGTGTGTGTGTGTGTGTGTCATAGTCAGGACATTCACAGACAGCGTGTTCTCTTCTGTCTTTCTGAGCGTCGTGTGTGTGTGTGTGTGTGTCATAGTCAGGACATTCACAGACAGCACGTTCTCTTCTGTCTTTCTGAGCGTCGTGTGTGTGTGTGTGTGTGTGTGTGTGTCATAGTCAGGACATTCACAGACAGCTCGTTCTCTTCTGTCTTGTCGCTCTTGAATGGTTTACAATTATTTGCATGAATAAGAGCGTGATCATATATTGTAACGCTAGCCAAAGGATGACAGAAAAACGGATACTACGTTAATTGCGTAAATATTTTAACACGTTAAACAAAACAAAAATAATCACGTGCATTAATGCGCTAATTTTGACAGCAATAGAAAATAAATATTAAAATGTAATTTATATCCTGTGATCAAAGTTTAAATTTCAGCATCATTACTCCAGTCTTCAGTGTCACATGATCCTTCAGAAATCATTCTAATGTGAGGATTTGCTGCTCAAGAAACATTATCAATGTTGAAAACAGTTCTGCTTATTTTTTAATACAGCTTTCTTCATACAGGATACACTATTGTGTAATAAACTCCTAAAGGAATTACATCATTCCTGTGAAGTCTTTTGACTCATCATTTATGGTTAGCTATTTTGTCATCAGGCAGTTCTCGGGCTGCACATGTAAACTGTGGCTGACCGGTGCAGCACATGTGACGTTTTCAGCAGGAAATTCCAGTCATTCCAAACAATTCCCCTATCACAGCTTTGCTAAGTTACCACATGGTGTTTCTCGTATCCTTTTCCATATTCAAACACACACACACACGTCTCCCGCTGTTTAACCCCCTATGGGCTTCCTCCTAAATTCCATTTTCTTGCATATGCACAGGAAGTGCTGACGTCTCTGTGACTTTTAGCATGTGCTGGGAAAGGGAACTATGTGTTCTTCTATATATGGTTTGGCCGTGTCGCAGGCGGGTGTGGGTGGAGGGGGTGAACTGGAGCTGTTGTGTGCCTGTTTTTATGGCTTATTGTCAACAAAGTGACCTTCTGCAGCCTCTATCTGTTTTCCATAAGGTGGAAGAGCGCGATATGAAAAGAGAAAGTGTAAAACATTTTTTATTTGAGATAGAGAAAATACAGAGCTGGTTAGATTAGAAAGAGCAGGAGGATCAAGTCCAAAGCTCAATGGAAAATGGGTGGTGCTTTAGTGATAAAATGGTAAAAAAAAAAAAAACAAAAGTGGGTGTGTATGTTTGTGTGCATTTCCAAAGAAGAGAAATTAACTGACAAAGGGAAAGCAAAATGCGTTCTCATATTCATATTGAAGAAGTGAATGTGAAAAATGCTTCGTCATATTCATATATTTAAGAAATTAATATAAACACTGAATACATTATTGAAAATATATATATATATATATATATATATATATATATATATATATATATATAAACTGTAAAAAAGATATGATTAATAAGTTATGACAAAACATTGTTTTACTCATCGAAAAAACTCATCAAAAAAGTCAGTTTAAGTTGGAATTACTTACACAGCCAAGTTAGTTGTACTTTAATACTTTAATACAAAAACAATAAGTAAAATGTACTTACTTAAATACATTTCACACATGGAATTAAGTAAACTCTACTTAAATTAACAAATAAAATAAGTAACTTTAACTTTACCAGTAAAAGGTTGAGTAATTTCTACTTTTTCTTTGCAATACTTTTTACTCAAACAACATAGCACTGAATTAAACCACACTTTTAAAGTGTATACTTAGAAACATCTATGTTAATAATACAATAGTAATTGTGTAGACATCTTATCTACGTAATAGAAATGAAGTGAACACAGAGATCTCAATACGGTACACAATACACAGTGACGGTAACATCCAATGGATCATTTTTGAGTATGAATGTGTCATTTTGAGTAAAAAATGAACTTCAAATGTCACAAAATGGCAAGTTACTAAACCTATAACAACAAAAGCGATGATAAAGCAGTGTAAATACAGCTTGAAAGAGCCCAAAATCAACCGTATTTATTATTCACGCCCCAGTGCATGATGGGAACACCAGTGTTAGAAAAGTTGAGTAGTTTTACTTAAAGGTGCACTATGTAACTTGTCCGTCCGCTAGAGGTTGCCTATTCAAAACAAAGGTGTAGTTTGATGACGCTACGCTTGAGCGCAGGATCTCGGGACATGTGGTCTTCCCCTCACAGCCGGTGGGAAAGACTCGGGATAGGACTCGGGCAGAAATCATGTTCATGGATGTGATTATTAACGTTACTGTAGTGTGAAGTGGAGCAGGGCCGAGTGTTGTGGAGCTGAGCGAGGCCGCCGGAGCGATTGTTAATGAGATGAACGCGACACACGCCTCGCGAGCAGCGGGACTTTTATTATGCCACACGGTGCCATTTCCTCTTTCCCGGTCATGAGTATGAGGGAACGCAGCTCTGTTGATCATATTAGACACATCTGAGTGTGTTGAGAATGATGTGATGACGTTACTCTGTGCGTTCGCTCGCGGCTGCTATGACTCTTGTTCACACCGCAGTGAGAGTAAAGCGCTTCTGCAGAATAACACCGCAAACCGAACGCGGACATGATGTCATCGACAGGCCACGCCCTCACACGTCCAGGTTTTTTTTTTTATTTGGGATATTGTAAGTACTCAACTGAACAAAATATACATGTATAAAAATATATAATATATATGGTTTTTGGATATTTTACTGAAAAATATTTACATAGTGCACCTTTAATTTTATAATGTTGATATTTACGATTTCATTTCTATTGAGTACTAATATAGAATGTACTTTGTTTTTTTAATTATTGCCTGAACTAACTCTTTCATGTAGAAATTACATTAGTTTTTTCTGTAGTATTTACTTCACCACAGAATCGTTTGTGAAAAAGAAACGGCACTCTTTTGAATTCTGTGGTTAAGTATCAGGGCAATCATCTGGTCTTCAGCAACAGCCTCAGAAGAACAACACATGCCATATGATATCACACTGTTATTATTTATTTAACAAAAAGCCAAACTGGAGAAGCCATGTGTGAGCGCGGGGCACAACCTAACCCGGGGTTAGTGGTAACACACATGGTTTAAAACTTTCCACACATGCCAGGATGACGAATCTTAGTGTATTTACTAGCTGCCATATCAACAGTATTTAGAGTAAAAATGGAAGATATCACTGAACATTTATTTAATCATAGCAAAAGTAAATTTCATACTTAGGTTAATTTTTCATCTGTTTTTTGTTTTTATTAAAAGTTAGACAAATCTGATATTATTGTAATGTTATATCTGTTATGTAACAGTTGAGATGTTCTTTAATGCTGATCTGACAGCAGAAGACACGAGCCGGGGTTAATCCCAGTGGAGCAGGCGGGGCATGTTGTCACAATAAGCCCCTATTAGAGCTATGATATTATATGCTATGCTTTTATGAATTCTATTGAGAAACCACAAGAAAAAGATGAATAAAGACTGAGAGTCAATGTTCAGAAATGCTTAATTGTTATTATGTTTTGAACTCTGCTGTATAGCTGTGTTTTGAGGTGTTTGTTGTCAAACTCAAAAATAAGCTTATTTTTAATTATTATTATTTTATATGTAAAAATTGTATTTTATTGACAAAATATTTGCATATATTTTTTGATTAGATCAGATAACATTTTAATCATGGTCATCATGTTACAATGTATGGGGCATGTTGTCACATTTAAATCAATAAAGTATACACTGTATTAATGAAACAAAACCACATAATTGTACTAGACGTGTGAAATTAATGTGGGAAAAAATAAATACTCTGAACCCCAAGTGGATTTACACAAACTGAGACATTAAAAGTGTTAGGTTGTGCCCCACTCTCCCTAAACCCTATGGTTCAGTTGCTTGTAGAATCACCTTTAGCCGAAGGAACCGTTTTCTGGATGATTTTATCAGTCTCTCAGATCGTTCTGGAGGAATTTTGGCCTGCTCTTTACACCGCTGTGGGCATTTGTTTATGCCCAGCTCTTGCCACAGCATTTCAGTCAGGTTGAGGGCTGGACTTCGACTGGGCCGGTGCAACACCTTGATTCTTTTCTTCAGCCATTCTGGTATAGATTATCTGGTGTGTTTGGGATTATTGTCCAGTTGCATGGCCCAAGCTTTAGCTGTCGGACGGATGGCCTCACATTTGACTCTAGAATACTTTGCTATACAGAGGAGTTCATGATCGACTCAGTGACTGCGAGGTGCCCAGATCCTGTGGCTGCTAAAATTCGCTGTCCAGGCTGTAGGCCACAAAGGAGGAAAGAAACCGTTGTTGACCCCTTATTTACAATGCCGTGACTTTTCCCCCTCTAATTTATATTTTTTAATTGCATTGTTATACTCACTTAATAATGTTGGTAACCCAACTATGTGGTGGTATAGCACCTTCCCAACTGTGTTTTTTTAAACCCAATGCACTGTGTGTGTGTGTATATATATATATATATATATATATATATATATATATATATATATATATATATATATATATATATATATATATATATATATATATATATACACACACACACAGACATAACAACCCAGTGTTTGGGTAGTTTTTGTGTTAGCCAGATCCTGGGTCAGACATAACAACCCAGTGTTTGGGTAGTTTTTGTGTTAGCCAGATCCTGGGTCAGACATAACAACCCAGTGTTTGGGTAGTTTTTGTGTAACTCAGATCCTGGGTCAGACGTAACAACCCAGTGTTTGGGTAGTTTTTTGTTACCCAGATGCTTAGTCAGACATAACAGCCCAGTGTATGGGTAGTTTTTGTGTCGCCCAGATCCTGAGTCAGACGTATCAACCCAGTGTTTGGGTAGTTTTTTGTTACCCAGATCCTGAGTCAGACGTATCAACCCAGTGTTTGGGTAGTTTTTGTGTAACTCAGATCCTAGGTCAGACGTAACAACCCAGTGTTTGGGTAGTTTTTTGTTACCCAGATGCTGGGTCAGATGTAACAACCCAGTGTTTGGGTAGTTTTTGTGTCGCCCAGATCCTGGGTCGGACGTATCAACCCAGTGTTTGGGTAGTTTTTGTGTCGCCCAGATCCTGGGTCGGACGTATCAACCCAGTGTTTGGGTGGTTTTTGTGTAACCCTGATCCTGGGTCAGACGTAACAACCCAGGGTTTGGGTAGTTTTTGTGTTACCCAGATCCTGGGTCAGACGTATCAACCCAGTGTTTGGGTAGATTTGTGTTAGCCAGATCCTGGGTCAGACGTAACAACCCAGGGGTTGAGTTATTTATCGCAGGCTTTTTGTCTCTCTAGGAGAGAGAAGTGCTGCTCCATCAAATTGGTGCATGTCTCCAATAAAATAGAGGCTTGTTCTGTATATTGTTTAATTTTATGCAAAGCAACATATAGCACCCGATGTGAGTCACCTAAAAGAGTGTCACGTCGGCCTTTTCACGTGATGGAAACGCCTGATGCCTTGCTTTAAAATTTTATCATTTTATTCAAAAAGATACAGAATATAAATACTTAGGATCTTAAAATATGTTCTCAGAGAACTGTACACTGATTGTTTATGGACAGTTTATGAAGTCAGTCACCGCATATTTCGACTACGAGAGAAACGCCGGCGGTCTGAAGTTAGAAGCTCCCCACTGAACACGACACAAGCTCCGGCAAAAGATCCAGCGCCGTTACCGTGGAAACGGGACAGCAGAGACTGCTCAATTACACTTGAATTACTTCTAAATGTTTCATTTTTACTTCTAATATTTGTTAAACAAGCTAAAATTTAGGCAATATGTATTAAAATTATATAAAATATGATTAACTCTTAAATATGATCGAAAATAAAAGAACTATCATGCAAACTGCTCAAGAAGTTAATGCTGTTTCTGATAGAAAGGTGTCAGAATACACAGAGCATCTCAGTTTGTTGCGTATGGGGCGGCATAGCCGCTGACCAATCAGGGTGCCCATGCTGACCCCTGTCCACCGCCGAAAAGCACCGACAGTGGCACGTGAGCATCAGAACTGGACCACGGAGCAATGGAAGAAGGTGGCCTGGTCTGAGGAATCACGTGTTCTTTTACATCACGTTGATGGCCGGGTGCGTGTGCGTGGCTTACCTGGGGAACACATGGCACCAGGATGCACTATGGGAAGAAGGCAAGCCGGCGGAGGCAGTGTGATGCTTTGGGCAATGTTCTCCTGGGAAACCTTGGGTCCTGCCATCCATGTGGATGTTACTTTGGCACGTACCACCTACCTAAGCATTGGTGCAGACCATGTACACCCTTTCATGGAAACAGTATTCCCTGGTGGCTGTGGCTCTTCCAGCAGGATAATGCTCCTGACACAAAGCACAAATGCTTCAGGAATGGTTTGAAGAGCACAACAACGAGTTTGAGGTGTTGACTTGGCCTCCAAATTCCCCAGATCTCAATTCAATCGAGCATCTGTGGGATGTGCTAAACAAACAAGTCCGATCCATGGAGGCCCCACCATGCAACTTACAGAAATGAAAGGATCTGCTGCTAACATCTTGGTGCCAGATACTACAGCACACCTTCAGGGGTCTAGTGGAGTCCATGCCTCGACGGGTCAGGGCTGTTTTCACAGCAAAATCAACATTAGGTCATAATGTTATGCTGATGATATATATATATATATATATATATATATATATATATATATATATATATATATATATATATATATATATATATATATATATATATATATATATATATATATATATATATATATATAAATTCCATTTTGGGCTGATAACAACTCATTGTTCATCAACACAGATAACAATTCCTTTACATCTAGAACAATTAATATGTTAATTATGTTAATGATAGGAATGTGGGCTGTGCCTTTTGTAAACTGATGGAGGAAGATAAAGAAAAACAAACAAAAAGCCAGTCTTCTGTGGCATGTGTTTTTGTGATGAGCTTATTAACGTCATAATGAGTAGTTTACAAAAGCAATGACAAGCACAAACATAATCTCACGTGTAACACCCCCTCGGGAGAAAGAGATTAGAAGGGATTGTGTGCGCTAAACACTTTAAAGATATCACTTTAATACATTAATATGTTTCCTCAAAGAATGTCACAACCTCCACACACCTGCTCTGACTGCACACTAACCAGATATAGCTCACACTTCATCAGAAATGTGCCTAAAAGTACTAAAACTTAGTTTTAAAGCAAAGAAAAAAGCAAAAACTTTTTTAGAAGTACCACAAATAATAAAGCATGAAAATCTACTGACCCAATAATTATATATTATCACAAATATCTCAAAATTGCTAAAAGAAACAAAAAATAAGCAAAGAAGACGCACACACACACAGAGAGATAAACTAATATATCTAGCGCATTCAACTTACGCAGAAAGTGTAACGCCTCTCGCCATTCAAACGCTTACACTATGTTATACGTCGCGCAAGTTACGCTTTTTTTTTGTAAGATGAATATAGAAGACGGTCTGGCGGAAGTTTTAAATATGGATATTTTTCTTACACCAAACCCATCGATTCACTTCAGAAGGCCTTTATTACCTTTATTAACTCCCCGGAGTCATATGGATTACTTTTATAATGGATGGATTAAATTTTGGGCTCCCATTGGACATTTTTTAATATAACTCTATATGTATTCGTCTCAAAGAAGAATGTCATACACACCTAGGATGACTTGAGGGTGAGTAAATCATGGGCTAATTTTCATTTTTGGGTGAACTGCCGCTGCCAAACATGACGTGGATCTAACGCTGTCACGCGCATTTTCTCGCAACTCTATAAGTTAATTTAAGAAGTTATTTAACTCATTTAAGACTGCTTTTATAAGGATAAAATGGGCATGTTGGCATAATTCTGTCGTGTGTGTCATAGTCAGGACATTCACAGACAGCGTATTCTCTTCTGTCTTTCTGAGTGTCGTGTGTGTGTGTGTGTGTGTGTCATAGTCAGGACATTCACAGACAGCGCATTCTCTTCTGTCTTTCTGAGTGTCGTGTGCGTGTGTGTGTGTGTGTGTGTGTGTCATAGTCAGGACATTCACAGACAGCGTATTCTCTTCTGTCTTTCTGAGTGTCGTGTGTGTGTGTGTGTGTATGTGTGTGTGTCATAGTCAGGACATTCACAGACAGCTCGTTCTCTTCTGTCTTGTCGCTCTTGAATGGTTTAAAAGCATTTGCATGAATAAGAGCGTTATCATATAATATAACACTAGCCAAAGGATGACAGAAAAATGGATGCTGCGTTAACTGCGTTAAATATAAAGAAAAAATGTATTGCATGCGTTAATGCGCTAATTTTAACAGCACTTTTATTTATATATATATATATTTTTTTTTTTTTCAAGTAAAAGAAAGAAAGAGTCTGAAAGCGAAGGGACCACACAGAACTTCATACTCTTTCTTTTTTTTTCCCCCATCATAAAGTCATAAATTCTTCAGTTGTGTTTTTTGTTATGGAGGGGAGTTGTGAGATCACACACATACCAGCAATATAGCTACAGAAAATGATTAAACTTTCTAGCCCATCTAGAGTGTAATAAAAAAATGAAAAGCAAACACACACACACACACAGCAGCGCAGGCACAAAGGCCTCCATTGTTGTGCTTGAATTGGAATGTGTGTCAGACTATGTCAGAGGTTGAGTGGAATTTGCTTTTTACATGGAGACAAAAGACGGACTATGACTGAGTGAAAGTCGAGGCGGGGATGTGGAGAAGGCCAGCGTACAGCAGCACTGAGCCAGGCAATTCTCTCTAATGTACACCATATGGATTTGATTGCCACAACTGCTTGATCGAGCTGACCCGAGCTGCAGTGTTTACTGCCTCTGCCTAAACTTTTCCATCGTTGTTCTTGGATCAACATCAGCTGCTATAGCACCAAATGCTTAACAATAGCGGCATAGCAGCAACATTGCACATCACATTCATGCACAAACCAGAACGTGTCGAAGAATATGTTGTGTAACTGGTCCATTTGAAAAAAGAACTATGATTGAAAGTGAGATGCGAAAAATCTGTGTTGGATTCACCACAAGCTTTCAGTTCACAACCATGACACACTGCAAATAAGCTTAAGGCATGCAATTTTGATTTGTGCATTTCAAGACTTTCAAGCCAATTTTTTTTTTTTTTTTGTGTGGAAATAATAAGGAACATTATGCACATTATGATTGATTGCTATTTTTGTTGTCAAACATCCAGTTTCCCCCATGTCGCATTTCTCACATTGTATGCGTGTCACTCTGCACTCTCATTCTTAAGGCGAATACCATCTTTCAAAAAACGTGTTCATCTCTTACATTTTTCAGAACACTTCCATCAGGTTGTTTAAACTGTACTCTAGACCCAGACTAAACAAATCAAGGCTGAAATCAGGCCAGATTCTTCTCTCACTTCATAATATAGGACAGTCTGAGACCTCATGAGCACCAGGTCAGATATGCAGCTGTTACTTTTTACGATCTTTCCACTGTTTTACAAGGTGCCGTGTAGCAAACTTTGCTGTATGTGCAGAAGTGGAGAACATATGCCGTAATCATGCATACTGCAAGATTCCTCAGAGGACAAATATTACTTAAAGGGGTGGTTGATTATGATTTGACTTGTTTAACTTTAGTTAGTGTGTAATGTTGCTGCTTGTGCATAAACAACATCTGCAAAGTCACGGCATTCAAAGTTCAAAGCAAAGGGAGATATTTTATTTAGGACTATAACAAACAGCTGGTCAGGTCTAAAACAAGCTTTTGTATGGGTTAGTGACATCACAAACCCTAAAATTTACATAAACCCGCCCCTGGGAACACACAACAAAGGCCATGTTGAGAAGAGGAAGAGTTGCTGTAGTCGAGCACATTTGGGAGTCTGCTCAAGCTGTCGCATCCGTCTTTCACATTTATTGCAATACAGTACTTAACACAAATGCAATAGCATGTCATAAAACCAAGATGACAACATACGTTATAACCGTAGTTAAACTAAACTATACCTGTTCTATCTTCATGAAGAAGATTTTCTCTGGCTCTGTGCATTTAACATCAGTTCCCACACAAGCAAGAATATGCAAATCAATGACTTGAAGATAGTAACTCCACATCAGCCATAAATTCATTCTTTATCCATTCAGAAACGTCCAGTCTCATTCTACATGTCGTCATTTCTTCTTGAGTCTCTCCATCATTGTCCGACTCCAGATTGAACATAAAAGGCTGAACAGTTTCTGACAGTTTCAGTGCGTGTCTGCGTGAGGTAATCAGAGCTGCTAACATGAGCTCTTGAAGCTCCGCCCTCTTCCTAAAAGGAAACATAATTTACTGTATAAAGGGAATTGCTGTAGAAGTGCATGAATGCACATATTTAGGTTGGCTTTGCATTGCTAATGTCTGTTTCATAGTATTAAAATGATTCAGTGTATGTTATTTCTCTGAACTGGTGGTCAAGATTAGAATACATAATAGCCAATTAAGTCAAATGATTTGCTTTGCTTTTTAACCCAGAGTGAATTAAAAGCTGCTAAGCTGATTATCAGTATAGTTTTATTTAATGCCATGTCAGCATATGTGGCTCTTCATAGCAAAAACTGAACAAAAATACAAGAGTTACACATATACATGATATACAAGATTTGTAACATTAACATGTGATCAAAAAAATTCTAAAACCCTTTCTGGTAAACTCTTACTGAATAAGTCCTTAAGTGAGCTGACTTCATAAAAATCGTTTCCTACTTGCATTAAAAGCTGGACAGTCCAATAAAATATGTTTAATGGAAAGGGGGTCTTGCAAAACATATAATACGTTGGGTCTTCACCTTTAAGCAAAAATGCATGCGTTAATCTTATGCATGGGTCAAATTATATGACCTATACATCATCTGGTGAATTATTATTTTTATTTTTTTTGCCTTACAGAAATGAGATGATTTAGATGAGTGGACTGGGGAGATCTTTTGTCATGTTGTGACATGTAAAAGTGGTTTCAAGTTCAAAGTCATGCTATAGAAATGTTGCGATACGAAAGAGAAAGGTTATTCAGACATTTCCCGTTATTGTGGCTGGATGAGCACCAAACTGACTCCTTTTAGTGGAAATGACAAGCGTTAATTCTATGACGCAACACTTAAACCTGAATGTAACTGACATTTAAGTAAAGAAAAGAATGAAAAGAAATAATACCATAATTCCAAGATGGTTGCCTAGTTAGTTTGCTGAAGGTTTTTGGTCACCTGCTGAGCAGTTAAAGTGATAGTTCGTCCAAAAATGGAAATTCTGTCATCATTTACTCACCCTCAAATTGTTCCAAACTTCTGCTGATCACAAAAGGAGATATTTTGAAGAATATGGGGAACAAAATACTTTGGAAGTCAATGGGGTTCAACAACTTGGTTACCGATATTCTTCAAAATATCTTCTTCAGCTCATTTACTCACAACATGAGTTGTGAGTAAATGGCTCATTTCTGGGTGAACTACTCTTTAAATCTGAAGACCAGGCCATTTAAAACCGAACTTAAACCAACCAAGCTATTTTAAGAATTTCTGTCAGCAAGGAGGAAAATGAAAAGGGAACTCTATAGCATTTTTGTTTTACACAGCTCCAAAGGGAAAGAGGAAGAGCTCTCAAAAAGTGCGTCATTGAAACTTTCCATGAACGTCTGGGGTTCCACTTTCCAAAAAAAAAACTTCATTAGTTTTATAGTTTTAAGTCATTATTTTATAGTTTCATATTGGCCAATTAATGACGGAAATTTAGAAGGTGAACCATCGTCAGAGGATTTTGCATATTAATAGCTATCTAATAATCCTGTAATTTCGTTGTTTACATTGTTCTCGGTCGACATGGCTTCAAATGTATGGTGTTGTAAACCTGTTGCGTCCGGAGTTTCCGTAAATGACGTCAGGGACCGGTTGAACTGCCCTGATTGGCTGCGTATGCGGTATGGGGCGGAGTTTAAGTTAGTGAATAAAACCAAAGGGGGCTCAATCATTACACAAGAATACTGCGTACCAACACAGAGGACAGTAGTGAGAAATACGCGTTAAAACCTCCTCAGATCGGCATAAAAAGGGACTAACAAAAGCGAGGACCGATTTATAAAGGTGATTAATCTCGGAAAGTGACTATTTTCATCACCGGGGCTCCTTACTTTAAAAGAGAAGATGTTGAAAGTTTACCTCATGTTGGTTTTGTCAGCGGCTGCTGCTGTTTTCGCTGAATCGGTGAGTATCTTGTGATTTTTTTAAAATCTAATATTGCATTAATTTCAGATGATTTGGCTATAATTGAGCCAAGTCGTGTTCTATAATCACTATATTCTATAATCAGGGGTTTATTTGTGTTAGCTAAAAGCGTTAGCTTTCTGACAACAGACCTGTTGAAACAACAAAGGCTTCCAAGTTATGTGCTCAATAAAAATAACGATTTTAATGAGTAATTTTAACTTTAGTTTAATTGTCAAACGTCTAGTCGACTTTACCAATGGGTAAATAAACCTATTATATGATTAAATAAGTAATATTGTGATATTTTGTGTGCGTGTATATGTGTATGAATACATATTTGTATATGTATATATTTAAGAGAGTAATTTTCTGGCATCTTTTAGCACCAAACTAGTCCCATTTTTGTTTAAGTAACCAAACGAGCAGCACTGGCTTTCATGTGACAGTTTTTGCCTGCAGGGATTTATTATTATTATTTTTTTAGCTTTATTTGATTAGACTGGATTCAGTCCATGAGGTTTACTTTTCCATCTGTTCATTATGGAATCAGCCACTGGAGCACCTGTGAATGGGATGCCACAGCTTTGTGTTGGCCAGTTCTTTCATAACTCAAAAGAATAGCTTGCTGCAGATGTCTTTGGAGCCGAAATAGAAGACAAATGCCACCCAGTGTGCTTGCTCGGTCAGTCAGCCACACACACACACACACACACACACACACACACACAAGTCAAAATGCAAATTCTTTGAGCCCAAAGCCTCCATTCTCACAGACCTTTGGAAAGGTGTTGCCGCAGATCTTTATCTACACCTCAACACCAACAGATGCAGCTTTTATCCATGGATACCGTGACCTCGTCTGCTAGCTAGTGTGTAATATTGTGCAATCCACTGGGAAATAAAGTAATAGAACCGTAAACTATCTGTGTGCTGTTAGTAGTAAATCAGATGGTGTGACTTAATCTCGGGTGGGAATGTTGCAACAGGCTTGCACACTCCCAAAAGCCTTGTCCTTCGAGGCAGAGAAGGCCGCGGCATTCCTTAAAATCACGCAGAAGTGCCTGTGCTCCTTTCATCCCCCTCCCTCTCCATTCTTTTGCGTTTTCCTGAGGAATTTGACCCCTTGTGACCTTGACCAGCCCTTCTTTTGGGATTTCACACACTTTGGCGGATTTAAATGGTCCACCTCTTTCATCCAGGTCCCTCCTCTTCAGCCGCTGGACAAGTGTGTATGGCTTAAACTCAACATGGACACTTTAAACCTCAGTAGGCAAAGTAGGCTTCGGGGTTTATTATATTTGAATACTTGCGCAGCTTTCACCCATTTACCTGATGGATGTTGCGACTGCCATGTTTTTTTGGCTTGTCCATTGTGTGTCTCTCTAAATAGATTGGATTGTAACAATAATCATTACTCTTTTGCACAATAATAACCAAAACATTATTGTATTTAAGTGTAATGGCCATGCTAGATGTCCTAATGATTGCGTTATGAGTTGATTTGCATTTGAATAGGTTTGGTTTATTTACTTATTTTTGGGGTGCAAAGCTCATCTGAATGGCTGTTGAAAGGCAGCCCCGAACATGATAAATACTTTGGCCGAGATATAATAACATTTTCTGCATTGCTTAAAGCACTTTTGCGGGTGGAATGTTGGCACCAAGCGAGAAAGAAGGATTTTGGTTATTGTAGCAACTCTTGTTTGTGAATGTAATGTTTAGTGTATGCATCTTTTGTTTTGCAAGTCCAAAGGAATATCTTGAGGCCATGTAAAGGGAACCCAGTGTGTTCTAGAGTCATTTAGCAGACCACATCCGTCACCGTTCCAGGTCTGTTGCTTGTGGAGCTATTAACCATATGCCAGACGGGCTTTACTTGGAAACGCTTATAACCAGCCACCAGCTGTCCTTCATAATGACAGTTCCTCTTTAGACAGTTTTGCCTTTTTTAAGGCGCTTTTATTTGTGCTTTAAATAGTAAATGCATACTTGCGTCAGCTTTTGGGTTTCTGTATTGATCAGCTCTACTCTAGTTGGGTTTCTTTGTGCACTACACCATCCCCCTAAGCAATTTCAATCAAGCCTTTTGTCTTTTCCTGGCCCGTGTACATTTTGCACTCCTGAAAATAGCCATTCTTCAAATAACAGTTTCTCAGGTCTGTAGTCTAATCACCCTATTGATTTCCCTAGTCTTTCCCATCTAATAACACATACTGCTAACGTGTCCTGGATTATCCTGGAGTCTTTGTATAGTTCAGATGTGGTTCGGAAGCGTTTTTACTGGTCCTAATGTATGGGTAGTTTGGGAGGGCGTTGTTTTCTTGTATGCTTTTCATGTACCAATGTGGAGATTGACAGATCGTTTGTTTAAATGTTAATAACTAAGATCATGAATTATAATGATAATGTTTTGAGATCTAAATGGTCACACGTTTAACCATGTCTAACCTTTTAATCTTAATGCTTTTAATGTCTCGAATGGCTGTAAAATGTTGAGCGTCTTTATCTGTAAACGTGTGTAATGGCGTGGCATTCTTTAGAAAGGAGCCATCAGATGTGTATAGTTTATTGGCGAATCTCAAGTGAATCTTTAGCTCACTTTTGACTCCATAATCCAATCTCAGTCTCTGTTAACTTCAGGTTTTAACCAGTCAAGGAAGGTCTGTTGTCAGAACTCCATGTTTTCAGGCGCAGACTACACAATACTGATTGTTTGGGCTATTGAGAACGGATCATTGTGTATTAAACGGGGTTTGGCTTAATGGTGAGAAGCTTCATTAATGAAAGCCACTAACAGATAGAAGGAACGCATGATCACACTTCCTGTGGGAGAGAATAGGGGCTGATGACAGTGGGGCTGAATAGTCCTTTTTGTTTGGTTTAGTTGTAGTTTTCCAATCTTGTTACCCTAATGCTTCAGGGCTTTGAACCGGTGTTGGGGTGAGAATTTGCCGTGTGATTGAAACCATGACGTATCGTTTAACAGGCAGGTGAGTCGTTCCGCCCCGCTTTTGGGATTCAGCTGGGGGTCTAGGAAGGGGGGAAAAGCAGCTATAAATAGTTACCGCAAAGGTGGAAGGAATTCTCCTGACGTGCAAGTGTGTGCAAAGTAGGACGTTCGCTCTGTCCCGGGTGAGGAGTGTATCTCATGAGGAGATCAGATGACATGGATAAATCCGATTGGTGGGAGTGACAGACGCCGTTTGTATTGACGACTGGGGCTGTAATTAGTTGTGACCTGAAAGGACAACAAGGAGAGTCTTCAACAGATGATAGCGGATAATATTGCTTTAATGGGTCGCATTTTCTACTTTTGTAGGAGAAAATCTGTGAAATGTGTTGACCTGCCAATGACTTTTCACCCACAGAAGTTGCTTTGTAAAACTTGGATGCGAAACAACAGTCTTGGTAATTTAATAATTGGCCTTTAAACTCAAACCGTGAATGGTCACCTGATCACCAGGGACCGTTTACCACCACACTATTGGATCACTGATTGTGGTATCGTCTCTCTCCCATTGTGACTCACTGGAACAGATGCCAGACCGTTTGTCAGCAGATGGTCGGATTTGCTCCTAGCTTTGCTAGTCTTGACTGAGGCCTGGTTTGCTAAGCTGGTTAATTTACTCTCCGGCATTACAGCGCAGCACTAGAGCATACTCGTACTTGTAGACGTGTGTCATCTTCATATCAGACAGTCTCGACAGCTGTCATTTGGGAAATAGTTCCCCCAAAAATACAACTTTTACTCACCCTCATGTTGTTCTAAACCTGTATGTCTGTCTTTTGCGGACACTGATGCTAAATCAAAGCACAAATTAGAAAACGACATGAATGGTAACTTTTTACATTTCCGTTCAAGCTGTACCCTCTTAAATGCTGGGTTAAAAACAACCCAAGTTGGGTTGAAAATGGGCTAGCCCAGCGATCGGGTTGTTTTAAGCAAACATTTAACCCAACCGCTGGGTTAAAACAACCTATTTACTGGGTTAAAACCCAATTGCTGGGTTAGTCCATTTTCAACCCAACTTGGGTTGTTTTTAACCCAGCTTCTTTTTACTAGTTTTCAGACGACTTGTTCTCTTTTGGAGCTCGACAGCGCCCGACTCCATCCATTGTCCGGACAAAAGCAGCATGAAACATTGATAAACCTCTCCTTTTGTGTGAATGAAAGTAAATGAATTTCATTTTGGGTGAAATAAATGAGCTAGCTATTGTTCCTCAGAGCTAGCCATTATCTGTTGTCGTTTCTTTTAAATGAGGGGGAGTTTTTGGTTATTGCTGAGAAATCAAGAACAAAAACGTTTATTTCCTGCGTTGGGACTTTCTTTAGCAGTCCATCTTAATCTAGAGCGTTTAGTTTGCTCGGTGGGATTTCTTTCAAGTGGCTTATGTATGTTTACTGAGAATTTAAGGGGTTTCTTATGGGAATTTAAGCATTGGTTTAATTGAACCACGGCCTAGCGCCTCTTCGCAGCCAGAGAGCATCCGCTGTACTTTTTCTTTAGTCTTTTTTTTTTTTTTTTTCTCCCTCTGAGCGGAGTATTTCATAATGCAGGGGGATTTCGGTGTGGGGTTTCACAGCACTGTAAGGCTGAAAACCATAAAGTATGTCTCCCCACACCCTCTTGTGGTTTCTGTCATTCTCCGTTTCTCGCTCTCCCTTTTTCTTTTATTATCCTCAAACAACAGAGCAGGCTAGAGCTGACTTGCAGTTTCATGTGGCGTTTGCATGATCCTGGTTTTCCTGGAAAATGAGTCAGCCCCGCCCCGATCTCCATTTTAAAAACCCTTCCATTTAGTAACTAGAGCCATTTTAAGCATTACCTTTGTATTAAACATCATCTTGAAGTAATTGTCGCCTCACTAGATCCCCATTAAAGTGTGTTTGAAATATGACTGGGTTGGTGGTCACACTGGGTTACGCGGCATGAGCACGCACCTGCGCATTATGAATGTTTTTGATTTCGCGGTATGTGAAACTTTTCAGTTTGATTAAATCTGTTTTTGACAGCGAGCAGGCGAGCGAGACTGATAAAGCCCCTCAGCCCCTGTCTGATGAATTCTTTCGTTGTTTTACACAATGGCGGCAAACCTGCGCTAACTTGCTCTTGCCTCTCTGACTCGCTTCAAGGTCAAGAGTGGTGTGAATGTAATACAGTATTGTGGTTTGTGTCAATACATGTGTGTTTTGATGCCTCGGAACCATGGCAGCGGTGAAAATAAAAATGGATGACATGTATAAAAACATAAATCAGTATGCGTGTGTTCTACTTCCTCCTGTTATGCTAATAGGCTTAGTCCATTAGTTGCTTAAGACCCATTCGCAGTGCTTGGCCAAATGGCTCTGCTAACGTGATTAAAAGTGTTGGTGTGTTTTAATTAAATTAAGTGTGCTCTCAGAACCATCATGATGCCATAGACAAAGGTTTGGACCGTAATCTGCTTAAGTATTAAAGGATAGAAGACGTTTAACGTTAGCTAAAATAACTCCCTACAGTACCAAAGAGTGAATTTGTGCATTTTTCTTTGAACAAATGGTGCCTGGTGTATTTTCCTCATGATTTTTCTTCTCTTTGTAGGTACGAGAAACAGAAACATGGGTACCTCTGAAAAGCACGTCGCCCCGTGAGGACCTGGAGTCCTCCGGCGACTCTACGCATGAAGACTTTGAGTTTGCTGATTTAAACCCAGTTGACGATGAGGATGATGAGGATGATGAAGATGATTATGATGATTATGATGACATGTCAGGCTCTGGGTCTTCCGAGATCTCAACAATCGAGGTAGCTATAACTTAACTTTTTTTATTTATTTATTTATTTATTTTTTTCTTAGTCATGATGTCAAATTGAGTTGCTCAGAAACAATACATTTTAATGAGATGTTCACCGACCAGTGAATTTAAAGAATTCTTTTAAATAAAATAACTAGACAACACCTCTTTCTATTGCATTTTACTCACTGGTTTGGTACTAGTGCCTTCTGATTTGTATCTCTTATGCTTAATGAATGTCAAAGTGACTCTTAATTGAATCACGGACTGACTCATTGGTCTAAAATGACTCACTCATGGTTGCTTAAGTGACTCACTCGCTGATTCTTGAGTTTGGGTCATATCCGACTTTACTGTGTGCTTTCACGAGGCCATCAGTTGTTTATATGACAGGATTTTTTTGAGACTGATTTGACTGCTGTATGAATTTTCTTGTGACCATTTCCTCCTCTCAGGACAATCTCTTCAATAACCGGATATCTGATCCTGAGGGTCCGTTTGCCCCACGGCCGACTATAGATGAGAAGATTCTGGTTGAAAACAATGAGGTCTTGCGTGAATCACCAAACCGAGACGATGGCCAACCCAGCAATGTGCTTATGACCGTTGCTGAAGAAGAGAGCTTGTTCAGCAACACTGAGGTGCTCGCAGGTGAGGAGACGGTTTTGATTCGTTTGTTTAATATGCAAAGTAAACATGTATAATGCATATTGTTGGACCAAAATATGAATATTTAATGTTATTTTAGTATTATTTAAATACTGTTATGGTAGTATTAATAATGGTGAATTAGCTTTTTTTTTTTTTTAATTACTGTATAGTTTTAAAGGCACAATATGTAAGATTTTTTGGATTTAAAATATCCAAAAACCACTAGAACAGTGTTATATATTTTGTTGACTTGTGTACTTGGATTATCCCAAATGTTTCCAAGAATGTTTAAATCCAGAGAAATAAGCAATTTTAACCAGGACCGTGTCCGTGCGTCGCCTATCAATGACATCATACCCACGATTTCCGGTTTTATTTTGTAGAAACCATGGAAACACCAAAGCCGCTTTAATATCTGATGTGTTTCATTAGACAGGAGAGCAACTGTTTGGATCATTGATGGACAGAAACTAATCATTGTTCTCCAGCTCAACACAGTTAGTCTTATTGTTTAAATCTGGTGTTGTTGATTTACCGCACAGAGTGCCATGTTTTACCATGCCTGATATGATCTCGCTCACTGCAGTGTGAACAAGTGTCTCATAGTAGCGCCGAGTGAACACACAGAGTAGCATTATAACATCACTTTAACACACTCAAATGTGTGTAATATGATAAAACAGCGCTGCGTTCCCCCACGTACGCATGAGCGGAAGAAGCGGAAGCGCTCGTCTGCGGCAGAATAAAAGCTCCACTGCTCTCGAGTCGTGTGTCGCGCTCGTCTCTCATTAGCAATCGCTCCAGCGCCTCGTTCAGCTCCACCCTGCTTCATACTACAGTAACGGTAATACATCTGTAATACATCAGCTCATCCATGAATATGATTTCTGCCCGTCTGGCTGTAGAGGTGAAGACAACAATGGCCATGATTCCATGAAATCAAGGAGTCAACAAGCAACGTTTTGAATAAGCGACTTCTAGTGGTGAAAATTACATATTGTGCCTTTTAATTTTTAGTCATTTTAGTACTTCAAGTGCCCCAATTGTGCTTTTTCTTAAATGCTATCTTTTACGCAGTGTGTAGTATAGCTGTTGTGTGGTTTTAAGGCTATGTCTGTAGGTTATGCCTCCCTCACGTTTTCTATTTCTGTTTTATAGCTGTCATTGCGGGCGGCGCAGTGGGTCTCGTCTTTGCCATCCTCCTCATCGTCCTCCTCATTCACTTTGTTCTCCGCATCAAGAAGAAAGACGAAGGAAGTTACGACCTGGGCAAGACGCCCATCTACAAGAAAGCTCCTACTGCAGAAATCTACGCATGAGCATCCTCACCCTCACACACCTTCTCTCTCTCTCTCTCTCTATCTCTCCCTCTCTCTTTTGAACTATAAGCTCACACAGTGCCTCGGCCCGACGGGCCGCCGCCAACCTCTCACGTACCACGAAAACCGCAGGAGAACCTCACACGAATAATTTACTCTGACTGGACATTTGCATTGAAATCTCAAAGTGACTCGGAGAGGATCGCGTCTGTTGCCAAACTGCCTGATTCGAAAGATATTCTTGTCTTTTTGTTCTCGAACCCTCTCGAGTTTATTGCCTTTTTGTCACGTGGCCCATTGTGTCTATTTTTCTTTTAAAATAAAACACTACAAGGTGCAATGGAGCGTTCACATGTTAAAGGCTTTGGATTGACCATTTTATCCACCGTTATGATGACCAGTGTCATGATTGGTGCTACAGAGGGAGTGGTTACTGTAGCCTTATACGTTATCAAATGTCTTTTGTTTTAAATCTGTGCTGTAATACCTTTTAATTTTCATATTAAAGGTGAAACCAAATTGAAGGCATGCAGTATATGTTCTGTGAGGGCAACATTTGAAATCGGTGTACTCCTCACGTATACTCATTTCAACCATGGTGTTATGGTACATTCCACATATCTGTATGTAATTGCCGTGGTGGTTTTACACGTCGAGAGACTAGATCCACCGCGGTGCTGCTTGACTGTCAGCTAAGCTACTTCAACAGGTACAGATGCTGTTGATTGAGAATCAGTTCACTGCAAACAGACTTTGTACATCCAGGGATCTGTATATAGCCATTTGAATAAAATGTAAAACTTTGGTACTTAGCCATTTCTTGACAGCCTTTTATTTACCAAATATTTAAATGCCAAAATCAGTTTTTTATTGTTCTTATATCTCATCCCGGTGTTTGCTTTTGGCATAAAATCTGAAAGCAGATGGTTTTTGCGTCTGTGTCTTTCAGAAAATGTTTTGTTTGAGAACAATGACCAATGTTAGTACTAACTTTTTTTTTTTGTTTGTTTCTCTCAGTGTTTTTGTAGATGTTCTTAATTCATTTATTTTTTTGGTATTAATTTAACGCATATTTTATTGCCTGCCTTCAGGTCGGGGTCTTTCTACCCCTTTCTCAACTGTTGTACATGTAATAATTTTTATTTTATGTTTTTTGGTTTTTAGATTTGTTTTTATATACAGTAGTGCAAAAATTCAAAGGCTGTTAGTCTTTTCAACAGATTTTTTTAAGAGTTTCTATTTCTTTTAGACTGTTTAAGCCGAATCTATTTATGTTTTGTAGAAGGATGTTCTGGATTAGTTAAGGGGAGCGTGAATAAGCTGTGCACTACTAGCATGGTGTAAAATGATAAATTTGCTGCTTTGTTTGGTCACATCCAGATAAAATCACTGATCTAATGTTGAAGTCAATGAATCATTGATTTCTGCATGCAGGTTCTGATCTGTTTAAAATAAAGCTATTTTATGCACATAACCATTTGAAGAGTCTTGAGCTTTTTTTCATGCTAAAAAGAATTACCTTTCTCATGGCATTTACACAACACCCATTTCAACTAAAAAATTTTATGTATTTTAGCCGTTCATTTACACGCCAACAGCGTTTTGGTGCCTGAAAATGGCAACTTTTGATAACGTTATCGTCTCTGTGTAAACTACACAAACATGAATTTGTGACCACATTGACGTCATGCGCATGCATACACTCGCCTAAAGGATTATTAGGAACACCTGTTCAATTTTTCATTAATGCAATTATCTAATCAACCAATCACATGGCAGTTGCTTCAATGCATTTAGGGGTGTGGTCCTGGTCAAGACAATCTCCTGAACTCCAAACTGAATGTCAGAAGATTCAAGATTCAAGAGTTTTATTTGTCACATACACAGTTATATACAGAATATACAACCGGCAGTGAAATGTAAACAGGTCCGCTCCATGGACAGTGCAAATTCACAGTTAAAAACACAAGGAAGAAATTATAATAGAAATAGGATATAAAAAAAAGTACTATCTATATATATATATATATATATATATATATATATATATGTCTATATCTGTAGAATTATAAATAATCAAGTCAAGAGAAAAAAAAAGGTAACAAATAAGGATAAAGTGGAATAAAATAATTGAAGTAGACTTTGCAGTGAGTAAACTGTAGACTTATAAATATGTGGTTAACAAATGTATAAAGAGTATAATGTGCAAACAGGTTTATAACAGGTTGTTACACAGTAACAACGAGAACAGAAAGTGCAGTGCAATGTCAGTCACTAATATTCACACTTTTAAATCAACAAAACCGAGGACTCTACTCACTCCTGATACTTTTACTCAGTCCTGTTAATTTTTCATATGAGGAACAGGACTGAAAGTAGCAGGATTGAGTTTTTAAGCAAACAAAAATGGGCAAAGGCATGAGCAAACTGTAGTGACTTACCTAAAGTTAATATTTTAAAAATAAACGAATAACCTCTAAGAAATAATTTAGGTAACAGGACAGTGCGTTGAGATATGACATTCTTAGTCACAGTTATAATTTCATCAGATATACAGAAATAAAAATGAGAGGACTTACTTTTGGTCTTCCGTGGCCTGCATAAGATCCAGATGATGCAACTTCCTGTTGAAAATGTGTCTTATGGCATGCTCAAAGTTTTTCGAGCAGGCAATGTGTGAGGGTAACAGCACTGAGTGAAAACCTGGGGACACGACTTGAATATGTATTTTATATAACATATTATGGATTTCTTTCGAAAAAAAATTTAAGCATAGATGGTATATGGAGTCACACGACAATGCAAAAAAAAAAAAAAAAAAAGATTTTTGTACGATTTTAATGATTATATTTCATGATAAAATTTAGATTTAGATACTGGGGACATGTAACAAATGCTATTTTTTTTGTGTGTGTGTTCTCAGTAGTTTTTATTAATGTTTTAAATTATACATTTTAAAATGTAGATATTTAATATTTTCAGGACACTTTGCTTAATAATAAAATGTATTTTAGAGTTAATTTCTGTGCAAATTTATACATGCAATGTCCTGGGGACTGAAATGTTACCCATTCGGTGGAATGGCTCAGATGATTTTTTTTTATTGATCTGTATAAAGTTTTGGGATTATTTCATTATGGTCCGACTCCCTTAGAGTAAAAATGAAGATACTTGAACCACCATCTCTCTCCCACCTCGCTTCCTGTCCACTCTAAACGATCCTCTCATGATAAAGGCTCAAAAAATAAAAAAATAAAAATCATAAGAGGAATCACTGACAGGGTTCCTCTGAGAACTGACCTTCCTGACTGCTGTAGCATGGTTCCAGAATTATTTGGTAGATCGTATTCAATGTGTTTATGCCGAGGGTTATAAATCTGATTTTCTTGACATAACTATAGGTGTCCCTCAAGGATCAATCTTAGGACCCATTCTGTTTTCAATTTTTATAAATGATTTGGATAGAGATGTTCAAGCCAAATTACATTTATACGCTGATGATACAGTGGTTTATACCCAGGCTTCCACTGTTTCAGTAGCAGTGCAGGAACTTCAGGCTGCATTTCAGGCATTGCAATACACATTATTGAGTTTAAAATTGGTTTTAAATATACAGAAAACAAAGTTTATGGTCTTCTCAAAAGCTCGAGCACAGCTACTCGACAATTGCGGCATTTTGTCATTAGATGGGAAATCAATTGAGAGAGTGTCTTCATACAAGTACTTGGGAATATGGATAGATGATAAGCTTTCCTTTGATGAACATATTACAGCTTTAGTTAAGAAACTTAAAGTCAAACTCGGCTTTTATTACAGAAACAAATCTTGCTTTACTTCTAGTGCTAGGAAGAAACTTGTGGAAGCAACTTTTCTGCCTGTAATTGACTATGGAGATATATTGTACATGCATGCTGCATTTTCCATCCTGCGTCATGTAGATTCAGTTTACCATGCATCACTACGATTCATAGCAAATACAAAGTCCCTTACCCATCACTGCATTCTTTATGATTTAGTTGGTTGGACATCACTTAAAATTCGTAGACAACAGCACTGGTATATCTTTATTTATAAAGCTATACTTGGCAAACTTCCACTGTATCTCTGTAACCTCCTCTCTGTTTGCTCTGGTACCTATCAGCTACGCTCCTCAAAGTGGTTGCTTTTTAATGTGCCAAGAGTTACAACCGAATTGGGAAAAACTGCCTTTTCTTACTTCGCACCTTGGGGGTGGAATAATCTACAAAAAGAGCTAAAGTTAGAAACCCTCATGCCCATAAATGATTTTAAAAAATACTGTAAAGAGTTTTTCTTAAGAGTCTCATTTTGTTTTATATTTTTATTTTTAATATTTTGTATTTATTTTATTGTGAAAATGTAATTTGGTGTTTATGTATGCATTTGTTGTGATTTTTGGCTGCTACCTTGGCCAGGTCTCTCTTGTAAAAGAGATTCTGAATCTCAATGGGACCTCCTGGTTAAATAAAGGTAAAAAAAAAAAAAGTGTTGCAGAGAACCTGAGACTGAGAAGCCTTGCGTAGGGCCGGTTTAAACTGAACAACACTCACAGATCATTAAGTAAAGAGTTTGTTTGAAAATGTCAGCTTTCTGGTTTGGATTGCATATTATACATTAACCTGTTTGTGGATGGTTGTTGAATGATGGGACAGTCTTTAATGCATAATCTAATTGGCTCAGTGTTAAAGCGGGAATTTCCGTGTGTG
Organism: Paracanthobrama guichenoti; assembly: GCA_018749465.1. NCBI lineage: Eukaryota > Metazoa > Chordata > Actinopteri > Cypriniformes > Gobionidae > Paracanthobrama > Paracanthobrama guichenoti. The sequence continues at coordinate 32,548,363 of CM031948.1, forward strand.
TGTGTGTGTGTGTGTGTGTGTGTGTGTGTGTGTGTGTGTGTGTGTGTGTGTGTGTGTGTGTGTGTGTGTGTGTGTGTGTGTGTGTGTGTTCTCCAGCATGCTGATGCCTGTCTGCTCTACTACCAAAACAAATGAGATGAGCGTACCTGGAATATAGAGGGAATATGGAGTTTGTTTTCTTTTAGGATTGAAGGATAAAAATAGAAAATGTTGTGAGTAAAACGTGTTCTGGGTCATGCACGAGGCCTTGAACATTAACTGTTTTTGTTTTTAAATGGATAAACATTGACAGGATGTCTTGATTCAGGCCATGATTTGCCATTTTAATAAAAAAGAAAAAAAACATACAGCTGCTTCAAAAACTATTCAGCCACACTTAAAACACTTATTTTTGTGAATTGTTTATTAGCATTAAAAGTGTATTTATTTTCAAATAACTGCCATTCAATAATTTGGTTTGCTGTGTGTGTGTGTGTGTGTCTGTAATGTGGGGTATTCCCCACATTAAGGGACCAAATTTCCCCATATTACCAGTAAATTTGGAGATTGTGGGGAATTTTTTTGATCCCCATGAGGTAACAAGCTTATAATCATGTGTATCAGTATATTGGATTTGTGCATTAGCTCTTAAAGTGACAGCGGCCTAATAAATCTGCTGCTCTGTTTTTAATTTCAATCAAACAACAAAAGACAGAAAAATCACTCAATGCCCTTGACTGAATAACTCTTGTAACTTTAATAAGGATTAATTTGTTTCATGGCTGGTGAAAATGTACATTTTAATGTAAATTTTCACCGTCTATTGGCAGGCGTGGCAAAAAGTTAGTTTTAAGCCCTGTGTGTGTATGATGATGCAGCATTATAATAGTTAATGACAGGGTGTGTTGCACACTTGCCCTGTTTGACCTCACACTTTCAGTCTAGACCTGAACAAGCCATGAGAGATGAAGTAAATTCAGTACAAACAGATGATTGAGACATTTAGGAAAACCAATCAAAACCTGTTTAGTCAACAGCAGCGTATTCACTCATATTTCACACAGATATGACTACATGACCTGCACGGGGAAGTTCTCTTGTGGTTTGTTATATCCGGTGATGATGTGGTGTAACAAAATATCTTAATGCTCATTGAAAATCAGATGCAAATCTTAATGTTTCCGTGACGAGTTCTCCATTTATCTTTTATCTGTTGGGAGAAATCAGCATGCCTGCGGTCACAGGTTGAATGGACTACTAGACAAGGAAGTTTGTTTTCTTCCTCATAACACAAGGAACAGTTTTATCATTAACACACACACACATTTTCTGATAGACATTTGAATGCTATCAGAAAAACAAGTCTGTGGAACGTTCTGGAAAGTGCTCAAACTCTCACGCATTACGCAATCCTATTGGAAGATGAATGGTGCCTTTTCACTTTCAGCTACAGCCTGGGTTTGTTTACACAAGAGGTGGTGCAAACGAAACTGATGATCTCTTTAAAATCACCCTTTCATTTACTGTAGATCGAACAGGCAGTAGTTGTCACAAAAATCAAAGTATAAGATTGTGAATCAAAATTCCACAAATAAGAGTCTAACTAGCCTATATAATAACAGTAGCTTAACACTCTCCCTGCCAGCCTTTTTTTCTTTAAGTTGCCAGCCACAAAAATCTCACAATTTTAGGGCCCCCAGAATATTTTGTTTTGATTTATATGCTGTTTTAATGTTGGTGATCATGTTATTTTACATATGCATATGCAAATGCTATCGCTTGTTTCTGCATCTGCAATGCATGTGTTTTGATCAGGAGATTCAGTACTCTTTCGGAAGATGTGTAAAAGCACCCCCTATCGTATAATAGTGAAAACACGGAAATCCGGTGTACTTACCATAGACTGTAAAAAAATATGGATGTAGTGTCCGTGATATCACCCATAGGTTTCTGAAGAGTGTTTTTGAAGCATAAAGTGCGGCTGTTGCCATCTTGGCTGCGCGTCACTCCCGGATAACTGGAAATGGGCAAAGAGGAGCTAACAGGTGGAGTGGTTGGAGCAGCAGTGGCAATCCACCTGTCACTCACGCCCTTAATTATGCAGAACTTTAAGGCTTAATATAATTTAAACGGATGAGTTATAGAAAAAATTCACCCCGCTCACAGTTGTCATGAAGGGCAAAATTAGCCGTATAGACCAAAACCACAGTTTGTCCCAGGCTGTAAACATGTTTTATTCTGCTGTAAAGTTGGGCATTTTAACATGGAGCTCAATGAGATTATCTAGCGGCCAGTCGATGAAGTGCAGTTTAAGTCACTTCTGTATTGGCTTCAAGAGAAACTGGGGGAGGTTGCCGCTTGGTACTAACAAATTTAGGACCCCAAGCAATCCCATAGAGGTGCAGGTATGACGTCACTTTGCAGGCCAACTGGCAGTTAGCATCGCGCTGGTTCCCTCTACAAAAACCCAACAGGATTTTACCATAGGCTTTTGGATTATCACAAAAAACAAGCTCTGTGATCAACAAAAGTTTGTGATACTTGCACATTTTGTCCATCAAGATAATTATCACAGATGAAAACAACTTTTTTATGAATTCTGAAGCCTAAATGCAGTCGCCAGAAGTAAAAAGCTAAAGGTAAGCTATAAACGAACTAGGGGAGCGCGGGGCACAACCTAACCCGGGGTTAGTGGTAACACACATGGTTTAAAACTTTCCACACATGCCAGGATGATGAATCTTAGTGTATTTACTAGCTGCCATATCAACAGTATTTAGAGAAAAAAATGGAAGATATCACTGAACATTTATTTAATCATAGCAAAAGTAAATTTCTTAAGTTTATTTTTCATCTGTTTTTTGTGTTTATTTAAAATAAAACAAATCTGATATTATTGTAATGTTATATCTGTTATGTAACAGTTGAGATGTTCTTTAATGCTGATCTGACAGCAGAAGACACGAGCCGGGGTTGATCCCAGTGGAGCAGGCGGGGCATGTTGTCACAATGATGAATTCTATTGAGAAACCCAGAGAAAAGGGTGAATAATGACTGAGAGTCAATGTTCAGCAGTTATTCATTATTGAACTCTGCTATATAGCTGTATTTAGCGACGTGTTTGTTGGCAAACTCAAAAATTTGTATATTTTTAATGATTAAATTATTTTATTTTAAAACATTAATAATTGTATTTTATTGACAAAATATTTTAGTTTATCTTTTTTTTTTTTTTTTTATTAGATCAGGTAACATTTTAAGCTGTCATTTGGTCATGTTATAATATACTCCACCTATGGGGCATGTTGTCACATTTCACTTCCATTCGGGGTAAATCAATAAAAAAGTATACACTGTCTTAATGAAACAAAACCACATAATTGTACTAGAAAATTAATGTGAGAAAATAAATACTCTGAACCCCAAGTGGATTTACACAAACTGAGAAAGTCAGAAAGGCTGTGCCCCGCTCTCCCCTACACCACGGTCGCTTGCCTCCCACACACAACTCTTCCAGTTTTTACCTCAAAACCTTTTCCCAGAACGTTTGAGTTAGACTAGTTTATAAGAGCACAATTATGAGCATATGTAAAAGCGGACTGAGGTTACCTGTTCGGTGAGATGACCTTTAATCGCCTCGACAGCCTCTGTAGTCCCATTAGCAACCGCTTTTTTCAAGACACGTAACGGCTTCAAAAAAAAATCACGAGTGGGGTAATACTGATGTATTTTATGCTGTAGAATAAAACGTGAAAGTGTCTTGAGCTTGTGTTCACTACAGACCTTATTTCAGCCATTTAACCAAAACCCCATTCAAAAAACCCATTGACTTTGAGACAATGGAACCAGAAGTGCTAATGCTAACTCGCGTCCACATCTGGCCTACAAAGTGATGTCATACCTGCACCACTCTATTGCTTTTATTAGGTGCTCTCTTTTGCGCATGATTACAATCATACAAAATCATGTTATGATAAATGCTGTTTCATGCCAATAATGGCACAAATACAGTCAAGTCTTGCTTCTATTGGCTTTCAAAAATTAACCTAAATGGAGATATTCTACATATTCCATCGCATGCACACTTCAGAATCCCACCAGAAGCAGTCTGGGTTAATTTCTTATGAATTTCATATGAATTATAAAATCTTATGAACATCCAGGTACTGTTTGCCTATACTCTTTTTATGAATAATGTGAATTCAGACATACTACTTTTGTCACGTACTGTTTTCTCCTATGTATATTAGGGAAGTCTGCAATTTTCTGTTGCAGTCTTATTTCTCATAATCTTAATTACAAACCTGATAAAGTCTTTTAAAATAGGATGCCACACCAAATTTGCATTGCAACCTGTGTGTATTAGAGAGGCGTGTATGATTTCTGGTCTAAATGAGGAATTAAGTCAGACAAGGAAAGCAAATAACGCTAAAGCTAACCATTTCATCATACAAGGAAGTTGATGTCGTGTGCATCTTAAATGCAAGGCATTTGTAAAGGTAAATTATTAATTTCTTTACTTTTGTAATATGCAGATGTAGATTTAAATGGAAACTTGGATACCACTGAATTAAACCCCATGATGAGGTTGCATGGCCTAAAGCACATTACATAATACAGATTGCTTGACATGCACTTTCTTTAAAGTAAGAAAGCATATGCTATATAGTAGAGAAGTATGCGATTTAGGAGGCGTGGAGAGCATTTGAAAAGCTGCCTCCTACTGCCACCTGCTGATTTGTTTTAGACATTACAAGTATTTGTGCTTTCAAATCTTTTGCCTGTTTTTGGTTTTGTTTGTTTTTTCAGATTTATATGATTGTTTTTCGGATTATATCAATCATAATTTTTTTTTCTTATATTATTTACAAATTCAGACCAAAAATATTGTCCAAGCTGTTTGTGCATGGTAGTTTTGAGGACATTCAGTGAATGTCAAACAGTCTGTTTCTCACACAAAGCAATCATAAGGCTTCAGAAGCCAGACATATTTTGCATAAGTTATATAGACCACTTATATTATACTTCAGTGGTGCTTCTGTGCCTTTAAATATAATTATAAAAAAATATATAACTATCAATAATTACAAACAAATCAACTGCCCTCTCATTTTATTTAAATTATTATTATTTGTATGCATATACATTATTGTTTTTAAGTGTTTAAAACCCGTCAGAAAATGAATATACAGTAACCTACGTAGGCTCGTGTACTAGCCTATTTAGTTTGACCTTCTTTCGTTTGTTTTTCTGAATGTAATACCCGGGATTGTCCAAAAGGGGGCAGTGTTGCACTTTTTGTTTTTAGCCTGTATTGTGAAAAACCTTTCAGATTCAATGAATTCTTCACGTGCTATCGGAAAATGTCCTACTTCCTACTCCGGAAGTCGTGATCACGTGATCGCGTTCAAGCGCTGTTGTCTGAAAGAACATGAATAAAGGACACTTATTTGTTGGGGAAATCTTATGAAAGCCACATGTATTGAAGGTATTTAACTTTGAATAGAAATGTAGCGTCCCATTCTTTGACAACCATATTCACCGTGCGATCTAGATAGTCCGCTTTCTGTGCATAAAACATACAATAGGTAATATGTAAATATGGAGTACTTTAAGACAGGCTGTTGTGGAAAACTAATAAAGCATGGCTACAAGTCTTAAAAAAAAGTCTCCCATCCGCCATTTTTATTTATAGGGCTGCCTTCATGTGCTACCGGAAATCAGAAGTTGTGATTACAAGCTTGTCGCATTCAAGTGCTTTGTGGTCGGAATGAACGGGAATCACACCAGGTTTATTCCTGCTTATTTATTGGGAAAATCTTATTAAAACCAACATTACATGTAGTGTCGCATGCACTGACAACCATACACTCTAAAAAATGCTGGGTTAAAAACAACCCAAGTTGGGTTGAAAATGTACTAACCCAGCGATTGGGTTGTTTTAGGCAAACATTTAACCCAACCGCTGGGTTAAAACAACCCATTTACTGAGTTGAAACAACCCAATTGCTGGGTTTGTCCATTTTCAACCCATCTTGGGTTGTTTTTAACCCAGCATTTTTTAGAGTGTATACATTTTTTTCCGCTGAGTATAAAGCCAATGCGCTTCAAATGATTACTCGTATATGTAAATATGCTCTACCTTAATGACAAGACAAGACAATCAGTAACATCATGCCTAACACAGCAGCTCTATGTTTAAAGTTTATAGCACGCCCGTTTCGGGAGTTTGGGTATCAAAATAATCGAATAATTATCCTAGGTAAAAAAAATTGCACTTTCAACATTTGAATGCAATGAGCTCGTAATCACGACTTCAGAAGTGGGAATTATCAAATTTCCGATAGCACGTGAAGGTGGCATTATTTCCGAACTTCCCAGTGGTAAACAGGACATCAGAGGACGTTCGTGTGCAGTTTTTACCTAGGAAACTCACATTTACGTTAATTCCGATAGCACGCGAAGGCAGCAGTGTGGTGCATCAACAAGTAAAGTCATAACATGATACCTTTATAAATCTTTATAAATATCTTTATAAATAGATTAATTAAAGCAGACCACTGGAAGTTGAAATGCATGGCTTCAACCCGTTAAAACATACGAATTTACACTATTAGTTATGTTATTAGGGAATTAATCCAATATATGACACTTTTAATTAATAACAATTCATATATTACTTAATCTATTAATCATGTAGAATGTCCATTAGCTGCTGATGCAGTGATCATTAATAAATGGTTTAGTTCTTCATGAGTCATACATTAACTCATGATTATCTGTGCATTAGTTAAGCATGAATTAATGCATATTAGTGCACCCGTATTGTAAAGTGTTACCAAGACGAACATTTGTCTATACTTTGTATTATATTACCAACCTTTGCATCAAATTACAAGTTGTGGGTGTGGCGTTAAATTGTTCTTTCTCTCTCTCTTCTCTCTCATCTTTTTGAAAGTTATTATTGTGAGATTCAAGAGTTTTATTTGTCACATACACAGTTATATACAGAATATACAACCGGCAGTGAAATGTAAAGTTGTTAAGTGGAGTTGTTCTTTTGCTATTTGAGCAAATGGGAATGTAGTAGGGAATGTACCCAACTATGACGACTTCCGCTTCGGAGAAACCCGGAAATGTGAAAAAAAAAGTCAATTTTAATTACCTGGAAAAGTCATTGAAATGAATGAAATCTTTTAAAAAATAATGGAAAAGGGTTTGACCAGAGTTGATAGGCAAGCACAGGTGGAGTTGAGACCACATGTGTATTAGCAGAATGTCAAAACTCCTCCAGAACAAGAGCCCCTTTTACTTCGTTTGTCCACGGCTGCACCTGAGAAATGTCTGTGGTTTTGCAACGCCTAACACCTCGACAGCACATTTCTCTGCACAAAGATACCAGCGTAGCATGGCAATTTGGGGGAATGTGAAGGGGGTCAAAGCCGTACCGTGGGGTCCAAATATCTGCAAGCACACTGAAAATCTGGCAATAATTATTATTTATAATAATAATAATAATCATATTTATTTATACACAGACATCCAGATATACTTGCCTCTATTGAAGCTCCAGACACTCTTTGGATCATCTGGAGAACATTCAGCTTGAGTGCGTAAACCTTGTGCTATTATCACCATATATCGGGTTCAATCTTTTTGTAAACTTGTCGTTTTTTGAAATCGCACAAGTTTTGTATTTCTTTTTGGACCTGGTTGATTGTAGGCCTCATTGATCTGAGCTTATGCACTTCAGTGTTTGAGTGCAAAAAGTTCACTCAAGGTTATTGCTGTTCCACTTTATTTGGTAACATTTTAGTGTCCTTGTTGCATGTCTTTACTATAGTAATAACAGTAAATTATCCATAATTGCATGCAAGCAGGGACGTCGTTAGGCCTATTTTAGGGGGGCTGAATCTACCCCAAAATGTTCCTAAGCCCCCCTAAATGATAATAGGAAACAATAACAATTCGATTTATCAATAACCGTATCCTTTCATATTTAGATGCAACAAATGATATATATCCAGCTACAAAAAATAGCAGAAAAGTCGGAAGTTGGACAGAAGTACAAAGAGTCGTTGTGCTATCAAGATGATGCACCGCACCGCCTCGTTGCATTGGTGTGAACTGTGGCAGCTTTCAGAGCGTTGCAGACCGGATCGCTGCTGCAAGAAACTGGAGGATTCATCTCGTCTCATCGTTACTCTAGTTTGGTCTGAGTTCGCTATGCACCCTCCCGCCCCACACACACCGATACACACGCTAATGGTGAAAGGAAGATAGGTAAGTGTCGTGAATCGTGATACAGAGTGAAATTGTAAGATGTTTTTAATTACCTGCTTACCTTTAGTTACGTTTTCTTGAGGTAAAGGAAAGGGAACATTTTGGTTTGCTATGGCAAACTGTAGTTGCAAAGATTTTGCAAACGCAAGTTACAAATACCCTGGGAGCTAAGCCCCCCCTGTCTTCCAATCCCAGTGACGTCCCTGCATGCAACTAATCCTACCCTAACCCTATAGTAAGTACATGTTGTTAATTAATATTACTCAGTACATAAATATATAGTTACACCGTAACAATGACACCTTAAAATAAAGTCTAATCACATAGTAACATAACACAACAACATAGTGCATCCTGGTGCCATGTGTTAGCCAGGTAAGCGACGCACACGCACCCAGCCATCCACGTGATGAAAAAGAACACGTGATTCCTCAGACCAGGCCACCTTCTTCCATTGCTCCGTGGTCCAGTTCTGATGCTCACGTGCCACTGTCGGTGCTTTTCGGCGGTGGACAGGGGTCAGCATGGGCACCCTGACTGGTCAGCGGCTATGCCGCCCCATACGCAACAAACTGAGATGCTCTGTGTATTCTGACACCTTTCTATCAGAACCAGCATTAACTTCTTGAGCAGTTTGAGCTCCAGTAGCTCGTCTGTTTGATCGGACCACACGGGCCAGCCTTCGCTCCCCACGTGCATCAATGAGCCTTGGCCGCCCATGACCCTGTCTCCGCTTCACCACTGCAGAACGGGAACACCCCACAAGAGCTGCAGTTAGGCTGTTATACCCTGTGTGAGCAAAGTCAGTAAGTTTTAGTTCAATGCGATAACAATAAATAGCATTTTCAGGAAAAAAGAAAGTGACCTGAACACAATGTGAGGGGTAAAGTGAAAGAGAAACAATCCAAATGATAAATGCATGCTATACTATTTTCAATTCAACTATATATAATTGTTTAACTGTATACTTTATAATGAATGACAGGTGGATTGTCGCTTTGGTCGAGCTAGGTGGGCGTGGTTTCAGCAACCAGGCACCTCAGCTCCACCCACATCCCGCCTCTTTGCTCATTTTCTGTTATCCGGGAGTGACGCGCTGCCAAGATGGCGATGGCCGGGTGATGTCACAGACATTACGTCCATTATGTCCGGATTACATTTACACTACACTCATTCATACTAAATAGAATGTGCTTTTTTAAAGTAGTCGTGAAGCAGTTACTTATTCAAAATAAGCACCTACTCAAGAGACTATGCGATTTCGAATGCAGCCACAGTCTTGACAAAACCGTGCTTTTTCTCTGCTTTTTGTGTTGCTTTTTTATGTAACTTACCCACATTCAAGTGTTGATAAAAAAAATGCATGAAGCTAGACTATTATTATTATTATTATTTTTATAGCAGAGGGTCTGTTCTTTCTTTTTCTTTTGACAAGAACACATTCTGGGGGTCATCGTGAAAATTATAAACACTTTTTTTTTCAAAAGTGCTGGCGGGGAAAGACTTAGAGAAATGCAAAATGATAGCATTTTCACTAGTCTTTAGACTGTATATTCACACAAAAGAAATGTTCCTGGTGATCCATGCTACTGGTGTGTGGGGTAAACCACAGGCCATGTTTCCTTCGTCCGTCTGAAAACATCCTGAGAGACGTTGAGCACATCTCGGACCGTTGGAAATGTGCTGCGTTCACTGTTATGAGCGGCAGTTTGCTGGCCAGCGCTGAGGATTTCACCCCTGGATGAGCATGTTTTGTGTGTGTGTGTGTGTGTGTGTGTGTGTGTCCTGAGCTTCACCTGCGCAATCACTCTCCATTCCCTCCTCTGTTTGTCTACGGAGGTGGGGTTTTTTTTTTTCAATGTCCGGTAAGGATTGGAATGGTCTGTGTGGGTGTCTAACATAGCGTTACCAATAGTCTATATATTTAACTTGAGGAAATAAACGGTTTCTCCACAGCTTTAAATACGTGTATGGTCGAGGTTGAGAAAAAACGAGTGCGTTTCTTCTCAACGTCCCATAAACTAAAAATCTGTCTTGTGACCTCTGACCTTACACGATAACGTGGCAACTAAATCCGTTCACCTCATTCAATATTTTTCGTGTTCAATGAAAAATGCTTTCTGAAAAACTAGTACACGGATGTGCAATTATGTAACAGTGTGACGTTTGTAATTTGTATAATGTGTATAATGTGATATAAGTTCTGTTCAAGGGACAGAATTCCATTGTATGTGTGTGTATAATGATAATAAAAGGCATTAATTCATTCATAGTAGCTAACTCAAATCAATATTTAATTTATTTATTTCACTTAACACACAAAAGACAGAAACAATATAGGCATAACAGTAATAAATGTCATATAATTAAATATGCAAAATATAATATAACATTAGTATATTTATTCTTTATTTTGTTTTGTTTTACAGTACATTGTAACCTGATTCTATCATATTAAAGCCACAATATGTAATTTTTAGCCGATTGATGTCACATATTCAAAACAAAGGCGTAGCTTGATGACGCCTTGATTTGGCGAAGCTGTTATTCTGCTGCAGACGAGCGCGACACACGGCTCGAGAGCAGTGGAGCTTTTATTCTGCCGCAGACAAGCGCTTCCGCTTCTTCCGCTCATGCGTACGTGGGGGAACGCAGCGCTGTTTTATCATATTACACACATTTGAGTGTGTTAAAGTGATGTTATAATGCTACTCTGTGTGTTCACTCGGTGCTACTATGAGACACTTGTTCACACTGCAGTAAGTGAGATCATATCAGGCATGGTAAAACATGGCACTCTGTGCGGTAAATCAACAACACCAGATTTAAACAATAAGACTAACTGTGTTGAGCTGGAGAACAATGATTAGTTTCTGTCCATCAATGATCCAAACAGTTGCTCTCCTGTCTAATGAAACACATCAGATATTAAAGCGGCTTTGATGTTTCCATGGTTTCTACAAAATAAATGATAGGCGACACACGGACATGGTCCGTGTCCTGCTTATTTCTCTGGATTTAAACATTCTTGGAAACATTTGGGATAACGTAAGTACACAAGTCAACAAAATATATAACACTGTTCTAGTGGTTTTTGGATATTTGAATCAAAAAATCTTACATATTGTGCCTTTAAATGATGTTTTTGACTTTTTGATTCGGCTACTTGACAAAACACAGAATGGTCAATACAACTTTTGAAGAATAAATCAAAATGTATTATTTCTTAATAGGGGTGCATTAATAATATATAAAATCAAGTTTAATAGCATGCTTGGTTTGCATATCAAGTCATGTTTAATGCATGGTAATTTGCATATCAAATCTGACCTCTATGGTTCATAAACTGAGGATTTATTCTGGTGACCTAATGCAAAGCTTTCGGTTTTATGTATTCAGTGACTCATGCTGTAAGAAGAAATATTGCACTTGAACAAATCTGGACAGCATGCATGACATCAGAGAGTAATTAAGCCAGTTTGCGTTGGAATTCCGTTTCCAATTCCTGCGCTCAGGTTTGCGCGCAACTCAAGCACCTGCAGGTTTCTCTCTCTCTCTCTCTCTCTCTCTCTCTCTCTCTCTCTCTCTCTCTCTCTCTCTCTCTCTCTCTCTCTCTCTCTCTCTCTCTCTCTCTCTCTCTCTCTCTCTCTCTCTCTCTCTCTCTCTCTCTCTCTCTCTCTCTCTGTGTGTGCGCTGTTTTCACTGGACGATGTTCAAATTCTGAGAAAGAGAGAGTGAGGGAGAGAGCGCATTACGCCATCCTTCCCTCTTGGAAAAAGTGGGATTTTAAACAAGTCTCTTACAAGATATCAAGCAGAACCGCTGGACTTCAACGAGAGACACTGCGCTTTTGTACCTACTCTTGGATCTCCACTCCGACAGAGCTGGATCACTATGGTTCTGAAGAGAGGGGCTCATGGCAATGGTTTGCGCAGAATAATCGATCAGACGTTTCCAAAGCTTCATTTTTACCTCTCCAAGCCCGTTCATGGTAGTTCACCAAGAGCTGTTGGACATTTCTCCATCACCGAAACTCAGAGGAAGATCAGAGGATGAAAGTTCTGACTAGTCTCCCTCTTTTATTGGGCTTCTGGACTCTGTTATACCTGGTCTTCATCCCGCAAGCGCTCTCTCTCGCCGGCGTGGCCGGCCACAGGGGCACCGGAGCGGCCAAACCCAACCCGCGGTTACCGGTGGCGCGCAACGGGACGACGCTCGTTAAGCCCTCTGACAACGCGAAGATCTCTCGCATCCGGGCTGGTCCACCTCTGATAACGTCCGAGGCTAACCCGGCTCGCGCCGCGGCACCTGTGAGTTTAGGGCGCAGGGAGGCCGCGCGCTCTTGGGTACCCAAGGATGCGGCGAGAGTCGCATCCTCTTCTAGCATTCAACACCAAACGGGACACAATAAAGGAGTTTCCACGCAGAAATCCGCCGCGCCAGCTGCAATCAGGGCCGGTCAGATGAAAAGCATCGCACCAGCACCTGCCCATCTCAGAGCGAAAGGCGCAGTAAAACTGGAGAACAGTGCGGAACCCAAACACCCTTTAGTGACGCCCCATGACTACATGCTGTCCCTGTACTGGTCACTGACCAGCGGAGAGGTCAATACTAGTGTCCTGCACGAGGCTGGGATGGCCAATACCATCACCAGCTTTGTAGATAGAGGACAAGGTACGGAATACATACTTATTCTGGTTTGCATTGCACATTATAGACCGGGGCAAGTTGACACAAGGACTGTATCTCAGTGAGGTTTTGAATCAAAAGTCCAATTACAAAAAGCTTTTTCCTCTAGCAGTGATTTTACATATTTAAGTAATATTTGAAATATAATATTTCATAGTATAGTATTCATATTTTTGCTATAGCTGTTAGGTAAAAGAATGAACACATAAAATCAGTGGTTTATTGGGGAAGGTCATAAGGTTTTTTTTTTTTATTTTTTTTTCATTATAATTAAAGTGTTCATGTGATTTCATAAATTTTGTTTGATACTTATATCAAGTATCTTTTGATATATATATATATATATATATATATATATATATATATATATATATATATATATATATATATATATATATATATAAAAGTTAAATTGGTATGAAAAATAAAATTGTTTTAGGACACTTTAATTGTTTTTGTTAATTAAAATAAATAAAATAAAGGTATTTTAAAGGTATATTTCCTGAACAAATGGTGAAATATTTCAGGGGTTTTTGTAGTCAAGACATTTATTGTATATGTGTCTATACAGAAACCGACAAAAAAACATCCTCTAAACTATTCACTTGAGCAGTGTGACAACTAGCCCCGGTCAAGATTAAGTTAAAATTTATATCAATGCATAAAGATGTGTGTATATTAAAGATCTCCATACCATATTTAATCGTTTTGCAGTGCTATTAAATCCATCTTGCAGTGTGAAAATGTATTTCTAAGAATAACCGTCCCATATAACTGCAAAAAAGTGCATTTATGACAATGGCACACAAACATTAGGAAAGGAAAATGTTTGATTTAGATGAACTCTAGCCTGTCGAATGTCTGCTGTGACTGCTTGAAATGTCACGTCAACTACCCGTCTGAAGTCCACTGCATTTACGCTAAATTGTCCCTTTCTGTTTATACAAAAGAGAAGTCGGTGGATGTAAATGCTGAAAACATCTTATTTCTGCTTAACACACTAAATCTACACAATCACTTTTTTTATTATCCGGGTCTCTGACCCAAACCAACTGTGTCAATATGCATCTGGCATAAGACTTTTGATGGACCTCTGCTTAAAGTAAATAAACTCCTGGGCCGGTTACAAGTAGGTGGCCTCAATATGTTTTTATTTTGTTTAAAACAGCATTTAAACGGCCCTGCTTTCTGTAGCTGCGAGGTGGACTCCTCAGAAGCTTTGAATGGTTTTAGTTTATGCTGTGTGAAATACCCTTTGCAGATTTATAGTTCCCACATCCTCTGTAGACCTCGAGCAAGAAATGCATGCATCGTTCTTCCTCCCTCACCTAAAGGAAAAGTTTCCCTAAAAAAGATACTTCACTCCACCTCATGCTGGTTCAAACCTGTACGACTTCTTCTGTGGAGCACAAAAGGAGATTTTAGGTCTCCGGTCACTTTCATTGTATGGAAAAGAGCAATCCGGAACATTTTGCGAAACATCTCCTTTTGTGAGGAAAGAAAGTCATACAGGTTTGGATCGACATGAAGGTGAGTAAACAAAGGCAGTACTTACATTTTTGTATTAACTATTTGTCTAAGTTTAAAAAGCCACCGCACATCATGTCCTTCAACATCAGTGTACTACACACACACACACACACACACACACACACACACACACACACACACACACACACACAGAGCACTAATCAGTTGCACTCTCTCTGCTCTCTCCATGCGCTTCAGATGGTTTTTTCAGACTATGTTAGTGAAAGCCATATGTCACGGTGGTAGGCACACTGGTAAATAGCTGCAGGTTGATAATAATGCTGTGTTTACAGTATGTTGTGGTCTCCAGGCCAAGTTCGTCTGGTTTTAATAGTCTTTTGAAAGCAAACTGTTCTTGGATAAAATGAAACCTTTTGATTTTTATAATGCACTGCCTTCATATCGCATTGCATGAGAGAATGTGTGCTCGCGCTCTCTCTTTCTCTTTCTCTCTCGCTCTCTCTCTCTTTCTCTCTCTCACTCACACACACACACACACACACACACACACACACACACACACACACACACACACACACACACACACACGGTTTCCATGTTTTATGGGGACTTTCCATAGACCTAATGATTTTTATATTGTACAAACTATATGTTCTATTCTATTCCCTAACCTGACCCCTAAACCTAACCATTACAGAAAACTTACTGCATTTTTACATTTTCAAAAAACATAATTTATTCTGATTCATAAGCTGTTTTTCTCATGGGGACCAAAAAATGGCCCCACATTAAGGATTTTGAATATTTGTGGACCCTCTCTCTCTCTCTCTCTCTCTCTCTCTCTCTCTCTCTCTCACACACTCACACACTCACACACTCACACACTCACACACTCACACACTCACACACACACATACATGCACACGCAATCTGTGAGCTTTGATAGTGGAGAAGCTTAACTGGTGCTCTTAGAAAAGCTAAAAGTAATTGATAATTTTACTCCTTTATAAATAAATATCTTCCACAATTCATGTCCAAGTCTCCATGCCATTTACCATTAAATATTTCCACAAAACCACAGTATTACCTTGAATATCATGTGCAAAAAACATGGTATTACGATGGTAAATCATGTAGTAAATGTTAAAACATGACATAGTGTCCTAAAAACATGGTAATGGCATTGTACGTCCAAATAAAAAAATGTATTACTCTGACACCATTTGCAAAAACAAATGTAAAATGGTGCAGTTTTATCATGATGGCACGTGCATGTAATATGGTGCATGGTAGTACCATGGTTTTTGTCTACTCACAGATAACCATAACTATTCAAAAACATGGTATTACTGTGGTAACATCCACAATTTTTTGACAAAAAATGTATTAAAAAGCTATGGTACTTTGTGTTCTGCATAGATGCAATCAAGTTAATCTGAAACAAATAAAGCAATGCAAAGGCTATTTTTATTGACCTACTGACCTTTGAATTTTTTCAGACGACCGAGCGCCCCTGATGAGACGCCAGCGGTACCTCTTCAACATCAGCTCGATGGAGAAGGAGGGTCTGTTGGGCGCAGAACTGCGCATCCTCCGAAAGAAGCACATGGACTCTCGTAAGGTCATGTTTGCCAAGGGCGTGGCGGCTCTGATACTGTACACCTGTGCGTCAGGTAAGCACAAAGGCGTACTGGTGGATACTCTTGATATCGACCCTCACAGCACCCCGCACTGGGACGTGTTTGACATCTGGAAACACTTCAAAGACTTTAGAAACACTCCTCAGCTCTGCTTCGAGCTGGAAGCCGTCGATCAAGGTCGATCGCTTGACTTGCGATTACTCGGCCTGGGCCGAACGGGAAGGCAAGCGAAGGAGAAAGCCTTCTTTGTGGTGTTTGGGCGTACGAAAAAGCGAGGGCTCTTTTACAATGAGATCAAAGCCCGTTCGGGTCATGACAACAAGACGGTGTACGAGTACCTCTTCACCCAGCGTCGGATGCGTAGGGCACCATTGCCACGTGGGAAAAAACCACCCAAGAACCAAACCAAACAGCGTTGCAACCGCAAGCAGTTGCACGTCAACTTCAAGGAAATGGGCTGGGACGACTGGATCATCGCTCCTCTAGAGTACGAGGCCTTCCACTGCGACGGGGTCTGCGACTTTCCCATCCGCTCCCATTTGGAGCCTACCAATCACGCCATCATCCAGACTCTCATGAACTCCATGGATCCCAGGTCCACACCACCGACCTGCTGCGTCCCCACCAGACTCAGCCCCATCAGCATTCTGTACATCGACTCTGCCAATAACGTGGTGTACAAGCAGTACGAGGACATGGTGGTGGAGAGCTGTGGCTGCAGGTAGCGAGATATGAAGACCAGTACAGAAACCGTCCAGACTTTCTTTGCCAAGAGTTTTATTTTATTGCCAAAATCCATTTGTCGATCAGCTTTGGACTATGAACTTGCATTCAGCATGGAACAGGGTTGTGCACCATTCAGAACAGAAATTAGATTAAATTCCAGTTTAATTATTAAATTAGAATTAATTAGTTAATGTAAGGAAGTGGAATTCAAAAGAAATCCAAAAACCTTACTTTTATTACTGGATTGATTAAGCTTTAAAGTTTTCAAGGGAAAAAAAGTTTTAAAAGCATTGATGTTTGAAGGTTTAACTTTAATAACATGGGATATTCCAGTAATTTTTAAGGATATTTAACAATTCAACTGGAAAACAAAAATGTTGCAGTCAAAAAAACGTCTAATCGTACATTTCGAAAATGTACGGTCATTGAAGGAAATGACGTCAGTATCATTAAGCAATATTATTAGAACTTCAAAAGCTTTCGGCTTCTATATTACACTTTATTCAGTTATTATACACACCTATATAAAGAATTAAGTAGCTTGTGACTGGATGGATGGATGGATGGATGGATGGATGGATGGATGGATGGATGGATGGATGGATGGATGGATGGATGGATGGATGGATGGATATTAAATAATATAACTTTCCTGGCTAACCAAAAACAAATTTTACATCATGTTTTTTTATACATGTTTGCAGAACGTTCTCCTAATGTTCCGTAACCGTCCCTTAATATTCTATTAACCTTTTTCATCACATTTGACATATTCTTCTGTGTTCCATTTTGTATAAACGGCATGAAAGACTGAATTGAATGGACGTACACAGACAGACAGAATATAAAACTTTCCTGGCTACCCGAAAACAAACGTTACAAAAACATGTTTTGGGAACGTTTCCAGAATGTTCTGGGAATGTTATTTTGGGTTCACAGAATGTTCTGGGAACATTCCCAAAACATGTTTTTGTAACGTTTGTTTTCGGGTAGCCAGGAACCATTTTCATTATGGAATAAATAAATAAATATAAATATATTTTTTTATATATATATATATATATATATATATATTTATATATATATATATTTATATATATTTATATTTATATATATATATATATATATATATTAGGTTTGCAGAATGCTCCCTTAATGTTCTATTAACCTCTTTTCATCATATTTACATATTCTCCAGCATCCCATATTGTATAGGCGGCATGAAAGACAGATGAATGGACATCAATAATCAGTATAGACAGATAGACAGACATAATATACAACTTTTTTGGCTAACCAAAAACAAATGTTACACATGCATGTTTTGGGAATGTTTCCAGAACGTTCTGGAAATGTTAGTTTGGGATGTTCCCAAAACATGTATGTGTAACATTTGTTTTTGGTCAGCCAGGAAAGTTTTTGTTACAGAAATAGAATGTGTGTGTGTGTGTGTGTGTGTGTGTGTGTGTGTTTTAGGTTTGCAGAACGTTCCCCTAACCGTCCCATAATATTCTATTAACCTCTTTTCATCACATTTGACATATTCTTCCGTGTCCATATTGTATGTATGAAAGAGAGATGAATGGACGTAGACAGACAGACAGACAGACAGACAGACAGAATATAAAACTTTCCTGGCTACCCAAAAACAAACGTTACAAATACATGTTTTGGGAACGCTTCCAGAACGTTCCGGGAATGTTATTTTGGGTTCCTAGAACATGTATATGTAACATTTGTTTTTGGGTAGCCAGGAAAGTATTTGTTATGGAAATATAACTTTTTTCTTTTTTAGGTTTGCAGAACGTTCCCCTAACGTTCTATTAACCCCTTTTCATCATTTATTTTACATATTCTCCCGCGTCCCATATGGGGCAGCATGAAAGACAGATGAATGGACACAGACAGACAGACCATATTTAATAGATTACCATTTGTGGAGTTATTTTCCAAGAATGCATCATGCTTAAGAATGCTTAACCATAATTCAAAGAAATTCGTCATATGCATCTTCCTGTCGTTGCATTCCAACTTCCTGTGGGGTGTGGCCAATTCGATTCAAATTCACACTCAAAAAGTGAAAGGGAGCCAGTTCTCCCACTTTGAATTTTGCACAACCCTGCCATGTAGAGATCATTATTAACATCTGGAGGGTGACATAAAGGATTCAGAACAAACAAACACTGTTGCCTTTTGTACTTATTTGTTTACACAAACCTGTGTCAATGTGCCAATAAAGCGCCTCGGAATCCCCAGACAAATGCAGGTGTCTTCTTCAAAACTAGGCGAGGGTTTCACTACTTCACATTCGTGTGGTTAGCAACGCTCAGTCAGCCCCTGCTGGTAGATATCATAACTACACCATCTGGCTGCTCAAAAGCTCTCTCTCCACTCACAGCCATTCAGTAGTTTTAATTAGTGTATTCTGATGGAATGCATTTCATTGCAAGCAACAAATATTTCATTATATTGTACTATATTATACACTAGCGCAGAGACTATATCTTTAGGTTTGTGAATCTTGCTGGTGAAAATACACCACTACTCATCACCAGAGGCGTTTAACAGGTTTTCCTCATATTATTAGCTGCACAACAGAAGTACATTTTTAAGTATTTTTTTATAAGTGTTAAAGAAACTTGATTTAAATGTCTAGTTGTTTTTGAGAAAAGTGTCATGTAGTTCAATGCTAGAAGTAAATGATTTAAATTTCTTTTTTTACATTTTCATTTTACAAAAGAAAAGTGTTGCTATTGCTTTTAAAGTGCTCTAACTAAAGGGATAATAAACGTGTGTATTATTATTATTATTATTATTATTTTGTTGTTGTTGTTGATGATGATGATGATCCAGCTCAAGGTTACTCCCCAGAGTAACAGCATGTAACGCATATTGTGATGTAAACCGTTCTGAAACAAAACAATGGTTTAAAAACGTTTTTAAACAAATATAGAAAGGTCTCTTCTCTAATTACATTTCAACATGGCATTTAAATGGAGTGAATTTAATTCAACAACCATAGCACAGATAGTTTATATCTGCACATTTTTTTTTTTTTTTACAATTCAGCATAATAAACAAAAACGACCCAGAAAACCAAGTTTCAAGTGATTTTCTTTGCAGGCTTTTTCTATTCAATGTAAAATACATGAATAAAAATTGTCTGTCCAAACTAAAAGGAAAATGAATAATTCATTTATTAAAAACAGCTTGTTTCCCCCCCCGGTGGGCGTGGTTTTAGATTATGACGCGTGTCGCTCTGTCTCTATACGGGGCTGTTGAATGCTTGAATCTGATTGGTTTACAAACATTCTAAGGCGTGCAATAGAGTGGTGCAGGTATGACATCACTTTGTAGGCCAGATGTGGACGTGAGTTAGCATTAGCACTTCTGGTTCCATTGTCTCAAAGTCAATGGGTTTTTTGAATGGGGTTTTGGTTAAATGGCTGAAATAAGGTCTGTAGTGAACACAAGCTCAAGACACTTTCACGTTTTATTCTACAGCATAAAATACATCAGTATTACCCCACTCGTGATTTTCTTTTAAGCTGTTACGTGTCTTGAAAAAAGCGGTAGCTAACAAGTGGCTAATGGGACTACAGAGGCTGTCGAGGCGATTAAAGGTCATCTCACCGAACAGGTAACCTCAGTCCGCTTTTACATATGCTCATAATTGTGCTCTTATAAACTAGTCTAACTCAAACGTTCTGGGAAAAGGTTTTAAGATAAGAAAGATTTGTCGGAGGCTTAGCGATGGTGACGTTGAAGTCGAGCGACCGTGGTGTAGTCCGTTTATAGCCTACCTTTAGCCTTTTAAGTCTGTCAACTGCATTTCGGCTTCAAAATTAATAAAAGTTGTGTTCATCTGTGATAATTATCTTGATGAACAAAATGTGGAAGTATCATTTACTTGTGATGATCACAGAGCTTGTTTTTTGCAATAATCCAAAAGCCTATGGGAAAATCCTGTTGGGTTTTTATCGAGGGAACCAGTGTGACACTAACTCCCAACAAAGTGACGTCATGCACCACTGATTATTTTCAGGGAAAGTAGTTCCAGGCAGGTTTTGACCGCATTACAGTTTCATATCACTTTGCCAAATTATGAGTTATTTCAAAGCTCCTACAGCCGACAACAGCAAAAGAACCAAAACCCACAACAACACTGACCAAGCAAATACATTCTGTATAGTAAACAATAGGATAAAAATGACACATTTCTGCCATAACATTTCTATTTATTATGTACAGAAAGCATATTCTTCCACTCTCTCTATCCCACTCAAACATACACACATACAATACGGACACACACTCGCCCCGAAACGTGTTGTCAGCGGCTGCCATCCATAGTATCGATCAAAACGCTGAATGAGCTTGTTTAGTGAAATGTTACCAAGTTCTACAGATGCACAAATCCTCTCATTAAGAACAACAAAGTGGAGACACGATGAATAAAAAATAAAAGATTAATTGTTTGAAACGGGAGTTTCCAAACTCAATGAGTTTGCACTGAACTGATTGACAGCTTCAGTAATTATACAGGAAGCGCTATCGACCTTTTAGAAATCAACTTTCCCTTGAGCCTTTGATATATAAAATTCATCGTGATATAAGAATATCCTGTAAGTTTCGGAGCTGCTTTTATTGACACCAGGCCCAGAAAACGCTCGATCTCAGAATATGTCGACCCTTGACGTCATCGTGTGGTGAAACACCGCCTCAACAGATAAATATCAAATATCTCCGCATTCTACCAACCCTGATTACCCATCTAAGTGCCTGTCTGAAGTGCTAGTTCTCATCATAACCTGCTATACCTACTACCTGTGTTTGTGTCTCTGTTTAAATAAACTGATAACCTTACCTCATCCTCTGCCTCCGTCTGTGTCCTGACACCTTTTAGACCTTGCGCCTGGCGCGCTGACCATTTTTCCCCTCGTTAAACTAGCAAAAGTGGATTCGGACCTCAAAAAGATCATTAAAATGGGGCCCGTTGTCTGGTTTTAGAATATTCAATAATATTCTGAAAAGTGTCAAACATTTTCACTAATAAAAAATGACCTCAAAAGTTCTGCTTCAGTGTGATTTAATGTGTATGATGCATTTGAATGTTGCACATTCATCTCCTATAATACCAGGCAACTTTTATTGTACATTCGCCTCTTGTACCTTATTTCTTAAAGCATGGCATTTTTTTTTTATACATTAAAATGTCTAAGCAGAAACATGACTTGTTTGTAGGATTAAGTTTTGGTTGTTGCAGTACGTGGCCCTGGATTGTGGCAAAATGTCAAACTAGATCAGATTGTACAGTATCACATAGTCTTACGGAGACGTGTTTTGTTTCCACATATAAGCAGAACCACCTGCTCGCTTGGATTCAAGGGTAGTTTTAACCCGTGGAGCTAATTGAATACAACTTTAATTGCCCGTCCATTAGCCTGTGCAGATTTCACAATGATACATTGGGAAAGCTGACAAAAACATGTCTACATTACCATCGGCCAATGGACACTCGCTACTAACACTCTCTCACTTTTATAGAGTTCCTGCGGCTTTGAGCGGAGAGTGTGTTTCCTAAACCTTAATCTCTCCCTTTCCCTCCATCTCTGTCTTTCAGACTTAACATTTTTGTTGGCTTGTTATCGGTTTTGGCAGGGAAACCTTGACCGATGTTTAACATTTTTCCAACGCAATCTTATATTTCCTTGACAGATGCCTGTACAATTCCATTATATTGCAGGATACCACGTATTGGAAAACGAATTAAAGATGTAAGCAAGCAGTGATCATGAAAAAAACAATGTTTAAGGAAGATTTTTTTTTCCTTTAGATGGGGAAAAGGATTGAGTTTAACAAGGTTATAAAACTCAAGAGAGAAAACGTAACACCCAAACACTCCACTAGAGCCTATGAATTCCACACGCAGGGTTATATATTATGCATTTATGTCAAATATACAGTACTTTTCATTTAAATATACCAAAGAAAAAAATTATTTTTCAGCAAGTTCATGACCCAGACTTCTCCCTGGCCTTCTAATGTGTAACTATGCGGAAATAGTTCTCTATAAGGTAGTAACTCTATATAGCTGTGTCCGAAAGCTTAGACAGTTTGGCCCCAACATTGTTCAAAAACACAAGCTGACCACCAACTGCAACTCTCAGACGCCATCTTTATTTTTTATCTCACCTGTCACGGAATAGAACGCACAGGATTGTGGGATATCAAAGGCATTAAAGGATACATCTATGCTGCCTTCAAAAAAATTATCAGATGACGGTATCTCAGGAGACAGGAAGTGATGCTGTTGGATTCGGACATGCCTTCCTACCATATGCATCCTCTGAAGGCAGCAATTTTAAGATTTTTAATGCAGCTTTTCTTCCATAATGGCTTTAGAGGACCTGACTGAACACACGCAGTTGCATCACTTTAGTACAGTTTTTCAGCACATAACCCAGAAATTAAATAATTTCCACATTCAAATTTACAAGACTTTTGCAGACAGATTATGGCAAAGATTTAAGAGAGTTGCATAAAACATTCATAACATAAAATTAAATATTGGTTTATTGGCTAAAGTTTCAACATTGGGCATATTGGGCCCTATCATACATTCAATATGTGACAATGTGACATCAGACACAACGCAAAGTGTTTTTTTTGCTAGTTTCAGCCTGACACAGTTATCATTTTCATGTCCAGAACCACGTCATTTAACTAGCAAATGCATTTGCGCCCATCTGTTCGCCCATGGGCGTGCTGGTCTGAAAATAAGGTGTGTTCAGGTGCATTGTTGGAGCGTTGCTATTTTGAGTGAAAGGTGGATTGCTGTTTGTCTGCTGTCTGTTAGTCATCACGTCACCTCAGCTCCACCCACGTCCCGCCTCTTTGCCCATTGTCAGTTATCTGGGAGTGACGCTCGATGCCAAGATGACAACGGTCAGCTCGACCCTACTTTTGCGCTTCAGAACTGTTCTTCAGAATCCTATGGGTGACGTCACAGACACTACGTCCATATTTTTTTACAGTCTATGGGTACAACCCTTTTGGACCATGTGCTTTAAACTAAACTAGCAAAAGTGGATTCGGACACGCCTAAGTGCACCTGCGCCGTGAACTTCAGACCATGTGCTCAAAGCGTTAAAATAGTTCTACACTGCAATTTCTTTTTTTTTTTTTTTTGTCAAATCAACTTAGCTAATTAGACAGTGTAAACAGTACATTGCAAATAAACAAAACTATCAGCAGATACATTTATTTTTTTTATTAAATTCCCCTTCAGTATGGGCCGTGTTTTGGGGGAAAAAAAACAGAGGTCAAGTGTAGCCTCAGCAATCCGAGCCAGACAAACTTTGATAACACAGCCAATACAATGTCATTTGGTCAGTCAGAAGACCACCTTTGTCATTCATGCATAACCTTCCCCAGCTTGCCTGGACCTCCTGGTTTTGGCTGCCGTGCTGACATTCTGCAGATTGGCCTGTATTATTCCACCCCCAGCTTTGAGATCTGCTGTTGAGAAAACACGGGAGAGCCTGATGGATCAATGGCATGCATACTTTCATGACTTCCGTCACTGGATTTGGCAGCTGCTTACATGCATCAAGGCATTCCAATGGAGGCAGATAATTTTATCTGTCTCCTCCTATTTTCTATCACTAAATGACATCCGAACACCATGTAGAGATCTGTCACGGCTAGACGAATTAGCAGTGATACTTTAGATAGCTTTAGTACTAAATCCACATTGCACATCTGCTCGCGGAACAAGAGTGGGAACTGGAGGGTCACAGGTCTGAAAAATAATGAATCAATGCAAATAAAAAATGCAATTAATCATATAATAATACATAGTAATATTAATCTTACAGTATGAATTTCAACATTTACTAATACACCATTAAAGGGGCTAAATGTAAGAATTTTCATGCATTAATTACTTTTTTTCTTGTCAATGTGTGAACAGCTTGTAACACAAAACAAGACCTTGACTTCCTATGTTGCCTATAAAAGCCTGTAGACTGATTTTCATGTGAAGGATGTTTTTGCCCAGAAAATCGAAAGGATGTGACGTTTACGTGCACTCCTCTCTTTCGTTCAGTGAGACAAGAAATGAATGCTTATTCTGTAATGTCAACGTGTCATGCAAAGAAAAGGAATTAATTCAAACTATAGTCTCACATAGTCAGATCTATATAGTCTATAGTCTCAAATATCATAACAGTGTCATTTTAATTACCTCATCTGTCAAGTCACCTTTATTTATAAACCGCTTTTTACAATACAGATAGTTTCAAAGCAGCTTTAAAGTGATAACAGGAAAATAATGCAACAAAGATTGTTTTGGCTGTACAGAAGCTCTAGAAGAAAGTCGTTGTCCAGTTTCCGTTGTAAAAATATTTTTGGTGTAACCCAGATCCTGGGTCAGATGTAACAACCCAGTGTTTGGGTAGTTTTTGTGTTACCCAGATCCTGGCTCAGACGTAACAACCCAGTGTTTGGGTAGTTTTTGTGTTACCCAGATCCTGGCTCAGACGTAACAACCCAGTGTTTGGGTAGTTTTTGTGTTACCCAGATCCTGGCTCAGATGTAACAACCCAGTGTTTGGGTAGTTTTGTGTTACCCAGATCCTGGGTCAGACGCATCAATTCAGTGTTTGGGTAGTTTTTGTGTTACCCAGATCCTGGCTCAGACGTAACAACCCAGTGTTTGGGTAGTTTTGTGTTACCCAGATCCTGGGTGAGACGCATCAATTCAGTGTTTGGGTAGTTTTTGTGTTAGCCAGATCCTGGCTCAGATGCAACAACCCAGTGTTTGGGTAGTTTTGTGTTACCCAGATCCTGGGTCAGACGTAACAACCCAGTGTTTGGGTAGTTTTTGTGTTACCCAGATACTGGCTCAGATGCAACAACCCAGTGTTTGGGTAGTTTTTGTGTTACCCAGATCCTGGGTCAGACGCATCAATTCAGTGTTTGGGTAGTTTTTGTGTTACCCTGATCCTGGGTCAGACGTGACAACCCAGTGTTTGGGTAGTTTTTGTGTAACCCAGATCCTGGGTCAGACGTAACAACCCAGTGTTGAGTTATTTATCACAGGCTTTTTGCGACCTCTTCAGGTGAGAGCAGTGCAGCTCTGTCAAATTGGTGCATATTTTCAGTTAATGCAGGTTCGTGTACATTTTATTTGATCTATAAATTCGTTATTGTGCTGTATATTGTTTAATTTTATGCAAAGCAACATACAGTCACCTAAACTAGTGTCACGTCGGTTCCATTTATAAACCAATAAGCTTATGAAGTCAGTCACCGCACATTTCGGCTATGAGAGAAACGCCGACAACCTATTTTATATATAAAAACTATATAAAATATGCTATACTGTAAAATATGATTGATTTATGAAAATAAAGGACTGCAAACAATGGTTGTGTGGAGTATTTAAAAAAATTTAGAGGATTAGGATTAGGTCAATCTGTAAATATTAATTAATGTATGAAGTAAAAAAAAAGGAAAAAAAGCTAGTATTACAGTAAAAATGAATCAACTCATTATGCTGGGTTAATTAAACAACCCAATTTGCTGGATTAAATAAATGTGTTGTGTCCTATAATTACCCAGCCATTTGGTTAAAAATAACCACAATTAACAGCCAATTTACATGACAACAGCGTTTTGTGGCCTGAGAAGCAAACTTTTTTTTTAAAGATACCGTTGTTATCTCCGTGTAAACTTATACACTCACCTAAAGGATTATTAGGAACACCTGTTCAATTTCTTATTAATGCAATTATCTAATCAACCAATCCTGTGGGCGAAAATGCCTTGTTGATGCTAGAGGTCAGAGGAGAATGGGCCGACTGATTCAAGCTGATAGAAGAGCAACTCTGACTGAAATAACCACTCGTTACAACCGAGGTATGCAGCAAAGCATTTGTGAAGCCACAACACGCACAACCTTGAGGCGGATGGGCTACAACAGCAGAAGACCCCACCGGGTGCCACTCATCTCCACTACAAATAGGAAAAAGAGGCTACAATTTGCACAAGCTCACCAAAATTGGACAGTTGAAGACTGGAAAAATGTTGCCTGGTCTGATGAGTCTCGATTTCTGTTGAGACATTCAGATGGTAGAATCAGAATTTGGCGTAAACAGAATGAGAACATGGATCCATCATGCCTTGTTACCACTGTGCAGGCTGGTGGTGGTGGTGTAATGGTGTGGGGGATGTTTTCTTGGCACACTTTAGGCCCCTTAGTGCCAATTGGGCATCGTTTAAATGCCACGGCCTACCTGAGCATTGTTTCTGACCATGTCCATCCCTTTATGACCACCATGTACCCATTCTCTGATGGCTACTTCCAGCAGGATAATGCACCATGTCACAAAGCTCGAATCATTTCAAATTGGTTTCTTGAACATGACAATGAGTTCACTGTACTAAAATGGCCCCCACAGTCACCAGATCTCAACCCAATAGAGCATCTTTGGGATGTGGTGGAACGGGAGCTTCGTGCCCTGGATGTGCATCCCACAAATCTCCATCAACTGCAAGATGCTATCCTATCAATATGGGCCAACATTTCTAAAGAATGCTTTCAGCACCTTGTTGAATCAATGCCACGTAGAATTAAGGCAGTTCTGAAGGCGAAAGGGGGTCAAACACAGTATTAGTATGGTGTTCCTAATAATCCTTTAGGCGAGTGTAAGTGCACAGGCACTAAGTTGCTAGCTGCAGTTCACTGTATATAACTGTGTATGTGACAAATAAAACTCTTGAATCTTGAACTTAACGGCCACCAGTGTCGTCTAAATTTGTATCTGTTAATATAATTTATGAGCCTGAGCTAACATGAATAATGAACAGTTGTATTTTGATTTCCCAACAGATGTATTGCTTGTAAGTTACTGCATTAACTAATGGAAGATTATAGTAAAGTGTCACTGTAAACAATTTGGGTGCAAATCATCTTTCATGTGGTAGAAAATAAAGCCAAATAAGACAGTCTGAACAGATTGTGTGGCATTCTCTCATTTTTAAAAATCACAAACAATTACGACTCCATTGACATTAAATACAGGTTAAAATCTGGATTCTGAAGCAAAACCAGTTGAAAACCACTGATTTAAACAACTTGTAACATGACACGCTGCGGTCTGCCTGTCTTTTCCTTTGCTTTGACATTGATTTTGTCCTATTCCTTCCAATGTGGCCAACACCTGCAGTATACACGTACATTTCCAGTTGTCACTGAAACTGGAGTCTCTCAAAACATTGGTAGGCCACCTTGTGGGAATATTTATTTTGTCCTTTACATCGTGTTTTATTGTGTTTATTGTAGTATGCCAGGCGCGCTCTCTCCTGACACCAGACTAAAATGGGAGCTGAGGAGGCGGAATTTACATTAGAGCTTATAGTTTGTTGAAAGATGAGTATTGCATCCCGTAGCACTGATGTATAGCACATTGTAAGAGTAGACGGGAATATTTCAGGCCCGGATCTACCTTGCACACCCCCGTTTTTTCAGTGGTGGTTTATTTGGTTGATGGAGTGGCAAATCACACAAGTCATGCTTCATGCAATAAATGTTATTTATTATTGTTCAATTGTACATTTTGCTGGAAGCCTTCTGGGGCCCAAGAATAGAAGGGAAGTGGATTTCCAACAAGAAAACAGGTTCTGCTGGGAATAACATAGCTTAGTATCAGCTGTCAAATGAAACCGAGTGCTGCTTGTATTGGGATTTCTAGAGAATACAGGTATGTTTTGTTATAACTTTTATTGCATTTGGCCAAAGTATGAAACCTAAGCCTGGTGGGTAAACACAGAGTTATGCCATTTAAAACAATGCTGCAGCGTTAGGCATCGAACCACCTGATGCTCATGTACACAGTGATGTCATTTCCCGTGTAAAAATGTGCACCCCCTGTAGCATATGAAGTTAAAATGTTGATGAGTATTACATGATAAAATCCTGCTTTAAAATGCTGCCAGCGAAGGGTTTAAAGGGTAGTTCACCTTAAAAATGAAAATTTTCACCCTTGTGTTGTTCCAAACATGTATGACTTTCTTTTTTGCTGGAATTTTTCATTCCATATAATGAAAGTAGACAATGTAGACAAGGACTTCAAAACGGACAAAAAAGCACCATAAAATATCATAAAACTAGTTCACATGACTCGTGCACTAAATTCTTTAGTCTTCTGAGGTTAATATAGCGAACATGGTTATACAGAGTGTGGATTTTAAACAATTGGCCACATACCACAGGAAGTTGAATTTGAATTTGAATCAGAATGACAGGAAAAGGAATTTACTGTATGTGAGTGAGTGAGTGAGTGAGTGAGTGAGTGAGTGAGTGAGTGAGTGAGTGAGTGAGTGGGTGAGTGGTGAGTGAGTGGGCGAGCGGCGAGCGAGTGAGTGAGTGAGTGTGGGTGAGCGAGTGAGTGAGTGAGTGAGTGAGTGAGTGAGTGAGTGAGTGAGTGAGTGAGTGAGTGAGTGGGCGAGCGAGCGAGCGAGCGAGCGAGAGTGAGTGTGTGAGTGAGTGAGTGAGTGAGTGAGTCAGTGAGTGAGTGAGTGGGTGAGCGAGTGAGCGAGTGAGTGAGTGAGCGAGTGAGTGAGTGAGTGAGCAAGTGAGTGAGCGGGTGAGTGAGTGAGTGGGTGAGTGAGTGAGTCAGTGAGTGTGTGTGTGTGTGAGTGAGTGAGTGGGTGAGTGAGTCAGTGAGTGAGTGAGCGAGTGGGTGAGTCAGTGAGTGGGTGAGCGAGTGAGTGAGTGAGTGAGTCAGTGAGTGAGTGAGTGAGTGGGTGGGTGGGTGAGTGAGTGAGTGAGTGAGTGAGTGAGTGAGTGAGTGAGTGAGTGAGTCAGTGAGTGAGTGGGTGAGCGAATGAGTGAGTGAGTGAGTGAGTGAGTGAGTGAGTGAGTGAGTGAGTGAGTCAGCGAGTGTGTGTGTGTGTGTGTGAGTGAGTGAGTGGGTGAGCGAGTGAGTGAGTGTGTGAGTGAGTGTGTGAGTGAGTGGGTGAGTGAGTGAGTGAGTGAGTGAGTGAGTGAGTGAGTGAGTGAGTGAGGTGAGTGGGTGAGTGAGTGAGTGAGTGAGTGGTGGAGTGAGGAGTGAGTGAGTGAGTGAGTGGGTGAGCGAATGAGTGAGTGAGTGAGTGAGTGAGTGAGTGAGTGAGTGAGTGAGTGAGTCAGCGAGTGAGTCAGCGAGTGAGTCAGCGAGTGTGTGTGTGTGTGTGTGTGGTGGTGAGTGAGTGAGTGAGTGAGTGAGTGCGGTGGTGGTGAGTGAGTGAGTGAGTGAGTGAGTGGGTGAGTGAGTGAGTGAGTGAGTGAGTGAGTCAGTGAGTGTGTGTGTGAGTGGGTTAGTTAGTTAGTTAGTTAGTTAGTTAGTTAGTTAGTTAGTTAGTTAGTCAGTCAGTCAGTCAGTCAGTCAGTCAGTGAGTGAGTGAGTGAGTGAGTGAGCAAGTCATGTTATGGTGTTTTTTTTTGTTTTGTAGAGCCTAACAGCCATTCACTTTCATTGAAGAGCAGCTTTTGTTTTACACAGAAGAGAATCAAATGGATTTGTAATGTCATTAGATGAGTAAACAATTTTCATTTGTGAGTGAAATATTCCTTTAAATCACTGTATGATTTTCCTGTGTTTTTCAAGAATATAAACAGTGAAGTGAAATGTCAGATTAATTTTCAATAAGTGTACAGAGTTCCAAAAGTCAGGATCTCCTATGTCCTTTGGAAGCTTTCCAGTCTTAATCATGGATAAACTAATGGATGGCTACAGAATAGAGAGGGAGGTCGGACAAATGTCCGGCAAAAACATAGAGGCGCTTCAGTCTGCCAGATTGATGGATCATAATGACGCCTGTGCACAATTTTGATTTGGCATCAGCCAGGGCTCATTATTCAGGTCTTCAGAAAATGCTCAGGTGTTGAAAAATAATATTTGCAGGACGGTTCAGGGTCTCGGCCTCCACAGACCGTGTCTTTATACCTGCACATCCTTCTCCTGCCTCCCTGCCCAGCATCTGTTCAAACAGCCGTAATCAGAGCTTTCAGTAAGCACAGGCTATTCCCACAGAGAAATTTCCAGTGCTTACACAAACACGTCCTTAAGTCCTCTTGTTATGATTGGCCGTCATATTCCTACCAGTCACACACAGGTATACGAGCACTGTGTACGCACACACACTTGAGTTTATAACCTGTGACGCACAAACTCGGTACCGGCGTGCTGTCATCTTAATACCCTAAAACACACAAAAAGAGCTTTCATCAGGGCAGTTCTTCAGATGGGACGCCTTGAAACCCATGAGGATCTCAAAAACCAAAATGAGACTGTGTATGATGTGCTTCATTACTTTACATGTCTACAAAGTGTAGCTCATCAGTCTGTCTGACCAATACATTAAATATTCACATTACATTCTCTGATGATATATAAACAGCATTATGAATATTGCTATAATATAATTAATTAAATACATTGTAAATTCATGAAAATCAATAAATAAAGTTGCATGAAGGAACAGTGGTGAACCGGCCACAGGGTCATGGGCGCCCAAGGCTCATTGATGCACGTGGGGAGCGAAGGCTGGCCCGTGTGGTCCGATTAAACAGATGAGCTACTGGAGCTCAAACTGCTCAAGAAGTTAATGCTGGTTCTTATAGAAAGGTGTCTTCAATACACAGAGCATCTCAGTTTGTTGCGTATAGGGCGTCATAGCCGCCGACCAGTCAGCCCATGCTGACCCCTGTCCACCGCAGAAAGCACCAACAGTGGCACGTGAGCATCAGAAGTGGACCATGGAGCAATGGAAGAAGGTGGCCTGGTCTGAGGAATCACGTTTTCTTTTAAATCACGTAGATGGCCGGGTGCCTTCACTTACCTGGGGAACACATGGCACCAGGATGCACTATGGGAAGAAGGCAAGCCGGCAGAGGCAGTGTGATGCTTTGGGCAATGTTCTGCTGGGAAACCTTGGGTCCTGCCATCCATGTGGACGTTACTTTGACATGTACCACCTACCTAAGCATTGTTGCAGACCATGTACACCCTTTCATGGAAACAGTATTCCCTGGTGGCTGTGGCTCTTCCAGCAGGATAATGCTCCTGACACAAAGCACAAATGCTTCAGGAATGGTTTGAGGAGCACAACAACGAGTTTGAGGTGTTGATATGGTTTCCAAATTCCCCAGATCTCAATCCAATCGAGCATCTGTGGGATGTGCTGAACAAAGAAGTACGATCCATGGAGACCCCACCGCGCAACTTACAGGACTTAAAGGATCTGCTACTAACATCTTGGTGCCAGATACCACAGCACACCTTCAGGGGTCTAGTAGAGTCCATGCCTCGACGGGTCAGGGCTGTTTTAACAGCAAAAGGGGACCAACACAATAGTAGGAGTCATAATATTAGTCAAAATGTTATGCCTGATCTGTGTATATCTGAGTGACACTATTAGAATTAATTTAATCAGTTCAAACTGTACATTTCAGTGAATCAATTAAAAAACCTTTGATTCAAAAATATGTTCACAGCGTCACTCAAAAATGTTCCTAGAAGTCTCTGTGTGGTATTTGTCATGTGAAAATGTGTTACAAAAACACGCAGTTTGAAGATAAATATTGCTTTGTTAATATAATTCGTCCTTGTGTAGAAAACCTGTCTTGATTATCTATAACTAGATTGTTGCTGTATTTTACTGATTAAAAAAATGTTTCATGTCATTTCAAAGCAAATACACAAATATAAATATCATCCAGACATACTCATCACAGACTATATGCCTTTTTACTTTGCGAGCCGAGCGTGTTCAGTGTCAGAGCTCGAGTCACTCCCGTTCTTGACGTTTCTGGTCATTTCTGCATTTTCCTGCTTTCTTTTAGCTTGTATCAGAAACAGGTGGCACTCGTAGAGCCGCTCTCTGATGAATGAGTTGAGTGAGGGATCTTGTTAAGTGTGTTTTTATCGGCTTCATCTGAACCCGGCCTTGAACTGCTGCTTCCTGGGGGAACAAGTCATGTAAGAACCGACTTTTGTTCATCGTGGTTTTGTGCAACGTGGCTTCGACTAACATGCTGACAGTTTCTGCATCTGGCACCGAATGTTAACTTCACTCATGGTAGAGTGGGGCCCCAAACGACACACACACACACACACACACACACACACACACACACACACACACACACACACACACACACACACACACACACACACAAACACACACAAACACACACACACACACACTACAAGATTTTGCTGACATTCTCACCTATTACTCGTCATTTAGAAAACAGCGCACTCTCGCTCTCTCTCTGCAAGGTGCTAGGCAAACATGCCGGCCCTGAAATATGAAAATATCGGCACTCTCCAAAGCAATTTCCTTCAGCACGGCTTTGCTCTGAAGAGAGACAGAGAGATTGAGTAGCTCAAGATGAGAAATATGCTTCACTTTTAAAATCTTTTAGGGTGTGTTCACACTTGGCAGGTTTAGCTCCATTAAAACGCTGTTTCCTTCATTTGTGTGCGACAGCAGTTCCAGACACGAGATCTCAGCTGATAAAAATACCATATTTATGTACACACATACACAGCGCATTTAGCCCAGCACACAGCATAACTTTGAATGCAACTAAAGATATAAAAAAAAAAAAAAATGCTTTTATGATGTAAAGAGCTTATCCCTCCTCCAAATGAAGATCTGCTGCGAGGAGGTGTTTTCCAATGCCTGTATTGAACTGTAATGGGCAACATAGTTCCTATGATGAGAAAAAACAGGTGTGCTTGAGCATTTTGTCCTTTTTAGGGTCGCACCTTGTGACATCACGTCCTGTTTTTGATTCGGTTACATGTCCTTGGTCCGTGTTGCGTTCATATTTCAGTCGAACCGAGTTTGTTTGGAAGGGGAGCGAGACCCATCTTTTCAGCGTCTCGGTACACTTATTTGGTGTGCACCAGTTCAGATGTCAGCGTTCACACTTATTCAAATTAACCGCATTAACAGAGCAATCGCACCAGGATTCATTTTAATTGAACCAAACATGCCGAGTGTGAACACACCATCAGTTTTTCTTTTTGTTTTTTGGTCCACACCATAAGAACCAAACCAAACTACAAGTGTGAACACACTCTTAGGGCCATATTTACTAACAGATTGCACCAGCACAACCCCTCCTTTGCCATTAAAATACTACTGTCAGGATTTACTAAAGACACTCAGAGAGAAATTAGCTCTGAAAAGGCGTGGACAGGGCTATTTTTGCAGCTGATCTTATTGCATATGCATTTGTAGAAGTTTCCCTGTCAGACGCAGTATTTATGAGGAGAGTATTTAAATGAATCATGCAAGGTGATTTACTAAGGTTTGCGCTCGTCAATTTACTGGTGTTTGCACCATTATTTACCGCCCCCAAAAAACATGTCTTAAACCAGATTGTGCTGGTCATTATGGAAATGATCTGGCTGTGTCTGTGTTCTTTAATTTGCGTGTCGTCAGTAGATCACTCGCTGAACTTTCCACTCCTATCAGCGCTTTTTAGGAATTGTGCTCTCATGCTAATTTGCCCTGTTTAGTGAATCTGGCCCTAAGTGTGGTTTCCTGCTTTTAGAAAGAAAAATCAAACACGAAATGTCAAATGCAAGACAGATAAACCAAAAATTATAATTCGGTCATTATTTACTCACCCTGAATTCTGAAGAATCTGCTGGTCACTCTTTTCAGTGCAATAACATGAATAACATGGTGACTGGAGGTTTAATGCTGCAAAAAAGACACCAACTCAAAATTAAAGTACTATGAAAGTAGTCTTAGAACTATAAGTCTTCTGAAGATATGCAACAACTTTGAAAGATCAAAATGTACTCTTTTAGGGACTTGTTTACACCTGGTATTGAGATGTGTTTTGGCAGACGCTAAATACAGGCGTAAACAGGATCTAAAACATTTTGAGCTTGTCCACTTTTGACCACTTCCAGCGGTAGTCGAAAATGCATTCGACCGGATTTCTTGAGTTGTGGAGACGCAAATGCATTGGAACAGGCACTAAAAGACCACCTACTCTCCGCCTACTGACCTAACACATGAACATTATGGGAAGGCTGGCCAGACGAGTTTAAACTTTGTCAGCTGGAGACCCAAGTTTGGTTTGAAGATGAAAAACGTACCAAGCGCAATGTTCTCTCACATTCCTGATTTCTAACACACACTCACAGCGTTCGGCTGGTCTTGTGGCTGTCAGAGCAGAAACAAAAGCAAGCTGATTTTGTCCATTAGATTGAAAGATCTGAAAAAGCCCATACATTTACCTACCCTTAGACTCTCCCCTCGAAGAAATCAGGACAGAAATGGTTGAAAGTGGACAAAAGAGATGGATTAAAGCACCAGGTGTAAACGGGTATATCTCCATCGTCTACTTATGATCCGATCCACCAAAACGCATCTTAATACCAGGTGTAAACAGAGGCTGTGTCTCTTCAGATAAACCTCAGAGTAGTAAAATGTTCTTCTAGGCTCTTCAGACTTTGATTAGATATTTGAATGTGAACTCTTTTGGCTCCTTTATCGATAATAGGCTTATGAATAAACAATTTTCATGAAATCATGAAATCATTCATTGTCCCAGCAAATAGTAATAGAGTGGAAAAATATTCATTATTTCTGTGGGCATCACAACCACATGTCTGGTGGAAGACAATCCTGTTTGCAGTTTAAAATATTGTGTTTACATGTGTTGTAGAGTGAATAACAGTCTCAAGCTGTTGAGAGTTTAACATGTGGACTTGCAGGAGTGGATGATTGTAGTTCTCTGAGAAAAAAAAAGTATCTCTCCTGTTTTATCTATATTCAAAAGGATAGTAGAAATAGTAAATAGAAAAATGTAAAAGGGGAATTAAAAAAAATGAGCAGGTTGGATTTTCATTCTTTAAGTTTTTTTTTTTTTTTTTTTGCTCAGTTGACTTCATTGAGTTCTGAATTATGTTTATGTAAGTATACACATTCATTCAAAAGTTTGGGATCTGTACAATTTGTATTTTAAAGAAATGTATATTATTTAGCAAGGATGCATTAGATTGAAGTGGCAGTAAAAACATAAATAATGCTATTTCAAAGAAAAATTCCTTTATCAAGGAATCCTTAAAAATACATCTGTTTCTGAAGGATCATGTGACATGATTCTCACAATTCAGCTTTGCATCACAGGAATAAAATTATATTTTAAAATATATTCAAATTAGTGCTGTCAAAATTATCGTGTTAACGCATGCAATTAATTTTTTCAGTTTAACCGTTTTTCTGTCATCCTTTGGCTAGTGTTACATTTTATGATCACGCTCTTATTCACGCAAATGCTTTTAAACCATTCAAGCGTGACAAGACAAAAGAGAACGAGCTGTCTGTGAATGTCCTGACTATGACACACACACACACACACAACGCTCAGAAAGACAGAAGAGAACGAGCTGTCTGTGAATGTCCTGACTATGACACACACACACACACACACACACACACACACACACACACACACGACGCTCAGAAAGACAGAAGACAACGTGCCGTCTGTGAATGTCCTGACTATGACACACACACACACACACACACACACACAGAAAGACAGAAGAGAACGAGCTGTCTGTGAATGTCCTGACTATGACACACACACACACACACACACACACACACACACGACGCTCAGAAAGACAGAAGACAACGCGCTGTCTGTGAATGTCCTGACTATGACACACACACACACACACACACACACACGATGCTCAGAAAGACAGAAGAGAACGTGCTGTCTGTGAATGTCCTGACACACACACGACACACAGAAAGACGTGTGCCAGTATCGAGCTCTCTTTCATGCTTGAATCTCTAATTTGAAATAACATATTATATTCTCATAAGAGCATCTTAAATGTGTTCAATAACGTCTTAAATGAACTTAAAGAGCTGTGAGGAAATGAGATGCGCGTGACAGCGTCAGATCCGCGTCATGTTCGACAGCGGCAGATCTTAAAGTGACAGCAGCCTAATAAACCAGCCGCTGTGATTCTGTCATTAATGTTCATCAAACAACAAAGGGAACAGAGACAATTATAGCTTTAATGAGGATTAATCTATATTTAATTTATTAATTTATGCAGTTAAGACTGTAAAGTGTTTGATAACTTTATTAAATTTCTGTATATAACAGAGGACACAGGTAAATTTATTATAATGGGTTTATGTGAATATTGTTTTAAGTTCACTTAAATTAAAAGTTGTTAAAGCCTAATACATTTTGAAATGAATATAGCTTTCAATTCTACTGTAATGTTGAATGTCTATCATTAATGTTTTTATAGAGACATCAGTATCAGTATTAGTGTCAGTGATTCTGGCCTTCATTCATAAAAACATGCCATTACAACAAATATTTAAAATATACTGTCTTTAAATTGTTTCTAGATTTGATTAAGATTTGCTCTTACTGCCCTCTAGGAGAAAAGACTGATATATTAAAAGATATTTTTATTGAGATCTTCATTCCCATAGGGAGGGCTAACTGCTGCGCACTTCGATGCCGACTGGTTTCGTTTTAAGATAAGGTCATTTAGGAATCCCGAACTGTCTCACGCACTATCAAAGGCAAAGATCACAGGAGAGACTTCCACTTATTAGCTGACTCATGTTTGCATTGATCACAGAAGTGAAATGACTCAGACCTGGTACCTGAAAACAGTCGTCCGTCACCACATGCACAACATATAAACACAGCCACGCAAACACACAGCATGGTAACCATTCCCAAGACGCTCTGATCCGAGCAAACAAACAACAGTCGTGTATTCCTGGAGGAGATGCAAGAAGAGTGAATCAGAGGTTAGTGTGCACGCTTAAAGCTGGGCCATAAGATTACAACTGGCTTTAGAGTAATAGTTTGATCATATTTAAGGAAGTGATATCATATTTTTTTTTACCTCAGGGTTTAAAGAGCATTTCATTATGTTTACATTAAAATTGACCTCACCAAGCATAATAGAAAAACGGCTAGTTTAGTAATTTTATCACTGACCTTTAACCTCGTAACAACCCTGCTTAAAGTGCCCCATTATGCTATTTTAAAGGCTCCTAATTTTGTTTCAGAGGTCTCCAACAACAGATTTACATGCATCAAAGGTCAAAAACACTTTCATTTTTTTCATAATATACATTGCACATCACCACATTTTTCAATGATTCTAAAACGACTCAATGGATAAATCAGTCTCTCTAAATCCCTCCTTTCTGTGAGCCTACTCTGCTCTGATTGGTCAGACGGCCCAGTCTGTTGTGATTGGTCTACTCTGCTCTGATTGGTCAGACGGCCCAGTCTGTTGTGATTGGTCTACTCTGCTCTGATTGGTCAGACGGCCCAGTCTGTTGTGATTGGTCTACTCTGCTCTGATTGGTCAGACGGCCCAGTCTGTTGTGATTGGTCTACTCTGCTCTGATTGGTCAGACGGCCCAGTCTGTTGTGATTGGTCTACTCTGCTCTGATTGGTCAGACTTCCCAGTCTGTTGTGATTGGTCTACTCTGCTCTGATTGGTCAGACGGCCCAGTCTGTTGTGATTGGTCTACTCTGCTCTGATTGGTCAGACGGCCCAGTCTGTTGTGATTGGTCTACTCTGCTCTGATTGGTCAGACGGCCCAGTCTGTTGTGATTGGTCTACTCTGCTCTGATTGGTCAGACGGCCCAGTCTGTTGTGATTGGTCTACTCTGCTCTGATTGGTCAGACGGCCCAGTCTGTTGTGATTGGTCTACTCTGCTCTGATTGGTCAGACGGCCCAGTCTGTTGTGATTGGTCTACTCTGCTCTGATTGGTCAGACTTCCCAGTCTGTTGTGATTGGTCTACTCTGCTCTGATTGGTCAGACGGCCCAGTCTGTTGTGATTGGTCTACTCTGCTCTGATTGGTCAGACGGCCCAGTCTGTTGTGATTGGTCTACTCTGCTCTGATTGGTCAGACGGCCCAGTCTGTTGTGATTGGTCTACTCTGCTCTGATTGGTCAGACGGCCCAGTCTGTTGTGATTGGTCTACTCTGCTCTGATTGGTCAGACGGCCCAGTCTGTTGTGATTGGTCTACTCTGCTCTGATTGGTCAGACTTCCCAGTCTGTTGTGATTGGTCTACTCTGCTCTGATTGGCCAGATGGCCCAGTCTGTTGTGATTGGTCTACTCTGCTCTGATTGGTCAGACGGCCCAGTCTGTTGTGATTGGTCTACTCTGCTCTGATTGGTCAGACTGCCCAGTCTGTTGTGATTGGTCTACTCTGCTCTGATTGGTCAGACGGCCCAGTCTGTTGTGATTGGTCTACTCTGCTCTGATTGGTCAGACGGCCCAGTCTGTTGTGATTGGTCTACTCTGCTCTGATTGGTCAGACTTCCCAGTCTGTTGTGATTGGTCTACTCTGCTCTGATTGGTCAGACGGCCCAGTCTGTTGTGATTGGTCTACTCTGCTCTGATTGGTCAGACGGCCCAGTCTGTTGTGATTGGTCTACTCTGCTCTGATTGGTCAGACTTCCCAGTCTGTTGTGATTGGTCTACTCTGCTCTGATTGGTCAGACTGCCCAGTCTGTTGTGATTAGTCTACTCTGCTCTGATTGGTCAGACTTCCCAGTCTGTTGTGATTGGTCTACTCTGCTCTGATTGGTCAGACGGCCCAGTCTGTTGTGATTGGTCTACTCTGCTCTGATTGGTCAGACTTCCCAGTCTGTTGTGATTGGTCTACTCTGCTCTGATTGGTCAGACGGCCCAGTCTGTTGTGATTGGTCTACTCTGCTCTGATTGGTCAGACGGCCCAGTCTGTTGTGATTGGTCTACTCTGCTCTGATTGGTCAGACTTCCCAGTCTGTTGTGATTGGTCTACTCTGCTCTGATTGGTCAGACGGCCCAGTCTGTTGTGATTGGTCTACTCTGCTCTGATTGGTCAGACGGCCCAGTCTGTTGTGATTGGTCTACTCTGCTCTGATTGGTCAGACTTCCCAGTCTGTTGTGATTGGTCTACTCTGCTCTGATTGGTCAGACTGCCCAGTCTGTTGTGATTAGTCTACTCTGCTCTGATTGGTCAGACTTCCCAGTCTGTTGTGATTGGTCTACTCTGCTCTGATTGGTCAGATGGCCCAGTCTGATTCTGAGGAGCTGGTCCAAATAAACCAAATAGTACTGACCCATCTTTCAACTCTGAGATTTGAGATGCAGTTGTCAGTAAAATGACGTTTGATGGCTGGTCAAGTTGTTCGCAGGCAGGCAACGTACAACGTTATGCAAATGTATTTTATAGTGATGTAGAACTGCAACACAGTGAGACTGAATTACAGAATGAATTACAAACGACTCGTGTAGGCGGTTCAGAGTCTATTCTTTTTTTTGGAGACGATAACTTTATTTATCGTGCACTTTAGACTTTGTAGAACGTTTACATTCACAAACAGCGATATTACACACTGCATGAATAAGAATATTTGAAAAACCATAACAGGGGCACTTTAAATCTCCCACCCTGTTCTTTAGAAGGACACAGTTATGAGTGATGCTATATCAATGGCGAATTTGTCACTATTATAGCATTTGTCATGTATAGTCATCCCCCAATGTCTATGTTGGTTACAGATCTGGTTTGGTCCTTAGATGAGGAAATCAAATTTCTTGAAAGTTAGTTAATTCAGCAGAAAGTTCAAAATTTAATTTTGAGACTAAAAATGCTCTTCTAGAGCTTAGCCCCAATAGAAGTATGTGTATAATAGCTGTGCTCATCCCACAGACATACCTGTGGTTTATTTACAATCTGCATTGAGTTTTATGGTGAAAAAAAAAAAAAAAAATAGATGAAGCAATAGTTTAGAATACAGGTTTCCTGTTTAACAAGCATAATTTGTTGTTAGACATCTGCTCGTAAAGTAAATTCCTGCAAATGCTCATCTTGCGTAATCATTTACTTTATGGGAAAAATGTAATGCATTTCAAAACCACAACTATTTTGTCAAGAAAAGTTGCATTATACGTAACAGTAAAACGGGAAAAGTGGTTCAAAATGAATTCCGGAACGTGACGTAGACATTCTAGTTCTGAAAAATTATTTTCTTTTTTTGAATAATGAAGACTGTTTTGCCCTCATTATGCAAATTCAGAGTCTGGAACTTTTTTTCCTGTAAATTAATTTCATTTTGACTTTAAACTCATGTGCTGTCAATATTACTTTAGTATAAAACCACAAAAATGCCAGGAAAGACAAAACAGCAGGTTCAACCGGCCACAACCACAGAACAGAATCTCACCACTCACTAATCTGCACTTTTCACCATCTCTAATTTGTATATGTATATGATCTATGTTATGTTTAATATATCATTTAGACTGTTGGCCGAGCATCAATCCTTGTCAATTCTGCCATATCATATGGCAGAATGGAAGCAGTCCTTGTGTGACACCCTGATCAGTTTCTCTTCAGCCCAGATATCTCAGTCCGCAGTCTCCCACAAAGAGATCCACTGGCCAACAGCCAATTACTCCATCCTGGACTTCTCAACTTCACCAATAGAAACCAGATGGAGACTCGTACAACAATGCTGCATAGCCAGCACTTGAGAGAGAGCGATAAAGAAAAAGAGAGGTGAGACAAGTGTTGAGGATCGGTCGAGAAAGGTGCTAAATTCCTAAATCAGTCTTCTGAAGCCATACGATAGCTGTGTGTGAGGAACAGACTGAAATCTAAGCCCTTATTTGCTGTAAACTTGCCCTCTGGCGATGCTCTCGAATCTTATTTTTGCTTGTACGCATTTAAACATGACACCTCAAGACATGCTACGCCAGGTTTGACATTTTCACATGCAGTGTAAAAAAAAAGAAGAAAAAGAAGAGAAAAGTTCAAATCAAGGCAACATGATGCATTAAGAATGTTCTTACCTTTTTTTTTCTTTCTCTCGCTTTGGTACTATTTTCACAAGTAACATTTTCAAAACTCTATCTCTATAAAATATCCTGTTCAATTTACAGTAAAAAAAACTGGCAGCTGTGGGTGTCATAAATTCACAGTAAAAATCTTACAACATATAAAGGTATATTTCATTAAGTGATATAATGTTAATCTACCTACTTTAACTACCAAAATCTGCCTTTTTGCCAAGATGTAAAATAAGTATCTGATGTCCCCAGAGTGTGTATGTGAGGTTTTAGCTCAAAATACCCCACAGATTATTTTTTATAGCATGTTAAAATTGTCACTTTTTGAGGGTGGGCAAAAATGTACTGTTTTTGTGTGTGTGTCCCTTTAAATGCAAATGAGCTGCTGCTCTCTGTCCCCTTTATAGTAGAGGGCGGAGCTTCACAAGCTTTTGTTAGCAGCTCTGATTACCTCACGCAGACACGCACTGAAACTGTCAGAAACTGTTCAGCCTTTTATGTTCAAACCGGAGTCAGACAATGATGGAGAGACTCAAGAAGAAGTGACAACATGTAGAATGAGACAGGACGTTTCTGAATGGTTAGTTGAAGAATTTATTGATGATGTGGAGTTACTATCTTCAAGTCATTGATTAGCATATTCTGTCATGATAATCTATAAACCGCTGGTGTGGGAACTGATGTAAGAGCCAGAGAATATCTGCTGCATTAAGATGAACAGGTATAGTTTAGTTTAATTACGGTTATAACTTATCTTGTCATCTTCTCAACATGGCCTG
This sequence comes from Paracanthobrama guichenoti, assembly GCA_018749465.1. NCBI lineage: Eukaryota > Metazoa > Chordata > Actinopteri > Cypriniformes > Gobionidae > Paracanthobrama > Paracanthobrama guichenoti. Next base: position 32,590,883 of record CM031948.1, read on the forward strand.
GTTTAACCCCCTTTGTTGCGTGTTCCCGGGGGCGGGCGGATTTATGTACATTTTAGGGTTAGTGATGATGTCACTAACCTGTAAAGAAACTTGTTTTAGACCCGACCAGCCGTTTGTTGTAGTCCTTAAAAAGCGATTTCTGTAAAATAAAATATCTCCCTTTGCTTTGAACTTTGAGCATCGTAGCTTTTCAGATGTTTGTGGCGAGGTAGACGAGCGAGAGGCATGAGAGGGCTCGAGACTCGCAGGTGACGCTCTTTCTCAATCACGCACCAGTCTCGCTCATCTACCTCGCCACAATGTTGTTTATGCTCAAACAGCAACATTACACACTAACTAAAGTTAAAAAAGTCAAATCATAATCAACCACCCCTTTAAAATGTACAGATAAACACATACACATTTTCAGTCCACATAATCATTGTTTCAAACACAAGATTGTTGTAATATGTAATGAGAACATGTGGTTTTAACACTGAAACAGTACGACCTTCTTTCAGTTTAGTACTTTTAAAAATAGTTCATTCAATAGCAAAGCAAGATACATGTTTCAAATCACCACCCTAATTACAGTAACACAGGCTACAGATGCCATGTTAGAAAATACACGTATATTATGTAAAAAAATCCATAATGTTTGTAATAATATCAATTCAGTGTGTTAGCAGAAGGTGTGATGAAACTGTTTGATGCCAACAGAGTTTGCTGGCAATACAGTAAATGTTCTCACTGTGCCATATGACTGAATCTATACTGTAGTTGACCTTTATACGGGTAAGTTACAGTAATGAGGCAGTCTCTACCATGGTAATCTGTTTACAGTATCATTTGGCATACATACTGTAATGTAAAATGCTGTATAACAATATAACAATTATGACAAATGACAAATGCACTACTGATCAAAAATTTGGGGTCAATATGAACCACAAATTAAGCAGCACCACTAATAATAAGATTTAAAAAAAATGATATTGATAATCAGAAATGTTTCTTGAGCAGCAAATCCTCTCATATTAGAATGATTTCTGAAGGATCATGTGACACTGAAGACTGGAGTAATGATGCTGAAAATTCAGCTTTGATCACAGAGATAAATTACGTTTTAAAATAATGATGTTGTAATAATTTGGATTGCTTTAGTCATAAAGGTCAGAGGTACTGAAGTGGCTGCTGCTGTAGATGGAATAACAATGCAAACATCATGCGAATAAACAATGCTATCAGCATGCACAGTTGATTTCCCTCTTGTAATATAGTCATTTTATGGTGCTTTTCAGTCTCTTTTGAAGCTTGCCAGCCCATTCTGTGTGCCTAAGAGGTGTAAAGGAAGGAAGGAGAGAAGTATGGAGGGATATGAAAGAAATGTGTGCGTATGTGCGTGTTGAAGTAAAACCTGGAGTGTCAAAGCAGCATAATTGATGTCTTTGTTTGGTTGGCTTGGTTTCAGTGACTATATGAATCCTTGCAGTGTAACAGGGAGGTGAAAGAGAGAGAGAGAGAGAGAGAGAGAGAGAGAGAGAGAGAGAGAGAGAGAGAGAGAGAGAGAGAGAGAGAGAGAGGGAGGCAGTAAGCAGGGGTTTGATGGAGTAGCAGGCTGAAAGAAAGGAGCCCTTTCACATACCCATTGACTGCTAAGTAGTAAAGGGAGAACAGAGCCGTGGTGCTGACTGAGAACACCTGAAATACACAACACTGACCAGAGATCAGTGCTATGAACTCGCCATAACCCCTGCAAGCCTTTCGCTCTCACTCTCTCCTTTTACAAGCTGACAAGTGTCCAGTTTTGCCTCAACTCAACAAGCTCTTTTTCAAACACTTAATCAGTCGAATCCAGCTAGACGTTTGACTACCAGCTATCGACATGTACAGAGTTTTATTAGCTCACTATAACATGCTAACTTCTGAGGAAGAACTAGCTTATAACAATCAGAAAAAAAAGGAAAAAAAAGAAATCCAAAATAATAGATGTTCAGTACTGAAATTCACAATAACAACTTTTTAATATAAGTTTCACAACTTCATTTTAACTATTTAAATTAGTTTATTGCACTAAATGCTAAAATCCAACTATTTTATTATTATTTTTAACATTGCTATTTACTTTCATGCATCTGGCAGACGCTTTTATCCAAAGCGACTTACATTGCATTCAAGGTACACATATTTACATTTTTGTCAGTTCTTGCTTTCCCTGGGAAACGAACCCATGACCTTGGCGTTGCTAGCGCCACGCTCTTATTGCTTGAGCTACAGGAAAGCCTCAACTGTTTAAGTTCAATTTAATTTAATTTAATTTTAGCTTTAGATATTTTTAGTTTTCATTTATTTCCAGTATATAACTTATTTCATTATAAATACATTTTTCAACTAATATTTATATTTTATATCAGCTTTATTTAAATGTTTATATATATATTAGTTATATATATATATATATATATATATATATATATATATATATATATATATATATATATATATATATATATATATATATATATATATATATATATATATATATATATATATATATATATATACACTGATCAGGCATAACATTACATTATGACCACCTTCCTACTATTGTGTTGGTCCCCCTTTTGTCCACTAGACCACTGAAGATGTGCTGTGGTATCTGGCACCAAGATGTTAGCAGCAGATCCTTTAAGTCCTCCATGGATCGGACTTGTTTGTTCAGCACATCCCACAGATGCTCCACTGGATTGAGATCTGAAATTTGGAGGCCAAGTCAACACCTCAAACTCGTTGTTGTGCTCCTCAAATCATTCCTGAAGCATTTGTGCTTTGTGTCAGGAGCATTATCCTGCTGAAAGAGCCACAGCCACCAGGGAATACCGTTTCCATGAAAGGCTGTACATGGTCTCAACAATGCTTAGGTAGGTGGTACGTGTCAAAGAAACATCCACATGGATGGCAGGACCCAAGGTTTCCCAGCAGAACATTGCCCAAAGCATCACACTGCCTCTGCCGGCTTGCCTTCTTCCCATAGTGCATCCTGGTGCCATGTGTTCCCCAGGTAAGTGAAGGCACCCGGCCATCCACGTGAAAAAGAACACGTGATTCATCAGACCAGGCCACCTTCTTCCATTGCTCCGTGGTCCAGTTCTGATGCTCACGTGCCACTGTTGGTGCTTTCGGCGGTGGACAGGGGTCAGCATGGGCACCCTGACTGGTCAGCGGCTATGCTGCCCCATACGCAACAAACTGAGATGCTCTGTGTATTCTGACACCTTTCTATCAGAACCAGCATTAACTTCTTGAGCATTTTGAGCTCCAGTAGCTCGTCTGTTTAATCGGACCACACGGGCCAGCCTTCGCTCCCCACGTGCATCAATGAGCCTTGGCCGCCCATGACCCTGTGGCCAGTTCACCACTGTTCCTTCCTTGGAGCACTTTTGATAGATCCTGACCACTGCAGACCGGGAACACCCCACAACAGCTGCAGTTTTGGAGATGCTCTGACCCAGTCGTCTAGCCATCACAATTTGGCCCTTGTCAAACTCGCTCAAATCCTTACGCTTGCCCCTTTTTCCTGCTTCTAACACATCAACTTTGAGGACAAAATGTTCACTTGCTGCCTAATATATCCCACCCACTAACAGGAGCCATGATGAAGAGATAATCAGTGCTATTCGCTTCACATGTCATAATGTTATGCCTGATTGGTGTATATATGTATACAGTTATATATTAATCAAATATTATCACTGTAAAAACAATCTGTATTGTAAAAAGCGCTATATAAATGAAGGTGACTTGACTTGACTGACATCTATGTGAGCAAACATAATGCAATCCAAGTTTTGACTTTTGACTTGTCTTGAGTCATATGGACTATTTTATGGAGCTTTTTTTGTCCTTTTTGCCGCTTGGCAGGTCATAGTTGCTGTACATTTTCATTGTGTTGAAAAGAACAGCATGAACATTCTTAAACATGTCTCATTTGTGTGAACTCTTTCTTTAACCGACCTAGTTCCAAAAAAAATCAGGAATCCATCAGTCGAGGAATTAGAAACATTGGCTTTCTCTGTCTGCAAAAGAAAGAGAGGGAAAAAACCTTGAGTTTTTCATTTTTCCTTCTCCCTCCAAAAAGCAGTTCCAGCTGTACTCTCTTTAGCTCTTGCCTAATCAGGTTTAAGCTAATTATGAACTTAGATCAAATTCTATAAACAAACACGGCGTTCAAATCACTTACTTGCAATGTCCCGTCATGGCTTATAGGTTGAAAGAGCGGCTACGTCCACCTGCCCCCCACCCAATGCAAACCATAAAATCTGAGTTTCCTTCCTTCCTTGCTTTAAAATCAAGTGACTGTTTCAGCTAGTGCTTGTGCAAAATCAGATATAATGATGGTGGAAATGAAAAGCAAGAGCATTTCTTTGTTCATTTGAGTTGGGTCTAATAATATTGTCTGTGTTTCTGAGGATGGTAAAGATGACACACTCCGTATGTTTTCCCAATTTTCCAACTGACATCCTGCAAAAAACAGAGGAATGTGGAGTTGAAACAGTAAAATCAACCGGTTTTCGCTTGTCCTTTAGAGTCATTTATATAGCTCAGTTTAGAATCGCTGTATTGGGACCGCCAATAAAGTTAGAAATGACTTACAGCTCTTGGCATTCAGTTGGGGTTAAATGATTTACACAACCCGCTATATTCCAATTATCATCTTTCTTAACAATTGCCAATATGCTACAAAATATTCAAGCTAAAACCTAAATGCATGACTTTGAAAAATCGCCCGGCACACCTGCACATCTCTGCTGCACGGCCGTTTATGAAACGTCAACCACTGAAAACGGCAATAGCGAAAAGGAAGTAATGGAATGTGTTTTTAAACAGCATGAAGAAAGCCATCACTCTCGATACGGGCCTAAAACCCAACACAAGCTGTCATACATGATTTTATACTGGTCTAAGAGGAAGCCTTTGAATTTTAATCTAATTCTGCTGTCAAACACAATTTACTACATGACAGACAATGAAAGGTAAACGAAGCAGGGTTCTTGCAAAAGATCGCGTAATTAATTCAAGACTTTGCATTTTTTGAGAGATAAACAACTTGTCAAGACGGCAGCTGATGGGAATTTCTGTTAAATCACAATGCACTCCGCATTTGGAAAAGGAAAATAAACGACAAATTAAAACAAAGAAACAAGGCTGGTTATTTACGTAACCTCCTAAACGATTAAAAGGCAATGGAGTACATTTAAGCAGTATTAGTGTTTGTACTTATGACAAGATTAAAGGGATAGTTCAGCCAAACATGAAAATTCTGTCATTAATTACTCACCCTCATGACATTCCTAACCCGTAAGACTTTCGTTCATCTTTGGAACACAAATGAAGATATTTTTGATGAAATCTGAGTGATTTCTGTCCCTCCATTGACAGCTACACAACTACCACTTTGACGCTTCAAAAGGTTCATAACGAGATTGTAAAACTAATCCATATGAATCAAGCGATTTAGTCCAAATTTTCTGACAAGACTCGACCACTTTATATCATGAACAGATTGAATTTAGGCTTTTATTCACACTTAAACATTGATCAGCAGACATAAACAGAAGCTCAACCGAACCTGCTTGCTCAAACGTGCTGCGTAACACGAGAATGAACCTCATTGGTTCTCGCTGAAGCTCAAACGTGCTGCGTAACACGAGAATGAACCTCATTGGTTCTCGCTGAAGCTCAAACGTGCTACGTAACACGAGAATGAACCTCATTGGTTCTCGCTGAAGCTCAAACGTGCTGCGTAACACGAGAATGAACCTCATTGGTTCTCGCTGAAGCTCAAACGTGCTGCGTAACACGAGAATGAACCTCATTGGTTCTCGCTGAAGCTCAAACGTGCTGCGTAACACGAGAATGAACCTCATTGGTTCTCGCTGAAGCTCAAACGTGCTGCGTAACACGAGAATGAACCTCACTGGTTCTTGAGGAAGTTCAAATGTGCAGAAATGGTTCAGAAAATGCTGCTAAAATGCTTCCAAATTCAGCTCCAAATGAGACATTCATAGATTGTTTACCCTAAAAATAAGGGGGACATTCGTTATTTTTGCAATTCTGTTGTGCTGCAAAAGTTACATACTTCCCTTTAAACTTGATGAGTTGTGATGGCTCGTCTCTGAAGTGAATGATTGTCATATGATGCTTTTGTTTATTTATGCATATGACAAGCAATCAAATATCTCTTGGTTTTTGTGAAAGCAAAAGCACATGCATGAAAAACTGCACTGCACTTACACACGAACAAACCACCCCACAATCAGCCTTCACACTAAACTTTCATACAGCCTCCGTCCAAACTCAGCGCTTCTCGCCAAAGCGAAAACGAAACACTATAAAACACCATTTAGCCCTGTCATGATGTCATCGTCCCTCTACTCATTTTAACTTATCAGCTCTACATTTAATGACTCAGCAGAGGCTGAGAGCGCTTACCTCGGGCCAATAAATTCAAGCAGAGGAGCTTTGAGTTATTTTGATGACCTTGCTCCTTCCTTTTCGCTTTGCATGGCACCATGCTGCAAACACCAACCGTTTCAGGCTCCAGGGAGGGTCATGCACCTCTGAACGCATCTGACCGGAAACTTTATAACAGTGGTAACCTTGGAATCAACCTAATCGTGAAGCAGGACAGGAAAAAATGAAAGAAAAGAAAATACTAGAGACTGGTTTCCTCACATGGCATAACCCTCTATTAGTGATAAACAGGCCATAGTTAGACCTAGTGAAGATAAATTATTTTTAACTCTTTCCCTGCCATGTTTTCACTGTCATACGGTTGGGGGCACTATGGCACATCTTCTGAAAGAGTACAGAAGCTCCTAATCAAAACACAGGCGAAGAAGCAGCAGAAACAAGCGATATCATATGTAATAATATTCATATGTAACATAACGTGATCATCAACATTAAACAGCATATAAATCAAAACGGCCTAATGTTACTGAATGAAATGTCGACCCAGGACGAGCTCTAGGACTGTGAAGCTTTGGAGGTGTTGATGGACTCCATCTAATCCAGCTGTGTTTGATCATCGTTCTGAATCTGATCCACACGTAGTCTTTGACAAAAACATGATTTTCTCAACATGTTGCTTTTTTATGTTTTATTTTCAACATGTTGCTTTTTTCAACATGTTGCAACATGTTGGACACTTACCCACAACAATTTTTTGTGAAAATGATCAAAAATGCTAGCCTGGCTCCGCCCTCCTACGTACTTCCGCTCAATTTTCATTTTCCTTCAGTACTCCGTCTGGGATTGCGGTATATTCTCTGGTTTTCTCCGGTCAAATTTTAACCGGTCCAATCAGCGAACAGAGGGAGTGGCTGAGAACGATGGCGTTGATGTCGTGCACTAGTTTGACATACGTCACGACCAAACGTTAGCGATTGGTTATGGCAGATCCAGAGTGGCTCTGGGCAAATCCAATAGTTTTAAACTTCAACAGAGTTCCCGCCTTCTGGTCTGTGGAGAGTGGCCAGACTCTCTGTACAAATGAAATGTACGAGAGTCTGGTAGGACCAGGCTACAAAAATGCTGGCGCTGGCTGGCAACTTAAAAAAAAAAATGTATATGGTGTTACGGGTATACAGTTCTTAACTTATAAACTTATAACAGTTAATTAATTTAAAATATTGACACTCCTAAGTTAATAAACAAGTATGAAAACAAGCAGAATTGTTACAATTACAGCAGAACTGGTACAGCAGATACAGATGGAAATATTAGGCATATATCTTGTGAGAGGATTTTGAATATGATGGGCCACTGTATTAAACCTATTGGCACATAAATTGTGCAGTTGTTTGGGTAACACTTTATTTTGATGGTTCCTTTTGAACATTCTGTTGACTATAAGTGACTTTGCAACTACATGTCAACTAGCAGTCTGTCTGCTTAATATCTGCTAACTCTTTTATTTTGATGCTCCCAAACAGACATAAGTAACTGACTATAAGCCACGTTAACTGCATATCAACTTATTCTAACCCTACCAGTCTACTAATACACTGGGGAAAAAAATTTTTTACTGCTTGTTCAAATTGCTTAATTAAAATGAGCTAAAGCAACACAATTGCTATACATTTTGTCCTAACTTAATTTGATTGTGTTCTATCCACTTAAATATGTAAAATTTAAGTTTACTTAATCCGTTTGTGTTGAGATTACATGAATGATTTGTGTTGTGTTAATTGAAACTGGGTGGGGCTTGTTAGTTCCCAGCATGCTTTATATGCATACAGCTAAATCAAGAGTAAATGTTGTTATTTTATATGTAAAAGTGTAATTTTATGTATTTTTGAGCAAGATGAGAAAGGAGGAGACTTGATTGTGTTTAATAGAGTTTAATATTCAATTATGTTGGAATTATTAGAACAAATTTAATTACAGTGGGTTACCATTGTGGAGAAGAGTGGAGCATTTGCTTAGGCTGTGGACTAAAAAACTAATGTCAAAACAGCTTTGCTTAATGAGCTTTTAATTATTAACATTTGAGATGCTAATGTGTGCTATTGCTAGCTAAAAGTTTGACAACTAGCTAGTGCAGTATTATATTTCAGTTGTATAACATTAAAACATATGAAATTTAAGTTGATGAATGAATGTATGAAACTCAATGCCTGAATCATGTCAGGGAGCCATATAAATTTCACTTTGAGACTACTAAACTGAGTCACTTAAAATGTGTTCATTCCATGATGTTGAAGTTACATGAACAAATTATGTTTGTTCAACTTAATTGATTCATGTGGGACACAATTAAATCATGTAAATCCAACACACTTTTTTTTTTCCTTTTTCAGTGTACTCTACTAACAGTGAGTGTTAGTAGACATGTAGGTGCAGAATATGTTAAAGTGACCATCAGAATTAATTGAAACCATTGTTAGTGTAACAGACATGATACTTCAAATTGTGCAGTTTGTTGAGTAGATGTGTGCTTTAACTTTATAACCAATCAGACGTTCCATCCACATATTTTAATGCAAATTTTGAGATAAATGCTGCAGGAAAACACCAAATTGTGAAGAACAATTCCAAAAACAGTGGATACATTTTTTGGTTACACTTTATTTTAAGCTGACATAGTCACATTATACATAAATAAGTACTGAGTAAAATTAATTAACTACTGACTATAGAGTTATGGTTAGGGTTTGGTTTAAGGTTAGTTACTTATGTAATTATGTGTAATTATGCATAATTTACTGTTATTACTATTGTAAGTACATGTAATAACATGACGATAAAGAGTGTATTCACTCTCAGAAAAAAAGGTACAGCGCTGTCACTGGAGCGGTACCTAAGGTACAAAAGTGAAAAGCTACATCTTTGTAACTCACCCCTAAATGGTACATATTAGTACTTTAAGAGAGCGTATTAGTACCTTAAAGGTATATATCAGTTCTTTAAGAGAGCGTATTAGTACCATAAAGGTACACATCAGTGCTTTAAGAGTGCGTATTAGTACCTTAAAGGTTCACATCAGTGCTTTAAGAGTGCGTATTAGTACCTTAAAGGTTCACATCAGTGCTTTAAGAGTGCGTATTAGTACCTTAAAGGTTCACATCAGTGCTTTAAGAGAGCGTATTAGTACCTTAAAGGTACACATCAGTGCTTTAAGAGAGCGTATTAGTACCTTAAAGGTTCACATCAGTGCTTTAAGAGAGTGTATTAGTACCTTAAAGGTTCACATCAGTGCTTTAAGAGAGCGTATCAGTACCTTAAAGTTCACATCAGTGCTTTAAGAGTGCGTATTAGTACCTTAAAGGTACACATCAGTGCTTTAAGAGAGCGTATCAGTACCTTAAAGTTCACACCAGTGCTTTAAGAGAGCGTATTAGTACCTTAAAGGTTCACATCAGTGCTTTAAGAGAGCGTATTAGTACCATAAAGTTCACACCAGTGCTTTAAGAGAGCGTATCAGTACCTTAAAGTTCACATCAGTGCTTTAAGAGTGCGTATTAGTACCTTAAAGGTTCACATCAGTGCTTTAAGAGAGCGTATTAGTACCTTAAAGGTACATATTAGTACCTTTTCGGATTTGTACCTTAGAGTACCGCCCCAGTGACAGCACTGTACTTTTTTTTCTGACAGTGTAGTTACATTTCCATTCCACAAAAGGTTCTTTATAGATTTTTAAATGTTCTTTATACTAAGAAAAAATGGTTCTTTTAAGAACTGATCACTGAAAGGTTATTTTGGGAACAAAAATGGAAAAATAGAAAACTATTTTCTAAATAAATTTTTAGATGCACATAAAAAAAGTCATGTGACCAAATAATTCACTCAGTGAAGAACACTGGATCAATATCATTACACAGGATCTCTTTGGTCATTTCGAAATGCCAAAGCAAAGGCCAACACCCAGCAACCATATAGCAACATCAAATCATTGTGGTGAACATCACTCACATTTACTTCAGAAAATAGTTAGTAGAGGTTGGTTGGTTTGGGCTGCGCCCAATAGTTGGCACAGATTCTCCCTGGTAAGCAAACATCTTCAGAAAGGCTCTTTTTAGTTTTCTGGAGACGGTTCCCCATCATAATCTTTGAACAAACGAAGCAAAGAAAACAAAATGTCAAAAACCACAATTTATTGCCGCTGCCCTTTAAAAGGCTCTCTCTGTTCTGGCCAGCAGCGGCTCAACGTTTACACTCGATTTCTACTTCTGGATGGGAGGATAGTAAGATATCTCTCTGTCAATTCAGTTCATTTACAAGCTCTCCGCTCCCCCGAACCCTGTCTGACATCACTCGCTAGTTGAACTTTACTATACCAATGCGTCGTTTACTCAAGTGTGGCGTTTTACTATCAGAAGTGCTATTAGAGGGGAAAGAAGTCTCCTTGCAGTTTATAGGGCTTGGGTAAGAGTTTCAGAAGTTGGTAGAACAAAAATATGGGCATTTGTTATGCAACCACGTGAGAAAAGAAGGAACAGCAAGTTGCCTTAAGGTTTAACTGAGCTATTAAATAACTCGCCATATTGTTAGCAGCCTATTTAGAGGGGCTGCACTCTTGTTTGGGAGTTTAAATTACCATTCAGGGTATGAAATGGGGATCTGGTACTTAAAGGGGGGTATCGAGTAGCTCAAGCCCTCCTGTTATAGCCCCTAAACTAGCCTGCTTGATGTCTTCTCCTCTGGAACGGCATTGTCCCACGTTGGCGTACCGTTAGTGTTGCATTTGGGAGCTGTTTGCTGCCACTGTAAAGAGTCAGATGGGACACTCAATGAAAAACAGGCAGCGGTAATAAAATAGCAACTAAACAAGGAGCCACTGAGTAGCGTCGGCCTCCTACAGCGCTACAGGGAGCAGAGTGCAACTCAGATGCCCACAGCCAAACCAGAGCATGTCTACAAACTGTAAACAGATGCGTGCAAATCCATACAGCGTTTAAAGAGGTTGAGAGTGGCCATTGGGATTGTTTAATTGTTTATTAATAACCTGCAGTGTCATATTTTTGAAGTTATAAATAAACTTTTATAAGATTATTATAAGATTATTGGAGTGCATGTTACAAGAAAATATGGTAACACTTTATTTCGATGGTCCACTTTATACTAACTTTAAGTGACTACTTTGCAATTACATGTCAACTAACTCTCATTAGAGTATTAGTAGACTGTCTGCTTAATATCTGCTAACTCTTTATTTTGATGCTCCCCAACAATTTATTCTACTAACCTACGCCCTAAGCCCTAGCCTGACAGTCTACTAATCCTTTAATGAGAGTTAACTGACATGTAGTTGCAAAGTTACTTATAGTTAGATAGTGTCTAAAGTGGACCATCGAAATAAATGGGGGTGTTGGCTGGGGAAACGCAGCGCTGTTTTCTGTCCATGAATGATGCAAACAGTTGCTCACCTGTCTAATAAAACACATCATATATTAAAGCGGCTTTGGTGTTTCCATGGTTTCCACATGGAAATCAAGGGTAATGCTGGTGTGATGTCATTGATAGGCGACGCACGGATACGGTCCTGGTTAAAACTGCTTATTTCTCTGGATTTAAACATTCTTGGAAACATTTGGGATAATATAAGTACACAAGTCAACAAAATATATAACACTGTTCTAGTGGTTTTTGGATATTTCAATTGAAATATCTTCTATATTGCACGTTTAAGTGATATAATGCTGTACCAAAATCTGCATTTTACCTTAAAATATACAGATAACACCATAATAATATAGGTAACACATTAGAAAGCCACATGATGAGTTCATCAGATAATGGTCTGTTCATAAAAATGTCCATTACTCATATCAAGGTCATAAACACAAAGACAAAACACCATCAACACACATGACACTAATAAACAATGCAATGAACTTTAATTGAATAGCAGAAAAAGCAACACAATGTGCATTACTGATAACATAAGGAGAAAATAAATATATATTATACAAATATATAATATGTAATATTTATACAAATGTATAATGTCACACAGGGACGTTTTCTGTTTTTCACCATATATTATATAGTAATTAATAGTTTTAACTTCCATAAACCATAAATTTGACAGTATTTAAATTACATATAATGCAATGCTAAACCATTTATAATTTTTCTTACCTTAAAGGTTTTTACTGTAGCATTTTATACTATTTTCCCCATAAAAATTACAAACATTTTGCACAGTGCATGAACAATCATATGAAATAAAATTAAAAATGCTTTAGGTACTTAAATATCCCTTAATACAAAAATGACTGTTTTGCTAAAATACCATAGTAACAGCAATTACTTTTACTACCGTAGAAACCTCAATACATTAACATGGCATATTCTTTAAACAGAACTAGACACTTTCAGAATCTTTCTGCCATTGTTTAATTTATTTTTATGACAGTAGTGACTAATACAGAGTTACCACAGTTTTATTGTAGTAACTATAACTGCAACTGTGGTATTTTGGCAGAAACTATGGTTGCCAAGGTCAATTTTTCTTTGGGAAGGAGTTGAAAAATCTCTCCCAACCACAGTTTATACCAAAAATGCTGCCATACAGTTATTGATAATAGTGTAAAACCACAGTAGATTAATATGGGATGTTTCTGAAACAGTGTGAGTTTTTCATGTCAGAGGTGAGTTTTTTTGTATAATAAGTGTAGGCCTACAATGTGTTTTAGCATGGTTTCTATGGTGACGTGGTTAATAAATCATACACTCCTTCGATAAGATAGTCAAATCGAGGCGTTATGAGGCTAAGCCATATTGTGGTAGTAAGTCGAATGATTTATAGAGGCTGATAAATTGTTGAGCGTTTCATTAGCCACACGCCTCTCAACAGCACTTAACTTACACCTCGTGCATTACATGCGCTTTCACAAATAGGCCTGTTATGCTTCGCAATTAGCGCTGAGTGAGTGTTGCACAGCTTCGGGCACCGCGTCAGATCTGGCGGTCTCTCTGAGCCCCTTAAACCCTGCGCAGCGTTTGCAGAGTTGTTATTGTGTTACCAAATACATGAAAGATATGAGGTCAGCGCTGCGTGTTGTGTACAGGGCCCGCAGCGGCTGCCAAGCAAAACACGCATGGCCGTGCCACCGTTTAGTCCAAGCTAAGCCACGCATACAAACATGTTCCCGCCAGTGGCGTCGAGTCGCATTTCAGCATCTCGGCTTTCAGCACCAAAGTCTGTTAATTGATTCTCTGTAGAGTAATTGTGTGATATACAATTTCGCGGCGAGATGTCGAAGTAATTGGTGGTGTTGGAGCGGCTGTTGGCAGCAAATCACGCTTTCAGGGGAAATTTGTGTGTTCAGAGAGCAAGAGTGAGAGAAAAGCATTTTATGCGTTGAAATACCCTAATCATTGTGTCTCAAATTAGCTCACGGCCTCAAAACGAGAGGATGGTGCAACTGGAAAACATTAAAATCACTGCTGACTATGTGTCAACCCTGGTTTTAAGGCCGGTGTGCGTGTGCGAGCACCAATGGCAGGTTAGTGTCTGTCGGATGTGTTTGTGTGCTGGTTTTTATTAGGAAGGGCGTTTATGACATGTCTTTCCACCTAAGCATGACAGGCCGCGAGCCAGGAAACTCTGAACAAATGCATCCACTTCTTTGTTTCTATGTGGTGTACAACTGAATAGCAACATGTGTGAGGCTTTAGCGTCTTCTTCACACATTTTCTGAAGTACAAGATTGTGAGACAAGCAACCACACAGAACAGTGTAGAAAATGTCAATTGTGGTTTACAATATGAATGGGCATTCTTAGTGAATATTAGTGAAAACGCACTGTATTTTTATTTTGTATACACATTAGGCCTATACTGTCTAATTTTATTTTATTTTTTAAGTCTCTCATGCTCACTAAGGCTGTATTTATTTGATAAAAATACAGTAAAATCAGTAATATTATGAAATATTATTAGAATTTAAAATAGCCATTTTCTATGTGAATGTATTTTAAAATGTAATTTATTCCTGTGATCAAAGCTGAATTTTCAGCATCATTACTCCAGTCTTCAGTGTCACATGATCCTTCAGAAATCATTCTGATATGAGGATTTGAAACATTTCTTATCAATGTTGAAAACAGTTGAGCTGCTTCATATCTTTGTGGAAACCTTGATAACATTTTTTCAGGATTCTTTCATTTATTTGATAAAGAAATCTTTTCTAACATTATAAATGTCTGTCTCTGTTGATCAATTTAAAGCATCCTTGCTGAATAAACTTATTCAAACCCTCATCCTTCCTTTGCACTTTGTAACAAATCCTTCCCTTAAAGGGATAGTTCACCCAAAAATGAAAATTAGCCCATGATTTACTCACCCTAAAGTCATCCTAGGTGTTTATGACATTCTTCTTTCAGATTAATAAAATCAGAGGTATATTAAAAAAGTCCTGGCTTCTCAAAGCTTTATAACGGCAGTGACTTGTTGCTTCGTTTATGAGGTCCATAAAAGTGCATCTATCCATCATATAACTGCTCCACACGGCTCCGGGGGGTTAATAAAGGCCTTCTGAAGTGAAGTGGTGCGTTTGTATAAGAAAAATATCCATGTTTAAAACTTTATAGACTAAAATAACTAACTTCTGGCGGATTGCAGTACGCATCAAGAGTGACCCCTGACCCTTGACTCTTGACGCATGTGTATTGACGAACGCAGAAACGTAGAGGATAGAGCAAGGGAGTTACTCTTTTAGCTCAAGCCAACTCGTGCACCGCTGACCGCTGGAAGTTAGTTATTTTAGTCTATAAAGTTTTAAATATGGATATTTTTCTTACACAAACGCGTCACTTCTCTTCAGAAGGCCTTTATTAACCCCACGGAGCCCTGTGGAGCAGTTATATGATGGATAGATGCACTTTTATGGACTTCACAAACAAGGCAAGGAGTCACTGCCGTTATAAATCTTGGATTATCCGGGACTTTTTTAATATAACTCCGATTGTATATAATTTTGTTATTGATACTTTATTTGTTTATGTCCCCGAAGGGCAATTTGTTTTGCAACAAGAACAGCATACATACATACAAGACAGTTTACAAACATTAAAACGCATAAAAACAACACAAGACAGCAGCAGCACAAACATCTAGCTATACTTCCCACAACTCCTCCCATTCCCGACTTTAACAAGGAAACCGCAGTAGGAATAAATGAATGTTTATACCTGTTGCTTCTAACAGTGGGAAATCTAAATCTAAGTCCAGAAAGTAGAAAATTAAACTCAAATTGTAGGGGATGGGAGTTATCCATTAAAATGGATTGCGCTTTACTTACGACCTGACATTTAAGTCAGTAGGGTGGCTCTAATGAGAGCTCCTATAATTTTACTACTGGTATAGACTATTTTCACCACCGCATTCTTTCCTTTAACACTAAGACCACCATACCAGCATAATAAAGACAAAGTTATAAAAGTAATAATATAACATGATATTTCATGACTCTTGTCACTACATATGGAGCGAATGAGCTGTTCCGCTGGGTCCTAAAGTCAGTTTCTCTTCAGTATGCATTCAGATACACATGTAGATGTTATAAAATAATTTTTTAGCATTAAAAGTTTTAACATTTTTAGGTTGAATTTTGAGCAGTTTTAGGTTTTTCTATGTGTCGTGAAGCATTCCTCACATTTCATTCATTCCTAAGGGGGTCAAATTGACCCGCGAGGGAAGGATTTGTTACTTTTTTAAATTCAAACCACAAGGCTCCTCGAATCCAGTCAATTTTTTGTGTGTGTATTCATGGTTCAAGTGTGACAAAAGTCCTACAGTCTTGGACCATTCCAATGAACACTCAATTTTTAAAATTAAAAATTAGTTTTGGGTCAAAATGACCCGAGGGAAGGATGAGGGTTAAAACAAATCTTACTGACCCCAATTATGAGTGTAGTGCCATGAAGTCTGCAGTGAAAATGCATTGAAAAAAATTGGATACAGAGATCAGAATTGAAAATGTCAGATTCAATGTGACATCCAACAATCAGATCTGTGTCAAATCTGGGCCACATTTATCTGTAACCTGTGGGTGGATACGAGGTGAAATGTCGCATTTATACCACCTCCTAAAATAATAATACAGCCTGAGTGCCACATAGCTGAGCGGTACCCTTATATACTCACTTGGGAAACTGGGTGGACCTAAATGACCTTTGCAGTCAACTGAAACCCATAGCACTCCAAGATTCAACAAGGCATGTTGTGAGTAGCTCTAGTGTCAATACTGTCCCTGCCAAACATCCTCGCCATAACTTTGGCCAACCTTACACAGCATGCCGAGTTCCGAGATTTGACTTGCGAGAGAGCGTTGGAATTGTTTGCCAGTGTTTTGCTGTTTATGATGCCCTGGGGCGATTGTTTTGAGAGCTATAAACTAATGCAAATTTAATTAGAAGTCAACCAATTAAAGAAGTATTAGGATCAGTGCTAACCTTTCTTCACCTCGCACCAACGGTTCGAGAGGGAATTCTTGCCGTTTCTCGACCTTTCCAAGTTTCCTTTTTAGTGTGAAACATTCGAGATAGCCATGATGTTGCCCGCCTCAATCCTACATGACTAAGAACAAAGCTATGCTATTGCTCATGGTTAATGTTCCTCTTGCTCAACTGGTAGAGATACCAATAGCAATACAAATCACTTGCTGGAAAAATGTACATGTTGAATGCTGCTTTAGATAAGTGTTTGCCAAATGAATTATTGTACTGTAAATGTTTATGTGTTAGCAATGCATACTCAAGGGTGAAATAGATCTTGGCTCTGGCAAACTGCATGTTGTAAAGGTAATAGTGATGCATTTCAATACATAAAATATAGGCAAAATCAACATGAAACAATTTTGTCCATAATGTCACCTATAAGTTTGGGGTCAGTTAGATTTTCCATTTGATATTTCCCCCATTAAAAAAACATCTCAGTGTCATGACATTTTGTGACTTCTGTTACGTTATCTGTCTAAAAAACTGGGTTTGATTCGGTTGTTCTGAAGGTATGTAAAAAATAAATTAAATTACATTTTTAAAAAAGTCACACTCGTGGTCTTTGGGATCCAAACAGACCCCACATTGAAAATGAAAGAGAAAGTCGAAGAAAAAAAAAATAGATTTTTAATATAAATTTTTCAGTAAAATCAATAAAGAAATTTTGACACAGAAATGAAGGCCTGGTACTACACCACAAATGCGATGTGGAACAAAAAGACGCATTTTCATATCTGCATTTGTAGCTGATTTTGTTTGCCAAATTCTATTCCGTGTGTGTGTGTGTCTGTGTCTGTGTGTGAGTATGTGCGTCCTGGTAAACCCTACATTATGGGGATGTCCCTACAAAGATGGCAATATCCAAAATCCTTGTCCTTGTGGGGACATTTTTTGGTCCCCATGAGGAAAACATCTTATAAATCATACTAAGTGATGTTTTTTGAAAATGTAAAAATGCAGAATGTTTCCTGTGATGGGTATAGGTTTAGGGGTAGGGTGTGTGTGTGTGTGTGTGTGTGTGTGTGTGTGTGTGTGTGTGTGTGTGTGTGTGTGTGTGTGTGTGTGTGTGTGTGTGTGTGTGTGTAGTGTGTTGATGGGTAGGTGCAGGGTAGGGGTGTAGGAAATACGGTTTGTACAGTATAAAAACCATTACGCCTATGGAATGTCCCCATAAAACATGAAAACACAACATGTGTGTGTGTGTGTGTGTGTGTGTGTGTGTGTGTGTGTGTGTGTGTGAGTGAGTGAGTGAGTGAGTGAGTGAGAGTGAGTGAGTGAGTGAGTGAGTGAGTGAGTGAGTGAGTCTGTGGGTGGGTGGTGGGTGGGTGAGTGGGTCGGTGGGTGAGTGAGTGAGTGAATGGGTGGGTGAGTGGTGAGTGAGTGATGGTGGTGAGTGAGTGAGTGAGTGAGTGAGTGAGTGAGTGAGTGAGTGGGTGGGTGGGTGAGTGAGTGAGTGGGTGAGTGAGTGGGTGGGTCGGTGGGTGAGTGAGTGGGTGAGTGGGTGGGTGAGTGGGTGAGTGGGTGAGTGAGTGAGTGGGTGAGTGGGTGAGTGAATGGGTGAGTGAGTGGGTGGGTGGTGAGTGTGTGTGTGTGAGTGAGTGAGGGTGGGAGTGGTGGGTGGTGAGTGAGTGAGTGAAGTGGGTGAGTGAGTGAGTGTGGTGTGTGTGTGTGGTGAGTGAGTGAGTGTGGTGAGTGAGGAGGAGTGAGTGGTGGAGTGAGTGAGTGAGTGTGTGTGAGTGAGTGAGTGAGTGAGTGAGTGAGTGAGTGTGTGTGAGTGAGTGAGTGAGTGAGTGAGTGGTGAGTGAGTGAGTGAGTGAGTGAGTGAGTGAGTGAGTGAGGTGGAGTGAGTGAGTGAGTGAGGTGAGTGAGTGAGTGAGTGAGTGAGTGAGTGAGTGAGTGAGTGAGTGAGTGAGTGAGTGACTGAGTGTGTGAGTGAGTGAGTGAGTGAGTGAGTGAGTGAGTGAGTGGTGAGTGAGTGAGTGAGTGTGTGTGTGTGAGTGAGTGAGTGAGCGACTGAGTGAATGTGAATGTGAGTGAGTGTGTGAGTGAGCGAGTGTGTGAGTGACTGAGAGAGTGATTGAGTAAGTCGGTGAGTGTGTGTGTGTGTGAGTGAGTGAGTGAGTCAGTGAGTGAGTGAGTGAGTGAGTGAGTGAGTGAGTGAGTGAGTGAGTGAGTGAGAGGAGTGAGTGAGTGAGTGAGTGAGTGAGTGAGTGAGTGAGTGAGTGAGTGAGTGAGTGAGTGAGGTGAGTGAGTGAGTGAGTGAGTGAGTGAGTGAGTGGAGTGAGTGAGTGAGTGAGTGAGTGAGTGAGTGAGGAGTGAGTGTGTGAGTGAGTGAGTGAGTGAGTGTGTGAGTGAGTGTGTGAGTGAGCGAGTGTGTGAGTGACTGAGTGAGTGAGCGACTGAGTGAGTGAGTGTGTGAGTGAGCGACTGAGTGTGTGTGAGTGAGTGAGTGTGTGAGTGAGCGAGTGTGTGAGTGACTGAGTGAGTGATTGAGTAAGTCAGTGTGTGTGTGAGTGAGTGAGTGAGTGAGTCAGTGAGTGTGTGTGTGAGTGAGTGAGTGAGTGAGTGAGTGAGTCAGTGAGTGTGTGTGAGAGTGAGTGAGTGAGTGAGTGAGTGAGTGAGTGAGTGAGTGAGTGAGTGAGTGAGTGAGTGAGTGAGTGAGTGAGTGAGTGAGTGAGTGTGTGAGTGAGTGAGTGTGTGTGAGTGAGTGAGTGAGTGAGTGAGTGGGTGAGTGAGTGAGTGAGTGAGTCAGTGAGTGTGAGTGAGTGAGTGAGTGAGTGAGTGTGTGTGGTGAGTGGTGGTGGTGAGTGAGTGAGTGAGTGAGTGAGTGGTGAGTGAGTGAGTGAGTGAGTGAGTGAGTGAGTGAGTGAGTGAGTGAGTGTGTGTGTGAGTGAGTGAGTCAGTGAGTGTGTGTGTGTGTGAGTGAGTGAGTGAGTGAGTGAGTGAGTGAGTGAGTGAGTGAGTGAGTGAGTGAGTGGTGTGTGGTGAGTGAGTGAGTGAGTGTGTGTGAGTGAGTGAGTGAGTGAGTGAGTGAGTGAGTGAGTGAGTGAGTGAGTGAGTGAGTGAGTGAGTGAGTGAGTGTGTGTGAGTGAGTGAGTGAGTGTGTGAGTGAGTGTGTGTGTGAGTGAGTGTGTGAGTGAGTGAGTGAGTGAGCATGTTTGATCCACATTGAATTTGGGCTCTATTACCATGCCTTCATTTCTGTATGAAAATTATTTATGCCGGATTTATTGATTTTATTGAAAAATAAATAAAAAACTATTTTTTCTTTCCCATTCATTTTCAATGTGGGGTCCAATTAAATTGATCAAAAGTGACAGTAAATACATGTATAATATTAGAAAAGATTTAGAATTTTCTATTCATCAAAGAATCCTAAAAATATCACTGTTTCCTCAAAAAAATTAAGCAGTGCAACTGTTTACAACAATTGATAATAATAAATGTTTCTTGAGCACAGCAGTAGTAATATTCCACAATATTACTGCTTTTACTGTATTTTTACTGTATTTGATCAAATAAATGCAGCCTTTGGTGTACATATATAAGAGAGTCATTTAAAAAAATTGAAAAAAATGGTTCTGTATTTTCAAATGGAACAGGACATTCATTTTTGTCTGATACACAATGATGAAGTGACGTTTCACTCATAGTTACGGCAGGCAGAAAACAAAAGAATAGGAAGTATCATCAGCAAAACTTGAAATGGCTCAGCGAGGGTTAAAAAACACTTTTTATGTGCATTATGTGCACCAATGAATTTTGCAGAATTAGAAACCAGGAATGTGCACTAAAATGAATAATCTAGGCTTTATATTGTAGACAGTAAATCATTGCACTGACCTTGCCAAGGTCATGGGTTCAATTCTCAGGGAATGCATGAATTCAGCTGAATGCAATGTATGCAACAACATCATTAAGCTGCACCGACATATGCAATCAATTTTATAATTTGCGAATATCACATATACAACATTACATTTAAAACAGCTTCAGAACAAGTTTGTCCAGCTGTGGTTTGTTATGCTAATTTGTTAACACAGCTGTCAAGAACAAGATGTTCAGTGCTAACACTTGTTTGATTGTTTACATCAGTGGTGACAAAAAGAGTCCATTTGAAAACACTTCTAGAATGAAATCGCCAACCTTTGAACTCAGGAAATCTTTGCTTGTGGGCACACCTCCACCCTACCTTGCTGTGCCGTACCCCCACTTTATAGTGAGGGTTTATTTTTCTAAGGCTAAACTTTACACACAGGGCAGCTAATTAGGCCCGGGTTTGTTGTTTCACCTCCGTCTGTGTCACATGAGTGAAATATAATGATATGTGCTGACCCTTCAACTTTGCATGTGCTGAGTTCTGTCTTTTTTATGGTATGCACAACTACTTTTATGGAGAAGGTCACGGTTTTATCTACAGATTTCATTATCTCAGAGGACAAAACATGATTGGTTTGGTATCTTTGTAGTTGATTTTGGCTTCATAAAAGCCACATTTTTAGACAAGTACTTCAGTCAAGTTAAAAAAAAATTAAGTATACTTAGGACAAGTCAACATTTGTGAAAACGTGATGTTCCCTTAAAGCGGACCAAGCTGTAGCAACAGCCTTTTCATGCTTTTATGGCTTGTAACCGACTGTGGACACCATACGGTATATTTACATATTTCTTAGTTCCTGTGTGGCCTGCAAACCTTATAGGCCAAATGATGCGTTTCTGGGTGATTCAGGAGTTAAATGCTGGAGAACGAAATATATACTTGCATAGGTAAAAACATAATGTAGAATATATTAGGCTATTAACATGTTTCACCTCACTGAACTCATTGTGAATGTTTGAGTAATGGACTCATTCTGCAGAGAAGTGCGCACTTGAAGCTTTTGTATTGACATTTGCTGTGCATGATTGGTCAATATTTTCCTTGCCTTGTTTCCAAAACTTGTCGCCAGTCTGTCCTTCATGCCAAATTGACATACTGACAACGCACACACACAGACACACACACCCACACACACCCCACACCCACGACATGCCTAAGCGGGATGGTCGTTGCACATGAACCGACACTCCTTATTTATAGCTCTCTTTCCCAAGGTTTTTCTCACAGGAACGGGAGCAGAGCAGGAATCAAATGTTTCCTCTCCTGTCTTCATCAATCACTCCTTATTAATCCAAACATGCTGGAGAAGGCAGCCCTCGCTTCACTTGAGGAAAAAGGCCTGCTTTGTTTTCTGTTCTCATTGAGTCAAGCCGGGTTTGAAATGAGCCCTCTCAAGGAATCAATGGGTTAAGAGAGGTTAAGGTATAACAGTGTATCTGTGAGGGAAATGTGCATCCAGGTGAGCCATTCATGGATAAAATGGTTAAAGTCTGTGTGCAACTCATCCCTCAAACCTTATGCTACACAAATGATCAGACTTCAAATTTACAATCAAATAAGTGTTATGATTATGATTAGGTGAGAAGTGTATGAATTGTGTTTTGAAATGCATCATGGAAGCCTGTTTGAGTAAATAATAAAATAGGTAGCTGTGAGATAAAGTTTCAAATATGTCAGAAATTACGAGAAATAAAGACACAGATATGAGAAATGAAGCCGCAAATATGAAATGTCACAATTTTTAGATGTACAAATTTACATTTTGAGATATAAACCAATACCAATAATTAAAAATGCAGATGATGTGAGAAATAAAGTCGCAAAATGTAAGATTAAGTTGCTATTGTGAGCTATAAAAGTCCCTTTTTAAGAAATAGTCACATCTATGAGATATCAAGCAAGAAATAAAGTCATGAAATAGTTGCATTTTTGAAGAACAAAGATGCAAATGTAAGAAATTAAGTTGCAAATGTGAGAAAGATGCAATTATAGAAATAAAGTCACAAATGCAATTAGTAGCAAAAAATGTGAGAAATAACAATCATGAGAAATAAAGACGCAAATGTGAGATTAAGTTGCTATCGTGACATACAATATCCTTTTTTAAGAAATAGTCACATCTATGAGATATCATTAACAGGTGCAAGAAATATGAAAGTCATGAAATAGTTGCAATCATGAGGAACAAAGATGCAAATGTAAGAAATGAAGTTGCAAATGTGATGCTATTATGAGAAATAAAGTCACAAACGTAAGTCACAGTTGTGAGATACAAAGTCACATTGCGAAATTTAAATTTGCGAATGCAAGAGATAGTCATAAATCAAACAAATACAGTCACAATTATGAGATAAAGCAGTGTTGGGGAAAGTAATGCATTACAATATTGCATTACTCTTTTATAGACAGTAATGTGTTATATTATTTTTACTTTTACTGTGCGTTACCAAAAGTGAATGGAATAAACCTCAGACTGGAGGAAATGCAAATTCATGCCTGTACAGTAGTTCTGGACTGCAAAAGAATAAGATGCAGGAGAAGAAAGTTCAAAATGCTTCAGCAGTTTATCTAAAGTCTTTTTTGCGTATTAGTCTGGTTGAAGTGGACCATCGAAGGTCAGCAGCGAAGACATTGGTTAATAAAGTGAGATTATATGCATAAAGTATGTTTGCGTAATTTTAAAGGTAAACTGTCATCAATAAAGGGAAAAACAAAATAACTAGTGTTACTTATTTGAAAAGGTAAATCAGATATTTTGTTGTAAATTTAAAAGTAATGCATTACTTTACTAGTTACTTGAAAAAAGCAATCTAATTACGTAACTCAAATACCCCCAACACTGGTTGTGAGATACAAAGTCACATTTTGAGTGAAAAACGTCATATTGTGAGACATAAAGTCACATCTATGACATTAAGTAACAGGTGCAAGAAATAAAGTCAAGAAATACAAACCCGATTCCAAAAAAATTGGGGCACTGTACAAATTGTGAATAAAAAAGGAATGCAATAATTTACAAATCTCATAAACTTCTATTTTATTCACAATAGAATATAGATAACATATCAAATGTTGAAAGTGAGACATTTTGAAATGTCATGCCAAATATTGGCTCATTTTGGATTTCATGAGAGCTACACATTCCAAAAAAGTTGGGACAGATAGCAATAAGAGGCCGGAAAAGTTAAATGTGCATATAAGGAACAGCTGGAGGACCAATTTGCAACTTATTAGGTCAACTGGCAACATGATTGGGTATAAAAAGAGCCTCTCAGAGTGGCAGTGTCTCTCAGAAGTCAAGATGGGCAGAGGATCACCAATTCCCCCAATGCTGCGGCCAAACATACTGGAGCAATATCAGAAAGGAGTTTCTCAGAGAAACACTGCAAAGAGTTTGAAGTTCTCATCATCTACAGTGCATAATATCATCCAAAGATTCAGAGAATCTGGAACAATCTCTGTGCGTAAGGGTCAAGGCCGGAAAACCATACTGGATGCCCGTGATCTTCGGGCCCTTAGACAGCACTGCATCACATACAGGAATGCTACTGTAATGGAAATCACAACATGGGCTCAGGAATACTTCCAGAAAACATTGTCGGTGAACACAATCCACCGTGCCATTCGCCGTTGCCGGCTAAAACTCTATAGGTCAAAAAAGAAGCCATATCTAAACATGATCCAGAAGCGCAGGCGTTCTCATTTAAAATGGACTGTGACAAAGTGGAAAACTGTTCTGTGGTCAGACCAATCAAAATTTGAAGTTCTTTTTGGAAAACTGGGACGCCATGTCATCCGGACTAAAGAGGACAAGGACAACCCAAGTTGTTCTCAGCGCTCAGTTCAGAAGCCTGCATCTCTGATGGGATGGGGTTCATGAGTGCGTGTGGCATGGGCAGCTTACACATCTGGAAAGGCTCCATCAATGCTGAAAGGGATATCCAAGTTCTAGAACAACATATGCTCCCATCCAGACGTCGTCTCTTTCAGGGAAGACCTTGCATTTTCCAACATGACAATGCCAGACCACATACTGCATCAATTACAACATCATAGCTGCGTAGAAGAAGGATCTGGGGACTGAAATGGCTAGCCTGCAGTCCAGATCTTTCACCCATAGAAAACATTTGGAGCATCATAAAGAGGAAGATGCCACAAAGAAGACCTAAGACAGTTGAGCAACTAGAAGCCTGTATTAGACAAGAATGGGACAACATTCCTATTCCTAAACTTGAGCAACTTGTCTCCTCAGTCCCCAGACGTTTGCAGACTGTTAGAAAAAGAAGAGGGGATGCCACACAGTGGGAAACATGGCCTTGTCCCAACTTTTTTGAGATGTGTTGATGCCATGAAATTTAATATCAACTTATTTTCCCTTAAAATTATACATTTTCTCAGTTTAAACATTTGATATGCCATCTATGTTGTATTCTGAATAAAATATTGAAATTTGAAACTTCCACATCATTGCATTCTGTTTTTATTCACAATTTGTACAGTCCCAACTTTTTTGGAATCGGGTTTGTAGTTGCAATTATAAGGAACAAAGATTCAAATGTGATATAGATGCTATGATGAGGAATAAAGTCACAAATGTAAGTCACAGTTGTGTGATACAAAGTCACATTGAGAGATATAGTTAGATATCACATTAGTGATATATTGGGAGAAATAGTCATAAATTAAACAAATACAGTCACAATTATGAGACATAAAGTCACAAATGCAATGAATAATGTAAAGAATGTGAGAAATAGCAATAGTGAGAAATAAAGACGCAGATGTAAGATAAGTTGCAGTTGTGTCACAATTTTGACATTCAAGAAATAAAGTTGAAATAGTTTTTAATTATGAGGAACAAAGATGCAAATTTAAGAAATTATGTTGCAAATGTGATATAGATGCTATTATGGGAAATAAATTCACAAACGTAAGTTGCAGTTGTGAATTCAGGTTGATTGGGACACTTTTTGCCATTGAGATGACTGGGAAGGTCCCATTCAACTTGAATTCACCCTACAAAGTCACATTGTGAGATACACTCACCTAAAGCATTATTAGGAACACCTGTTCAATTTCTCATTAATGCAATTATCTAATCAACCAATCACATGGCAGTTGCTTCAATGCATTTAGGGGTGTGGTCCTGGTCAAGACAATCTCCTGAACTCCAAACTGAATGTCAGAATGGGAAAGAAAGGTGATTTAAGCAATTTTGAGCGTGGCATGGTTGTAGGTGCCAGACGGGACAGTCTGAGTATTTCACAATCTGCTCAGTTACTGGGATTTTCACGCACAACCATTTCTAGGGTTTACAAAGAATGGTGTGAAAAGGGAAAAACATCCAGTATGCGGCAGTCATGTGGGCGAAAATGCCTTGTTGATGCTAGAGGTCAGAGGAGAATGGGCCGACTGATTCAAGCTGATAGAAGAGCAACTTTGACTGAAATAACCACTCGTTACAACCAAGGTATACAGCAAAGCATTTGTGAAGCCACAACACGCACAACCTTGAGGCGGATGGGCTACAACAGCAGAAGACCCCACCGGGTACCACTCATCTCCACTACAAATAGGAAAAAGAGGCTACAATTTGCATGAGCTCACCAAAATTGGACAGTTGAAGACTGGAAAAATGTTGCCTGGTCTGATGAGTCTCAATTTCTGTTGAGACATTCAGATGGTAGAGTCAGAATTTGGTGTAAACAGAATGAGATCATGGATCCATCATGCCTTGTTACCACTGTGCAGGCTGGTGGTGGTGGTGTAATGGTGTGGGGGATGTTTTCTTGGCACACTTTAGGCCCCTTAGTGCCAATTGGGCATCGTTTAAATGCCACGGCCTACCTGAGCATTGTTTCTGACCATGTCCATTCCTTTATGACCACCATGTACCCATTCTCTGATGGCTACTTCCAGCAGGATAATGCACCATGTCACAAAGCTCAAATAATTTCAAATTGGTTTCTTGAACATGACAATGAGTTCACTGTACTAAAATGGCCCCCACAGTCACCAGATCTCAACCCAATAGAGCATCTTTGGGATGTGGTGGAACGGGAGCTTCGTGCCCTGGATGTGCATCCCACAAATCTCCATCAACTGCAAGATGCTATCCTATCAATATGGGCCAACATTTCTAAAGAATGCTTTCAGCACCTTGTTGAATCAATGCCACGTAGAATTAAGGCAGTTCTGAAGGCGAAAGGGGGTCAAACACAGTATTAGTATGCTGTTCCTAATAATCCTTTAGGTGAATGTATAAAGTCAATGATGAGAAATAAAGGTTGTCACAACTTGAGCTACAAATTCACACTTTGAGATATGTTTTTGTGTGTGTGTGTGTGTGTGTGTGTGTGTGTGTGTGTGTGTGTGTGTGTGTGTGTGTGTGTGTGTGTGTGTGTGTGTGTGTGTGTGTGTGTGTGTGTGTGTGTGATGAAGTATTCGAGACCGGTCTTAAGACATTTTTTTGACGGTCTTGGTCTTGTCTCGGTCTCGACCACATTTGTACTCGGCCTTGTCTCGGTCTCAGACTAAGAGGACTCAGGATTTTGTTTCAAGACCACAACTGCTGGGATATCACTAAATTGCCAGTGCATTGCCTGATTTATTTATTAACATCATTAATGTGATTGGATGTAAAACTTACCGCTTCAGATGCAATCAATAACTTATTTCTAATTTGATTTATTTATTGTGTCGATTCAGAAATTAATTAGGGATTTGCAAAAATGCGACCAAAAATTAATACAAATGCTCACAAAATTCAGGATATTGTTGCAAAAAGTTATTGTATGAGATCTGGATTTATAACGTGATATAATTAACCAATATCACAAGAGCAAGAGAGCTGTTTTCACAAATTTGAGCATGAAACATGATATTGCTTTAACAAACATTCACCTCTGCAGTGCAAAGATGAATTTTGTTGTTAATGATTTCATTTGATTGGTATCAGCTATAGTGTCTTATTCTAATTATATTCATTATAAGTCATTTCTCAGGTGGTAATGTGGATCTCTATGAATTTAAGGAGTGCTGGTCTGGTCTTGGTCTTGACTCGGTCTCGCCCTGCTTTGGTCTTGATCTTGTCTTGGTCTCAACACACATTGGTCTTGGTCTCGACTTGGTCTCAGATTAGGTCTTGACTACAACACTAGTTTTTTTTTTACTAAACGTGCTTCCATAGTTTGCTGACATGACCTCGAGTGAAGCTCTAATTCTTTCACAATGAACTGTATGTCGGTCATAAGTCATAAAAAAATAGCTTTTAGTCTGTGCATAACATAGAACCAAATATGTTACACACATCACTGTCCCATATGACTGCTGTTTGCACACAACTGCTTGCTTGTTTTTTCAGGGATGAGTGACATAGGGATGAACAACATTTAGGCAGTTCCTCAAGAGGCCAGCTATAATACTAGCATGTTGTACAGTCCACATCACCTCCTCCACTGTTTCCTGAAGGCATAAAGGTGAAAGCAGTGAAAGCTAGACAAATATTTCACTGGTAATAACGGTGACATTCTCCTTCCTGAGTTTGGAGTGCAGAAACAGAGGGACTTGTGACATTGAAGTTAAAGCTCCACAGCTATGAGGAAGAACCTCTCACCTAGCATAAACAGTCGTTCGGAAAGCTACGCGAAGACAACTCAAACATTACCTCATCTACTCCCTGCTGTCAAAACATCCCTAGTTCAAAGCGCCAGAGTGTTTTTGGTACTTTTACGTGTGTGCCATACAGAGAGGGAGGGGGGCTCTGTGTATTATTTTTCTAAATCGTTCATGCAGAAGGGGCATTACATATTTTTGTGATTTTTGGATGGAGCCAGGCAGGAAGTTGCTTCGATGCCCGGATGACTTTGAACAATTTGTGGACGCAGCAATGCGTAGTCTTGCTTATTTTGTGGCCCGGGAGCTGTGAAGCCAGGTACTTATTCAACATTAATCTTCAGTACAGACTACAGCCAGTCATTCGTCATCTCGACTGATGCGATTTCCCTGTTTAGCAGCCAGCCGGGCGCATGCCACTGTCTGACATCATGAAGCTGTTCACCTGTCGCTGCCAAAACACTAAACATCCCTCTGCAATGCTTTGACAATTAGAGGGACCACAAAAAAAACTTACCACAAAAAGTACCATGGTATGATTTCATTTTACTAACATTTTGCTATCATCACTATTGACTAGCTAATAATATTAATATGGTTAATAGTGGGTAGTGGGGTAAGATGAGCCAGTGGGTAAGTTGACCCACCCCCTGTATCTTACACTTTTATTGTCATGTGACCATGTATTTTGAAACCACCCATCATTTCTGCCATACTGTGAAAAAGAGAAGCACATGGGGGGGAGTGGAATGTGCCCATTTACTTTAAAAACTGTTTTTGGCTTGTCAAAGTAAAATGTGAGCATCAAAGAAAAGGCATCCAGGTAAAAAATATTTATGATGCATATTGGTGATTTAGCAACCTATAAAAGCATGCAAATCATTTAACTGAATATCAGCCTGAATTGGTAAGCTAGTTTTTGTTTTGTTTTGGCAGGTATGGGGTAAAGTGAGCCAAATGCTGTGGGGTAAATTGAGCCAGTGTTTTTGAAATTAAATTAAATCTCTGAAGTGTAAACTGGTGTAATTTCAACATAATTTTACGCAACTGATTTAGTTTATCTTATGTTGTTTTAGTTTATTTGATAGGGACAGTGTACAAGTACACCAACTCCTTCTCTGATGAGAACCAGAAGATGCTTTTCACCAGATTATAATCATACACCGATCAGATATAACATTATGACCGGTGAAGTGAATAACACTGATGATCTCTTCATCACGGCTCCTGTTTGTGGGTGGGATATATTAGGCAGCAAGTGAACATTTTGTCCTCAAAGTTGATGTGTTAGAAGCAGGAAAAATGGGCAAGCGTAAGGATTTGAGCGAGTTTGACAAGGGCCAAATTGTGATGGCTAGATGACTGGGTCAGAGCATCTCTGCAGCTCTTGTGGGGTGTTCCCGGTCTGCAGTGGTCAGGATCTATCAAAAGTGCTCCAAGGAAGGAACAGTGGAGAACCGGAGACAGGGTCATGGGCGGCCAAGGCTCATTGATGCACGTGGGGAGCGAAGGCTGGCCCGTGTGGTCCGATCAAACAGACGAGCTACTGGAGCTCAAACTGCTCAAGAAGTTAATGCTGGTTCTGATAATATTTGAGTATTATTTGAGTACCATTTACTACTGTAAATACCTTGATCACTGTAATACTGTATTTTGTAAGTGTAGTCTACTCTACTCTAAAACATGATTAAAATATGTGTTACCTAAAAAATAAAAAACGGAAAACTAAATTGATTTATTGGATTCTTAGGGGCAAGAGTACATATATTAATTGTGTTTTGCACAAAGAGGACACGGGGAACAATGATGATGGCAAAGCTTACTTTGTGAGGCGGAACTATATTCCACAGCGCTGATTTCCACAGCTCTGATTTCCACACGGACCACTTTAAGGGGGGACAGATTCTTTGACATTGCTGTAAAGGGGGAGGGACAAAAACAAACTGTTACAAAACGTGTTAGAAAGTATCAATCACTGATTCCTGCTTTATAGTTACAGTAATACTCTATTATTGTGACTTTAGCAGAATCATGTATCGGCGACCGCTGCAGTCCGCCGTTAGACAGATATTAATCGCTTCAGCATCGAGAGCTGTCCTCGGAAAGGTAATTTATATGATCTCATAATATACAAAAAAGATAATAACAGCACTACTACTGGTTTATATGGAGTCATTTAAAACCTTGTCTTCATTTACGTACCAAGCCTGACATTATAATGTTGTTTGGAGTTATTTACAGTATTTATAACAATGATGGACATCTGACCTAACCTGTACTTATACTACACCAGACGTGACATTATGAATAAATATAATAGTATATATATATATATGTGTGTGTGTGTGTGTGTGTGTGTGTGTGTGTGTGTGTGTGTGTGTGAGAGAGAGAGACCCTGGACCACAAAACCAGTTATAACGGTATATTTTTTGAAATTGAGACGTATACATCATCTGAAAAGAATACATAAGCTTTCCTTTGATGTATGGTTTGTTAGGATATGGCAGTATTTGGCCGAGATACAACTATTTGAAATTCTGAGGGTGCAAAAAAGTATAAATATTGAGAAAATCGCCTTTAAAGTTGTCCAAATGAAGTCCTTAGCCATGCATATTACTACTAATAATACATTTCTGATATATTTACAATAGGACATGTACAAAATATCTTCATGGAACTTAATATCCTAATGATTTTTGGGATAAAAGAAAAATCAATACTTTTGACCCATACAATGTAGTGTTGGCTATTGCCACAAATATTCCCGTGAGACACATGACTGGTTTTGTGCCCCAGGGTCACATATAATATTTAAGCACATCTTGTGATTTTTTTTTTATTATTATTGTTATTGTCATCAATACATTGTGCCATTAGTCTTTCAAACCTGATTCATATACTAGCATGTAATGTTCCAGTTTATAATATTTGCATACTGTACATCTGCTCCTTTTGATCAGTTGGTTTATTAGTCATATTTAGACATTTGGGGAGAAGCAGTAGTCAGAACCTCCTTTTTCTTTGAAACTAGATTGAAAATGGAAAGCACTTGTCAAGGTATGTTTTTATTCCTAGGCCACTGAACAAGCATGTCAGTCCAGGGCTTTGGTGGCTTGCCGGATAACAGCGGATGCCTGCGTCCCCAATCACTCGCAATGTCGAGCTCTTCACATCACAAGAGAGGTGTGTGTGTGTGTGTGTGTGTGTGTGTGTGTGTGTGTGTGTGTGTGTCAGGGATCAATTCTGATCTCAAGTAATAGAATCTCAATTCATATGTAGATGGGATAATAAAACTAAGTACATAACTATTAAAGTAACACAAATAGGTTACACTTTATTTTACAGTGTCCTTGTTACATATGTTTCATGTACTTACCATAATAATAACAGTAAATTGTGCATAATTACATGCAACCAAACTCCAACCTTATAGTAAGCACATGTTGTTAATTAATATTACTCAGTACTTAAATATAGAATTACACTGTAACAATGACACCGTAAAATAAAGTCTAACCCCAAAATATAACGTGCATCAAGAAAAATTATTTGTATTGCACAAAATAAAATGTCTTCAAATAAAATGCCCAGATTTTGTTCTCTCTCAGAGAACTTGGGTGGAAACTATTTTTATGCAAAAATATGCATATCTTTTTTAGAGTGAGAAGTGAATATGTATTTGTGAGACTGACCCAGGATGGAATCATCAGCTAAAGCAAACTTGTCTGATCTCTGATCGCTTTCACTTTTTAAGGAATAGAATGTGTCAATTCATATCTAGGTATGAAAATACCGGTCACATTAGCTTCTATTCAGATGCATTGTTATAGTCTACACTGTCTGTTTAATAATTGTTTTTGACAGACACGTTTGACCTTTTCTGGCGTGTCATAAACATGAAATAAAGTACCAGTCAAACTTTGCACACATGTACTGTTTCTTTATTAGTGCAACTTTCCATATGTTAGAATGATAGTTAAAGGCACAATATGTAAGATTTTCTAGTACAATGTTATATATTTTGTTGACTTGTGTACTTGCATTATCCCAAATGTTTCCAAGAATGTTTAAATCCAGTGAAATAAGCAATTTTAACCAGGCGCCTATCAATGACAACATACCCGTGTTTCCCTCGACTTCCGGTTTTATTTTGTAGTAACCATGGAAACACCAAAGCCGCTTTAATATCTGATGTGTTTTATTAGACACTGTTTGGATCATTGATGGACAGAAACTAATCATTGTTCTCCAGCTCAACACAGTTAGTCTGATTGTTTAAATCTGGTGTTGTTGATTTACCGCACAGAGTGCCATGTTTTACCATGCCTGATATGATCTCGCTCACCGCAGTGTGAACAAGTGTCTCATAGTAGCTCCGGGCGAACACACAGAGTAGCATTATAACATCACTTTAACACACTCAAATGTGTGTAAGATGATAAAACAGCGCTGCGAAAGCGCTCGTCTGCGGCAGAATAAAAGCCCCACAAAATCAAGCTGCGCCTTTGTTTTGAATTGTTTGCTTTGAAGCGACCTCTATACCGGCGAAAAATGACATATTGTGGCTTTAACTTATCAAAGCTACAAAATCACACAAATGGAAGTAAAATGGGTTGCTAAACAAATGTAGACAAATCCCAACTCAGATCATATTAGCTTTAAAAAATGTATATATAGACACGGTTGATATATTTTTCTACAAACATCATTTATCATTTCCTCCCTATTTGAGCCCAAAGGGCAGGTGCTGATTATAGTCTACTAAACTTCTACTAGTTTACCAGTATTCCCAATCATAGTAGTAAAACATAAATTTCCTGTGAGAAATCCATTGGGAACGGTTTTATTGCATCCATAGCGGTGGCTTGAGGGAATTAGCTGAATATTTTCATTGCAATGCCTCCATAAAGTTTACCTGGGTTGAGTTGAGATTTACAGGGAAATGCTAATCTTAAACAGGAACAGTTGATGGATTTGGCACTATAATGGCTATTTGTCAATATTATTCCTTTAAAACCAACGGGAGCGCCTGCGCTTTTGCATGTCTCTGTTTAAGAAGAAACTGAAACCAAATGGATAGCACAATAATTCTTTCTGCATACGTTACACGTTCAGATCAAGCCTCCTACATGCTCCTGTTGCATTGTTTTCACCCTCTAGTGAGTCTGCGCAAATTGCGTAATATGGGTTTGCAACAAAAACAGCACACAGGCGCTAACTAAAAACAAATATGTAGATTCCGTGCACAGGTCGTAGAAACAAGGCATTCTCATGATTAAAATGAGTGGAGGAACAATTTTAAAAATGCCCATTAGGGCTAAACGAAAAGGCTACCTTTGTTCCAAATTCTGTAACTTTAGATTACTTTATGCTATCACCACAAAATTTGATCCAGATGCCGCTCACATGTGCATGTCAAATAAGAAAGATATGTAAAATTATAATTATTATTATCAGCAGTTTCTCAGCATTAGAAATGTCCAAATGTAATGTAATTTATATGTTCTAAAAATTTTAAAAGTGTTCTATCAAGCAATACCGACCTTTTGAAGTTGAGTCTCTACTTTTGTGTATCTACTGACAGAAATGCAATATAATATACATAACTATGTTTTCAGTGGTGTATAAAGACCTTACATAATGAACCGTTATGTTTTTATTACCTTAGAATGAGCTGTCTCTATCTACACACACCGCGGGTCCCCTTACAGTGAAGTCATGTTTCTACAGTAGCCCTAAAGGGACAAACTGCTCTACAGAGCGCTAGCAACTCTCTGCTGTCTCAGACGACCACATCTTTGTCCTGTGTCGGCCACCGTAGCTTCTCTGTGCTTCGAAAGGGAGGGGTGAGCAGTGGGCGGTTGCAATTCTCAACCTCACCGCTAGATGCCGCTAAAATTCACACATTGCAGCTAAAAAACAAAAACCTTAGAGATCCTTCAAAATGCAACTTCATTTGGTCTTGTAAATGAGACTGTTTGATTTTCCCCAAACACATTTGGTGTTGTGTCGTTTTGTATTGTCTGTATGCTCTCACTTTGCCAGATTTATA
Organism: Paracanthobrama guichenoti; assembly: GCA_018749465.1. Classification (NCBI taxonomy): domain Eukaryota; kingdom Metazoa; phylum Chordata; class Actinopteri; order Cypriniformes; family Gobionidae; genus Paracanthobrama; species Paracanthobrama guichenoti. Next base: position 32,625,417 of record CM031948.1, read on the forward strand.
TAGCTCTAATATCAGATGTGTTTCTGTGTTCTGTTTGAAGCTGTGTAGTGTTAAAGAGACGCCACAGACTACAGACGAAGAGGTCGGGGCCTTCACCAAAGTGATTGAGGCCATGGGCTTCACTGGACCCCTCAAATACAACAAATGGGTAAATAAATCTCCTCATCTAGTGTTACTAAACAGTCATTTAAATTGCCCCCTTTTGATCATTTGTTCACGGTCTCTCATAAAATCTGATGTGTGAATTTCACAGAACTTACTAGACATGCACTGATATTTATCGGACGATTTTTGGTCAACATATCGGCTATAGCATTAAAAGGCTGATGTAACAAACCAATAGTTATTAATTAACTGTGTGAAGGCACTGAGATGTATACTTCTATTTAATAAAGAGATATGTAATAGTCAAATATGAGTTAATGTTGTTAATAAAAAATATTTGATAGCAAATATAACCTCTGAAGGTTATCGTGTTGTCTTGTTTGTGCTTTGTTTTTTTATCTTACTTTGTGCCTCTCTTATAATGTTGGCCTGATGAATGTTAAATGGATACAATCCATATTCCATGAAAATTATTTGATGCAATAAATTAGCTAGTATACCTTAATGCTAGTGATGCATGATATATACACTCACCTAAAGGATTATTAGGAACACCTGTTCAATTTCTCATTAATGCAATTATCTAATCAACCAATCACATGGCAGTTGCTTCAATGCATTTAGGGGTGTGGTCCTGGTCAAGACAATCTCCTGAACTCCAAACTGAATGTCAGAATGGGAAAGAAAGGTGATTTAAGCAATTTTGAGCGTGGCATGGTTGTTGGTGCCAGACGGGCTGGTCTGAGTATTTCACAATCTGCTCAGTTACTGGGATTTTCACACACAACCATTTCTAGGGTTTACAAAGAATGCTGTGAAAAGGGAAAAACATCCAGTATGCGGCAGTCCTGTGGGCGGAAATGCCTTGTTGATGCTAGAGGTCAGAAGAGAATGGGCCGACTGATTCAAGCTGATAGAAGAGCAACTTTGACTGAAATAACCACTCATTACAACAGAGGTATGCAGCAAAGCATTTGTGAAGCCACAACACGCACAACCTTGAGGCGGATGGGCTACAACAGCAGAAGACCCCACCGGGTACCACTCATCTCCACTACAAATAGGAAAAAGAGGCTACAATTTGCACGAGCTCACCAAAATTGGACAGTTGAAGACTGGAAAAATGTTGCCTGGTCTGATGAGTCTCGAGTTCTGTTGAGACATTCAGATGATAGAGTCAGAATTTGGTGTAAACAGAATGAGATCATGGATCCATCATGACTTGTTACCACTGTGCAGGCTGGTGGTGGTGGTGTAATGGTGTGGGGGATGTTTTCTTGGCACACTTTAGGCCCCTTAGTGCCAATTGGGCATCGTTTAAATGCCACGGCCTACCTGAGCATTGTTTCTGACCATGTCCATCCCTTTATGACCACCATGTACCCATTCTCTGATGGCTACTTCCAGCAGGATAATGCACCATGTCACAAAGCTCAAATCATTTCAAATTGGTTTCTTGAACATGACAATGAGTTCACTGTACTAAAATGGCCCCTACAGTCACCAGATCTCAACCCAATAGAGCATCTTTGGGATGTGGTGGAACGGGAGCTTCGTGCCCTGGATGTGCATCCCACAAATCTCCATCAACTGCAAGATGCTATCCTATCAATATGGGCCAACATTTCTAAAGAATGCTTTCAGCACCTTGTTGAATCAATGCCACGTAGAATTAAGGCAGTTCTGAAGGCGAAAGGGGGTCAAACACAGTATTAGTATGGTGTTCCTAATAATCCTTTAGGTGAGTGTAAATTTTTTCATATATCGGTGCATCTCTACTTAATGCATGTGTTTTTGAACTTTGCTAAGTTAAAACATAATCAAAACAGTATCTGTGTTAATGACAAAAGTTCCTTAAGTGAGCAACTGACAAATATCAATATCGGTATCAGAATCAGCCCATAGTTGTTTGTTAAAATCGGTATCGGTAAAAGAACCCAAATGGTGCATCCCTAGAACTTACACATGCCCAGGTTATATTTCATGCCGAAATACATGCGTTTTTAGTTTGCTTAAAGATAAATGTTACCGTTATTTTTTTATTACTGCATTCCCAAAAAGCTTGCTTGTATTACTGGAATGTGGGGAAATTGTATGGTATATTATTTAAATTGTAAAGTATTTAAATGCTGATATAATGCATTATCCTTCTGGGACCCAGGGGAAAAAGTTTTTTTTTCTTTACATTGTTTAGAGCATAATAAACAAATATAAAATTATATTTTATTCATATGTTATGCTGGACACAGAAAATGACATGAAATGACATGTACAGGCAAAAACAATGGGATTTTTTTTTTTTTTCATTCACTAGTCAAATATTTTAACCAAACTTTGTTTAAAGATGATTCTCAACTATGTTATGAAAGATATAACAGATTTTACTTTATGCAATATGTGTGTAAAATGGCCATACATGGGTTTTCCCATTCAATGCAATGTGTCTATACACTGTCTCTAATTGTGGTCTTGGAGCAACATGTAATGAAAAAAGAAGTGTAATAATTGCAGTAATAGTTGGCAACATTTTCATAATAATATCTAATATTTTATAGGAACATTGATATGTAATTTCTTTCCCTATTCACATGTTGTGTCTCCTAAAATGCCTGATAACATGATGTAAGTCCCGGTGTCTCTACAGTGGTCATTCACACATCAATGCCCTGTTTCGTAACAGAAAGTCAGATTTTGATTGGAAACCCCATGACATTTTCCTGAGATGTTTAGAAATTAGTCTAATTTAAATAATTACAAAATATTATCATGTTAAGAGTGCTAAATTTAACCGTTTAGTCATTTTTAAACACCAATGAGAAGATGTGCTGGTGAAACCTGGACATGAAAATGATCTCTGAATCTCTTTATTTATTTTATTCCAGTAATGACCATATAATAAGATTCACCATTTTGAATAATTTGAAAGAATTTGTTTGGAAATTACACTTAATCATAATGACACAATGCAAAAATGTATTTAATAATCCTTAAAAATGGCGTTAATTTTTTTTTTTTTACATTTTGCAAAGATGTTACTTTTTTGCATATTCAGTTGAATGTAGTAGTTTGGTTTCCCATGAGCCCTCAAACGACTCAACAGTGAAGTGGACACCATCAGGTTTTGGTGCTGGAATGATGACTTCATCTCGTACCGCTACCTGTTTTGTTTTTTTCAAAAAGCAGGAGCCGCACTTTGTGAAATCCGAGATGACCTTCCATGTTAGAGTCATCAGCATCACGGCTGTCTAAATCTTCAGCATGTCTGCTTCATTTTGGGGCACATGTTCCGCTCACTAGAACGGACTGAAAATGTGATGTCTTGGCCAATTTCATCAGTTTCTGCTTTTGATCACACTGGATTGAGTGGCTTTTTGATCATGTGTGTCACAAATGTCTCTCTTCTTTTGCAGAAAATTAAGATAGCTGCCTTGCGCATGTACACATGCTGTGTAGAAAGAATCAACTATGACGAATTTTTTGAAAGTAAGTATTTTTGGGCCTAAATCTTTTCTGGTTTTTTTGCATTCAGACCGTATTATGGCCTTATGAGTCTTATGTCATGCTCATTTAAATTTTCTGAAGAACTCCTAAACACCCCTCGCTTTATCCGAAATGATGAAATGAGCGTAAAGGGACCTTTTCAGCAGCACCTGAAAGATTTATGTGGCACTTTACAGCTGTGTTACGTTGTTTTCTTTAGCTGAGGAAAAAACAGGTGTAAACCCAATAGCGGTTTTGGAACCGGAGCCCAAGTTTGCATTGGTTTGGCTACATGTTGTGTTTTCTTGTTCCCCCTTATAATGTCCTCTACTCCCTCTCTTTCTCCCAGAGTGCTCTCTCCCCGACACGCTCAACTCCTGGTTCTTGGTGGCACAGCTCCACGTTTGGTGAGTTTTTGGACAGTTTTTAGTTTGTGTTAGGACTGCGACATTGTGTCATGCAAATTCCAAATCCTTGATTGGTTATTCATGTCATGAGATCATGAGTTGATTAATATTCATCTACTAGATGGATTGCAAATGGTGTTTCACTAGACCCATTCATTCTGAAAAGCAGAACCATACCTGCATACCCACTTGAAATTTAGTAACACAAAGCAAGCAAAACAAGTCTAATTGCTGTGTGTGTGTGTGTGTGTGTGTGTGTGTGTGTGTGTGTGTGTGTGTGTGTGTGTGTGTGTGTGTGTGTGTGTGTGTGTGTGTGTGTGTGTGTGCGCGCTTTTACACACTGAATCTAGTCTTAAAAGATTATAATATCTTTTGTCCTTTTTTCCTACTTTTTAAATTTACCAGAATATCCTAATTTGGACTTAATATAATGTTTGCAAATTTCTTAATTTCTGCAATTTTCCCTAATTTTTACGTTAAGAAATAAGGGCCTGGTTTCACAGACATGGCTTAGATTAAGCCAGGATTAGACCTTAGTTTAATTAGGACATCTAAGTAGCTTTTAGAAACCGTATCTATAGAGTAGTATTGCATCCTTCATATCTCTGAGTCTTTTGTTTTATCACATTTATAAAAGACAGATACGCTGTAGCGATTCTTTCTGAAAACAGCCGAGTCCGTGGAGGCGTGCAGTGGGCGGAGCTAAAGAGTCACAAGAGCACACACACACACACACACACTCTTACACACACGCAATACATCATGGCATTATCCCTGGATAACTCTCAATTCACTATACGTTGGTGTTGTTCACATTATATGCACTTAGACGCCGATCACCAACAAAACACACACATTTGATGCAGTTCCACTCACCGCCTGAGGTTTCCACTCATGACCGGGAACAAACACACACACTTACAGAACTCCGGAAAAACAAACTGCATCCACTGCTCCAATAACGCTGGGTTATTTGGGACCTGAACAAGGTGATCTTTCCCCCACAACCAGAAACACACTTGTTTAGTGACAGTGTTGATTTCGTGGTCTAAAAACAAAATGGCAGCGCTGTCGACAGCTCCCGTAACCCGAACGAAGCTCATTGATGGACGCACTCTTGCTCTGGTTAATGTGTGTGCGCGCACTCATTCAGGAGAAGTGCCCATATAAGGAATTCCTCCCTTTATGATGTCAGGGCCATACTAAAAAAAAAAATTGCATTAGACCCCCCCCCTTCCCCAATGCATTATATATATATTTTTGTTGTTTTTTACGACTTTCTCTGTTGCCTTGGCTTTTTTTGTATGGAAGCTTGTTTCTGCATAAAACAATTAAAAAGATAATGGCAACAGTAATCTTTTTTTCACACAATTGCAACTCAATTCTCACTCAATTCTGACTTTATATTCGAAAATTGCATTCCAAAATGAACGTTATAAGCAACCCAAACTCAATAAACGCCATGAAACACAAAGCACGTCAGACTTATAAGCTTTACCAAATGCACGTTATTGGTAACCCAAAAACCCAATATATAAAGACTGTTCGTGTGGAGCAGCATTTACTGTGAACAGAGCTGCTTTGTTTAATCTAATTTCAGTCTTTATGAATTCACAATAGCACTATGCTATGTTATGATTCTAATAATGCAGTTCATGGATTCTCGTCCATGGAATGTGCCACTTCCGCTTACTCAACACTGGTAAATTGCAATCGAGTACTCAAATTTAATCGTGGAGTTGTGACAGCCCTAATCCCAGCTATTCAATGTGGGTGTTACTACTAATGTAAGTATTTCATTCATCTTTTTAACCCATCATCATCCTCATCAAAGGCACCTCTGCTAATGCACAGGTTTGGCTGATCTTATGAAAAAAACTGAATGTGTGTTGTCATCAGAACGAGACTTATGATTAATGGTGGCGGTTTGGTGCCCACACTCTGTACACTTCCAGTTAAAGGCACTTTAATGCATGTGCATTGATTACTAACTGTGTTCGTGCAGAGAAACATGGACTGAGAAAACACAGTCTGAAATTAGTCAAACTAGCCAGTACACATGCACTCACACCTTATCATCACCTACAGTATTCATAAAGCAGTGATTCTCAAATGTAAATATGGGGAGAAACAATGCTAAACCAAGTGACGGTATCTGTGCCACAGGAAATATTTTTGATTCTTCCCTCAGTTTGTAAAAAAGAGTTTCTGTGGTAATCAACATCAGGCCACAGATGCTGTCTATTTAACCCAGACGTTTCCTTTATGCAAGTGTGTTGTCTGGCTGATCTCTGAAGTTTCCTGGTTACGCGGATCCTGACAGAGCATGGCGTAACACAGGCACTCAGCTTGTCAGGCTGTCTTGAGTCAGCGTTCTGCTCTGCTCTCCTTTGACAGGATGTGTCTGGTCCGGATGCGGCAGGAAGGCAGAGCTGGGAAGTACATGTGCCGTTACATTGTCCACTCCATGTGGGAGGATGTGGAGCAGAGGAGCAAGATTATGGGAGTAAGTATATGTGCATTTGATTAAATTGTAACAACTACTATCCACAATAGTAGCTATGTTTCCATCCACCCATTTTTATGTGCATTTTAGAACATCGCATAAAAAAACACTGCATGGAAACACCAAAATGCACATAAATGAGCATCAAAAACTATAAGAACATAAGGACATGCGCATAAACTAGGGCTTCACGTATCGCAGGATGTGCGTGTCATGTATAGGGATCGTAGTTGATCCGTGATCCGTACGGGCCAGCTGCACCCCGGTTCAGAACGCATGTGATAAGTGAATTAATTGCAAATCATAGAGTGAAAGTCAAGTCAGGCACAAGCACACTGAGCAGACAGCATTTGAACACCGAATTCAGGTTTCTTTCTCATTCTTTTGAGCTTAGACATGTGCACGCAAAATGCCACATCTCTGCGAGTATCCTCATAAACACAGTTGGTTATGTGTTGTTAACAATTGAGAAAGAATGCATCTGTTTGTCATTTATATTAGGTCTGTGAATTCGTCAGCCTAATATGCCCGCAGCTGTTTCTCAATGTCACATTTGTTTATATAGCACCTTAAAACAACATTACTGCTGACCAAGGTGCTTCACAAAAACACAATAAAAAGATAAGAGTCATACAAAAAATACAGAGTATGAACATTTTAATTCAACTTAAACCATAAAACCAAATAAAATCAAGACTAAGAATTTACCTCACTAAGACTAACATTGTATTGTATTCAGATCTATGGCATTATATTCAGATCTATGGCATTATATTCAGATCTATGGCATTATATTCAGATCTATGGCATTTTAGTTCTATGGCATTATATTCAGGTATATGGCATTATATTATGGCATTATATTCAGGTATATGGCATTATATTATGGCATTATATTCAGGTATATGGCATTATATTATGGCATTATATTCAGGTATATGGCATTATTTTTAGATCTATGGCATTATGTTCAGATCTATAGTATTATATTTAGGTCTATAGCATTATATTCAGATCTATAGCATTATATTCAGATGGTGGCATGAAAGGTTGCAGTGATGATCATTGTAGCCGATCACAGACATGTTGAGCGCATTAATGCAGTGATCTCGTCATTGCAACTCGATTTCTACTCTCTCTCGAGAATTATTTCATCATAACTAACAGTGCAAACACGATGTAAATAAGAGATTTGTTAATTAGAGCGGGAGTTTTGGCGCGCGTCCAGAACTCAGTCACTGATAAACTCGCTCTGTTTGATTGACAGCTCCAGTGATTATAAAGGGAGTGTTCTTTGATCGCTTTCTATATATAATTTAATCACAGTTTAAATAAATTTATTTTCATCCTACTAAGAGAAACAATGTGAAGATGAGCGTTTAGTCACTGGTTTGATTTATTGCAGTAATGATGCTGAAAATTCAGCTGTGATCACAGGAATTACAGTTCAAAATGTATTCAAATAGAAAGCAGCTATTTTAAATGTAAAATTATAAAATATTACTGAATTTTTGATCAAATAAATGCCTTGGTGAGTTTTTTTTTTATCTTACCGACCCTAAACTTTCGAATGGCAATGAATGCATTAGATAAAAGATATAGATGTGCATAAACATGTTCATGGTTAATGTGAACTACACCTATGTGAACTTGACAATACATCCACTAAAAACCACCAAAACACCAGTTGATTAAAAAACATTGAGAAAAACAAAAGACTAACTGATGGATGTTAGTGAAGAGAAGAGATCCTACATAATTTGTTTCCAGATGCCAGTTTGTTTGATTATATCTAATGCAATGGCATTCAGACCTTTTTACTTGCCAAATACTGTTTGAAATTTGAGCCAATTAGCTCTAGGTCTCATGAATCAAGAATTTTAAACAACATATATTTTCTTCCCCAAATGTTTTAGCATGTGAAATGGCTGACG